>VWPW01026422.1:10415-90130 GCA_013389825.1 Crypturellus undulatus | reverse complement strand
GGTCAGTGCCGCGCCGGGGGACTGGGGCTGCCGGGGCCGCGAGCCGAGCTGCGAGCTGCCTCCCAGGGCGCGGGGCGGCAGCGGGGCGGCTGCCCGGGCAAGGACGCCGGCGCGTAACGGCCGCGGGGACGGAGCCGTTAGCCACCGCGCCCGGCCACTGCCGCCCGCTTAGTTAAGCTCTAGGCAGAGTTCGTTGCGCGCTGGGCGCCGTGTAAGTCAAACGGGAGAGAAGACCTGGCGGGGGGGGTGCTCCCCAGTGTCCGATCAAGTGCGAACTTGGACTGCAACTTTTGCAGAGAAGTTTCGGAGAGTTTTTTTTTTTTTCTCTTTCTTCCCCTCTCACAAGGTCCTCTGATGAGCAGTAGTGGCTGAGCTTTACCTGGTAGCCCAAGTGACTTAAAAAGCTAGTGCTGTTCATAGGAAATCAGGCTTTGTTAATCCCAGCCTTGCCTTAGAGGATGAACTTTATTTTGTTTTATTTTATTTTATTTATGGCAATCATTTGTTCTCTGGTGGAGTCCTGCAAAAATGGAAGAACTCAGAGACAGTGATGGGAGTGCATAGGCCTGAAATCCACTGAAGTTACTCTGTGGGTCTGAAGGGGGGTCTGTGGGTTTGGGGGTGCTGTTAAGTGTTCATCTATGAACATTATGTTGTGATCGTACAATACTTGTATCCTCAGGAAATCAGACTGAAAATAGATTTGCTGATTAAATATGCAGTTTAATCAGTACTGCAGTTGAGTATATTCTTTTTAATTTGATTTTATTTGTTATTATCCTAACACTTTCAATATGTGTTGGTTAATTTAATTGTGGACTTCTTACTGTTTTATAAAAATAAAGGCCAATTCAGTGACACTAGCTTCTCTGGCTATTAGCTTTGTTACTCTGAAGGTGTGTGCTAAACTTTAATGCGTGTACCTAACCTTTCCAAATTCTTATACTCCATAGGACAGTTTACATGTTCAAGATCGTTTCTGCAAAGACTTGCACATATATTTAACAATAGATAAGACAAGACACCATCTATAGTTATAAAACCATGCAAAAAGCTTGTCCTCTCTAATCTAAGCTTAACTCCTGTTCTTCTTTAGGAAAATAACCTTGGGAGCTACCACTGTACCATTGTCCATCTCCATCACTGTAGTATCATCTAAGAAGGAAAGATGTAGTAACAGTTTTGTTACCAACTTAATTACGAGTTTAGTGAGGTCTCCGATAGCACCATCTGCCTGTTAAAGTGCCCGGTAACTTCCAAGTCCCCTGTACTGTGATGGAGGCAGTTTCAGTGGCTTTACATAGAGGGCTCAAGTGTTTCCAAAAGTTTGACCTGAATTCAGATTCTAAACTTCTGCTTGGATTGTTGAAGACAGGAACAATTTATGGACGCTGTTTCCTATTACTTTTTTTTTTCTGCACTTATTTCAGCATTTGTGAAATGCTCTTAAGACAGAATCCTGTGCACAGAGACATAATGAAGCAGATGTGTTTCCTGTGTTGGCACTGTGCCTTAATACTGGTTTAGCAGAAACTCTTCTAGCTTTTTGGTTGTGGCTATCAGCATAGGTGGCCATTGGGTGATTTTGGCACATGAACTTTGGTGCAGTTGTAATCTCAGCGAAGCGTTTAGGTGCAATTCTCAAACAGTTATCATTGTATTTTTTTTTTTAACTGTTAAATAGCGATTAACTGTTAGGATGATGTAGCATAGGAAGTGTTTAATTCTCCATCTCTTATGTCTTCAGAATGTTTTCACCAAAATATGCTGTAATTAAAAACATCTCTGGCATAGTTCAGGATAATTAAACAGATTTAACTCTCCTAGTACCTGGAAAGGTTGATAGGCCCTTTCAGCCTTCATCTCCGTGAATGAAAACTACTGATGGTTCTCAGGATGGAGCGGATGGAAACTTAGAGCAAATGAATATACAGATTTTTTTTCCACTATCAGTTTCTCAAACTGCATATTTCAACTTCAGTTTGTTTCACAAACTAATAATAAATATTTACTCGTGTACTGTAGGTCACTAACCCTTTAGTGAGGTGAATAGTGTAATCTGAACCATAGCTCACCTTTCAGAGTAAAAGGTGTTATGTTCTATCTGCTTGACCTTGGCTTCTTTAGCTGGATACCCTATACCTGTCCTTACAGGTATAACGTGTCTATATATATATATATGTGTATATATATATATATTCTTACTATACCCTGTCTGTAAGGATACTCTTAATCCTTACATTGCACTGCATTTCGGGCTGCAGTTTTAGACACATGTATAAAAGACTTACTGCAAAAAAAAACCACTAAATAGTCTTGCAGACCGAATTTTAGTTTTGCTGTGTGGAAATATGACATTTCTTCCAGTAATGAGCTATCATTTTGAAGACATGATATCATTTGCACATTTTTGAATTTATTGTTCTGTGGGCTTTCGAGATGACAGTTTCAGCAGTAAGAGAAAGATGGAAAAGAGGAAAGATGCATTAGGGAAGACCAGGCTTCTCCCCACATTTTAGATGTTCCAATTCAAAACCTTACAATATGAAATCAAACTACTAGACGAACAAAGTCACCAGGGTGAGCAGTGTGTATCTCAGTCACCCTTCTTTGTTCTTGACTGCCGTCAAGACCAGTTTTTGAAATACCACAGTCTGTCTTCCCTTCTGCATTATCTTCTTGCAGGAATAGCTGTCGTGGCTACTTTGGCTTCGACTCCTGCCTTCGTAAGCAGTGTCATTCAAACTCGCATGCCTTTTCCCTGTGTCATTGTGGACAGTGGTCCACAGCGGCAGGAGGAAAACACAACAGTGAGTTGATTAGTTTTTCATTTTGCTGCCCTTCCCAGGGCAAAGGGTCATCAAATTTATGAATGCTTTTAGTATTTTTATTTAGGCATTTAGCCTTTGAGTCATAAATTAAACTTGTTTACTGAAGAAATATAAAATTTCTGTGCCAGTTGAAATAGAATGAGATTACGTTTGAATGTTTATGATTTAAAAAGAATTTTAAAAAAAGTTGAAATCTGGTGATTAAGAAGCAGTGAATGTCAGGCCAAAGGTGACAATATCTAGCACTGTCATGCATCCTGGAGTTGGGAAGGATTGTTATAAACAAACACTAGTCTCATAGTCTCACTGTCTTATGTAAAGCTGACTAGTGAATTGGTTTTGCACTTGACAATACTCATATTTAGAACATTACATGAAAAATTAAAAGTGCACTTTCCATATGTGATATATTTAAGGATTGTAGAAGGGATCTAATAAAAACAAGTGACAAATGCAAGGCAAAGCATAGATAATACATCAGGAAGATACATGGATGAACTTAGCTTTTACAATATGGAAGGGAAGGCCGTAGGACTCCAACTAAACCACTAAGTTGAATGCAAGTGAAGAAACTGCTAGAATTAAAATTTCTAATGGTTCATTCTTTGTATCAATCTAGGAATCAATCTAAGTTAGTTGTACTGTAGGTAGGTTAGTAAGTATTGTGAAAGATTTAATAATCTTTTCCAGAAAATTCATCCTAGAATGGATGTTCCACAATTTTTTTCTCTTTTAGGTTATGTTATTCACTTCAATAGCTCTTTAGTTGCCTGACTTACCCCTAACACTCATATATGCCAATCCTTCTCCCCACCACTCCCAAGACATATGCCCTTGTTTTGCAACTACAAGTCTGAAATTGTCACTCAGCAGTGACTGTTCATCTGCTGATGAAGGTGAAACAGTATACTCCCTCTTCACATTTAAATCCTAGTGCTGAGTATTATTTTGGGAGAACATATAGTAGGGAGAGTAATTTGTTCCACGACACCCTCTGTCATCTCTCCATCATCTGTTAATGATAAAGTATTTTCCTCCCACTTCCAGTTCAGTTAGCTGTAAGTACCTATGTAATCTGAGACAACACACATGCATGTACCAACCCTTCCTTATCCTTNTTTTTTTTTTTTTTTTTTTTTTCCTCTCCCCTATTTTCCATTTTGGGGCATGTTAATTATCATTAACCTGCCTCTGGTTGTTCTTAAAATTTGCTCTCCAGCAGTGAGGGTTTTACAGTGTCTAGGCTTGTAATCTTTCCTTGATTTAATTAGATTTACAGTTTATTTTATTTTTCTTTTCTCAGTACCCTTTTATATGTCTGAAGATAGCTATTGTGCTTTACTGTTCACTTCTCTGAATGTTTTGCTCAATTTTTGCAATCATCACAGGCTTTGTGATCTTTCTAGCTTGGGATGAGTTAATTACTTCTAATTCATAACAGTAACTCAATTCCTTCAGGGCAGGAGGGTTTGTTATAATTAATGTCTGTACATATAAGCAATGACAGCCTTGCTTTGGAGAAACTAAGGTGGTACAAGCGATAAATATAATTTCATTTTATTGCTCAATATATTTTTTTCTCTTTATAACTGAATTCATTTTGTACTGTATTTTAAAACAATTTAAAATTCTTCTTGTGCCTCTTAAAGCTATTATAACTTCTAAGTGGGTTGTGACCCATGGTTTAACAAATACTACTTTAAATAGTTTTCTGGTCTCTTCCATTTAGTCTGTATCTTCCATTAAAATGCTGAGAAAATGGAAAAGTATCTTCCAAAGTAGATCTTGCTGCCCTTGCTTACTGAGCATAGCAACAGAGTTATTCGATGGGTATTTGTTTTGCCCCCATATCTGCATCTTAGTTTACCTTTTTTTTTTTCCTCAGTAACATTATGATGTTGTCTTACAGTTTTTGACCCACTATAGCTCCTAAATCTTTTTCTTCAGAAATGCCATTTAGTTGATCATTTCTCAGCTCTTAAATTCAATTACTTATTTCCCCTAAGCCCGGTACTTCACATCTGTCGTTACTGAGCTACATCCTGCCTGTATTAAACTGTTTGTCCAATATGTGGGAATTGCTTTGCCTTCCAGAGTGCTCACAGCCCCCTCATGTAGTGTTGCGTGTAAGCACAGTCCATCTACTGTATTTTGACCTAACAAGTCATGAGTGGAAGTGCAGAACTGTACCAAGTTGAGATTCTAAGCCCTTTCTGAGACTGATCAATGCATCCATACAGTTTAATAGCTGTAATTCATTAAGTGTCATCTTTCTAAATGGTTTTATACCAGCTGTTTCTTTTGGTCTTTATTTTCCTACTTTACACATAAGAATGTGGTATGACACAGTTTCTGCAGTTAAGATGATTCTCCACTCAGAGTATGTTAGCGGGTCTCGACCTGTTATCTGATTGGAGAGGAAGTCTTGATCTCACACCGTTTCTGGGGGATTAGTGTTGCCTCTTAATCCTCATGTTGTTATCTTGTTCGGTATTTTCTCAAGGAAAAAAAAATCAGCTTGTGATTGTTCCTGTGCTTTTGCCTATGAAATTTTGCATTTTTCTTTATCTCCCTTTTAAAGATTAAACTTTTTTCTTTCCCCTGGTGCTTTGGAACCTACTTTGTCTTCCATGGCCTCAAAGAAAGTTGTTAGAGGACATTACGTTACATAGGGAATTTGGCTAATGTATATGAGGATAATTTTCTTTATAACTAGCCATCTTTAAAATATGTAACTTTGTAGTCTCCACTATGTCTTTTTGCTACTCACATGATGATATTTAATGTCTTTTCATTGTATTCTGCCGTTAAATTTCTGAGCTTGTTGCTTTATCAAACCATTGTAACCCTTGCATGTTCTTTGCAAGATGTATCTTATTTTGTGCTTGATTTCTTTTTTCTCTTGTTCATGTTTATTTCTATAATTTACTTCAGGAGTTTGAACTGGCTTCCAGCAGCAAGATTTGTTTAGCATGCTTCCTGCTGTTCTAGGTAGAATATGTGTCAGCAATCAACTGTGACGTTGCAGGGCAGCTATTTTGCTTGCTGTGGTCATCTTTGACTCCTTAAATTTCCTTACAGAACTCTACTGTTTTGCCCTCCCGTTCACTGGTTTTAAACCCTGTTTGTCTAGATCAGTCCTCCTCTCTAAGAAGGATTAATCTGTTAGGAAATAGAGTAGGCAAGATAGGTTTAACTATATTTTTTGAATGGGTTTGTTCCAGTTTGCTCCAGTTTGCAACAAATACATGAATACCTCTCCTTGCAACAATACTTTCAAGCTTATCACCAGCTCTTCAGCTAGGCTTGCTTTTGTGTGTGTTTGTTCATGAACAAATGTTAAAAACTACTAAAAGTGTCTATTTTATTGAAGGAAGTTTGTCTAATGAAAAAACGGGACTAATGTACTATAATGTGCCCTTGTGGCCAAGAAGGCCAATGGCATCCTGGGATACATTAAGAGGAGCATCTCCAGCAGGTTGAGGGAGGTGATCTTACCCCTTTACTCAGCCCTGGTGAGGCCACATCTGGAGTATTGTGTCCAGTTCTGGGTCCCACAGTACAAGAGGGATGTGGAGCTGCTGGAGAGAGTCCAGCGCAGGGCGACTAGGATGATCAGGGGCCTGGAACATCTGCCCTATGAGGAGAGGCTGAGGGAGCTGGGCCTGTTCAGCCTGGAGAAGAGGAGGCTGAGAGGGGACCTGATCAGCGTATATAAATACCTTAAGGGACTTAAGGGAAGGAGTGAGGAGGATGGGGCTGGCCTCTTTTCAGTGGTGGTCACTGACAGAACCAGAGGAAATGGCCACAAACTGAACCATAAAAGTTCCACGGGAACTTAAGGAAGAACTTCTTGACAGTGAGGGTGACAGAGCCCTGGAACAGGCTGCCCAGAGAGGCAGTGTGGAGTCTCCTTCTCTGGAGATCTTCAAGACCCGCTTGGATGCAGTCCTGTGCCACGTGCTCTAGGTGGCCCTGCATGTGCAGGGGGGTTGGACTAGATGACCTCTAGAAGTCCCTTCCAACTTTAGGCATTCTATGATTTTATGATTCTACGATAATGGTTGTAGAGGCAAGTAGTGTATATCCATCTTTGCATAAATCATGGAATCATAGAATCGTTAAGATTCGAAGGGACCTCTAGACATCATCTAGTCCAACACCCCGGCACACGCAGGGTCACCTAGAGCATGTGGCATAAGATTGTGTCCAAGTGGTTAAAGTGTTTTTAAGAGGATACTCATGAAAACTTCTTGATTAATACTCTACTTTTCATTTTACAGCATACACAGGTCAGGGGAGTGAGAAGACAGTCTCTGGGGCTCCTACAGATGCTAACTCTAGAGCCTTGTTGGTTTGCAATGGACCTTTAGAACATTACAACTTTCTTATTGAACAAAAAGAGCTGAAGAATGATGAGCAGCAAAGAAAAGTTGTGCAGCACCTGCAGAAGTTGCATGACAGCCTTAAAGGCTACAGCATAAGTTCAAAAAACCTTCTCTCAAAGGTAAGGTTTGTCATGATGCAAATTTATTTTAAAATTTATGCTTTCTCATAGGTTCTGCAGCTGGATCATTATGGACAGATCGTTCTCTCATTTGAAGTTCTGTTCTTTAGTTTGTAAAATGCCAGTGTCTCTCTGGAAGCTACCAATTTAAATGATAATTAAATAATTTTTTAAAGGGAATTAAACAGACCTGTGATTACACTGGATTTCTGCCTTTTTTGCCATTTTAAAATGCCATTTGGATATAGAAGAGAAGGGCCTAAATCAGATTTTAACTTTCAGGTACTGATACAATTTTTGTATGGTTGGGTTACACACACTGAACATCCATGCTTTGTGTCCTGGCAGGCTTTTCCATGAATATAAATGAAATTAGTGAGCAGAATTTAAATCTAAGCTAACTAATTAAGCTTTACAAAACATTCTAATATAGAATGGACATTTTTAAACAAGTTATCTTTCCGGTGTTCTAAGTCCCAGCTGAGGTGAGGGAAAAAGACAGTGGTGTGATGCACACCCCAATTGCTTATTTGGGGGCATCACAGATGCTTTTAATTATTAAGTATTAAAATTTCAGGCATACCCCTGTTGCACAGTACCTTAGCCTTAGTCAGACTAAGGGCCTGAACTATTTGCAGCTCGGTAACTTTTCCCTGAAGCTATTAAGGCAGTTCCCCAGAGTGTGTGTGGCAGTATTTTTCATTTATTATTCTCATGTTGTTATTCTCAGATTGCTGCTCTTGTGGCCTTGCACCTGCAAAGCCTGATAGGGTTGTTATGGCACGTTCTCATGGGAAGCTTCTGGAATTGGTGTGAGAATCGCCCCTCTTTTGCCCTGCCTTTCTTGTCTCCTGGTTTGTAGATTTTAGTTTATAGCAGAGAAAGCCTAAGACAGAGCTCACCTAGGCAGGTACAAGTTATTTAGATACTCAGGGTCTTGTGATGTATATTAACTTCAGGGGTTGAAGAAAGTAAAGATTTCTATGGGAGTCAGTATTACACTCATAAATGGCTGCTAATGTGCTCATTTCAAACAGACAGATGTAGCAGGGCTGTGTAGCATTGAGACATATGTTCACATATAAGCCTGCCTCTTGCATCCCTTGAATGTTTTAGACTTAAGATTGTTGGAGACTTAAGTTGGAGATCATGTATATACTAATCATTTCCCCCACTGGAAGTAACCATCAGTCTTTTCCTGCCTCTCGATAAAAGGATGCAGAATAGAGACCTAGGAAGGAGGTTTGGTAGAGAAGAAACCTGAATGGGAAGTATTTTTAATGAAGCAGAAATCTAAATGCTCTGGAAGGAAAAACATAAGAGTGTACAGAAATACAGAAGTACAGAACCGAAGTGCTAAGGCAGGATCCTAAGGGGCGCTGAGTGTGTATTTGCAAGGTCTGTTCTGGAAGAAATGAATCCAGTTTTGAGCAGAAGGCTAGACCACATGGTCTCCTGAGGTTTCTTCCACCCTAAATTCTGCGTGTCTAACTCTGAAACAGGAATTTTCAATTGCTTGAGAACTGGAGAACATTTGCATATTTGCAGCTGGTTGGTCAGCCCATAACTTGACTTAAAAACTGTGGAAACCACAGGAAACAGTGTAAAAATGGCAGATACAATTCTCAGAATGTTTGATTATGGTTGACTCTTGAGTCTGAAGAAGACTCCTGAGTAGATTTGGGCAAGCAGCAAATAAAGTTTTTTTTTTTTTTTTTTTTTTTTTTTCTTTCAAAAAAGGAGGAAGGAATTCCTTTTTTCAACAATAAGTATTGCTTACATTTATATGGTGATACACCTCAAAGATACTGTCTTCCCTGAGTGTAAAAAAGTCAAGGTGATTTCATAAATCTCCCTTAGTAGTTTGATTAAGCAAACTACTTTCATAAGCATAATCTAACATGCCAGAGGCTTGGATTTGGAGGATGTGACAGTTTTTTTCTTCTCTCCGTTTTCTTTCCAATTACCATTTTGGGCTCATAGTCTTTTAAAATGTTTATTTCAAACCTGTGTGCATACACTGCCTGAATTGTGAAGCAGGCAAGCACTCCAAAGGAAGCCAATTATTTGACTTGTTGCTACTTCATCTTCTGGGCATAGTGCCAAACTTTAGGTTGATTTCATTCTTTAGAAAAATGTTGTCACCAAGGGTTTGATCGTACTGTGTAAGTCAAAGATCATAGGTTAGCGTTCTCATCTCTACTGGTAAACTATTTTGGACATTTGGTCTTTCTGTTCTATGAATTCACCATCAGAGAACAACTTTTAGGACTGACTTGGGTTGACCAGAGTTCCCCAAGTCCTTATTGTTGCTACAGTAGGTGACTTGTAAGGACTTTGTAGGTCCATGTGTGGAGTTGTTGCTTGCTATTCTTTTGACTGAGAAGCATGAATAGGGAAGAAAGTCTCTATTGCATAGAACAAAAGTACCAATGATGTTATTTAGGACACTGTGGTAGTACTTTGTTCCTCTATAACAATGCTAACTGCGGTAAACCATCCTGACTGACATTACCTTAAAATCAAAAAGTCAAATGCCATTGTTTTAGGGCATGGTGGTCATTAGTTCCTTTAAAATACTCCTGTTCTTCATTAAACATTCCTTCAATTCCATGCTTAACTCAACTTAAAGTGCTTAATTCCATGCTTAATTCAACTTAAAGTTTGAATTGACTTCAAAATATTGTCACATAACTCTTGGTATCTGGGAAGTAATGCCACATTCACTTGTTAGAAGTGTCTGTAGAACTGCTTGCTCTTGCGGTAAGAGTTGTTGCAGCCTGAGTTTTTCTTGCAGCTTGGTAGCTGTGTGAAAATCTTAAGAAGATTGATGACCAAATTGAGTACATGAGAACCCCAGAAAAGGAGAGCAGTGAGTTTTGTGTAGTTCTGATAAAGTCTGCTAGCTTGTGTAATTAAATCAAATCATGGTCCATGATGAAGAAGAGCAAATAATAGCATTTCTGTTTCTCTTCTGCTATCTTTGGGGAAGTTATTCACCAGTGTGAACAGAGCTTAAGTCTTAAGCTAAATAAACTGAGGTTTAAATGCTGCAACAAAATTGTAATCAGCGGTTAATGAAGGTTTTCCCCATAATAAGAATCAGAACTCTAATAAGTAGTTGGTAGAATCATAGGCATCTATGTCAGTGGTAGATAGTGATGTAGTGGCATGTTCCTCTGTCTGCATTCACTGAATTTTTAATACACGCTTTTCTATCATGATTTTTTTAGCCCGGGGTCTGTGATACTCTTGTACGCTTGGTTTGGTTTTGAAGAGCAAAATGAGAGCTTTTGCAATCAAGAAGTGGAAAGAACTGCTCACTGGAGTGAGTGTATGTTTAACAGAATTTAGACTTATGAGGAAAATAGTTCATGAAACTAGTATATCTCCAGGAAGTATTAGTGAGTAGGTGCAACTGTATCTTATACTGGTCATTAGCTTCTTGGCCCTCTCTTCCCATGAAGACGTGGTAGTTTGCAATTTTCAAACCTGCTAGGACATCATGGTAAACATTATCCTATAGATATTCCGTTGTTTTTATGATGAAAGTGTTCACATTGTATCTGATTACAAAATAATACTTAATAGTGTGTAGATCAATGTTCTGCTTTTTTTGGGAGATTTCTGGAAACTTGACTAACCTCTTTTTATTAGAAAATCTCCTGCGTTCAAAAGCAGCTAGTGGCTTTTTTGTTGTTGTTAGAAATTAAAAATAATGCTGTGCAGCATTTTAAGCATGTGCTTTTTTTTCCTTTTGTTCTGTTATTGAGGAGCATGTTTGAGAATTGGCAATGAAGAAAAGGAGAGAGACGGAGAAAGCAGGGAAACTAGTTTTCAGCCTCCTCTTTAGTCTGATACTAGATTTTTATTGCCTGTGATAGAAATGCAAGAACCTCTCTTAAAATAGCGGTTACTCCATTATTAGAAGTTTCTTGCAAATGTGAACCATTAAAAGAATATTCTGCCTTATTTTTAACTTTGTTCTTTTTGTCACTTTTACTTGCGTAGTTTTATCCAATAAAAATACTATAAAAATTAGGGAACAGATATTAATACCATATGCAATAGAACGATTTCAGCATTAATTTAAAAAACTTGCATTAGCTCAAAACAGTCAAAACTTTGCCAAAGTAAATTATTATGGAAAAAGAAAAAAAAAATATTTGTCATGATAGTATATATTTTTATTTGCATTAATTATATGTAAGATATATTTTATTATGTTTTGTTTTATTATGTTATGTTTTATTATTCTGTGAGGAGAGGATTAGCTTAGTATAAATTTGTGAAGTCTGTTGTTGCAAATTAAGTAGGCTTCTGTTTTTCAAAATTATTACTCAAATATGAACAATGGCTTTGCTCTTCAACTTGGTGAAAGGATGGCCTTGTATGTGTAGATATTTTGAGATCCTGTGAATTGAAGTTCAAGGCCATGAGAGTTTGCGTAGATGTTTCAGATCTCCAGCTTTTCAGAATAATACCAATTGGGACATCTTAAGAGTTGTTGAGTTGCTGTACTAATGACTTGAAATAAGCTCAATTATAAGTGAGGTCATGTTTTGAAGAGGTATGAACAATGCTAAACACCATTCAAGACCTTGAAAATGTCTTCAGCTGAACAGCAACCAAAAGGAGGTCTTGAAAGAGTGAGAGAAAGAGGCAGAGTTGTTAGTGTTTTGTTTTTTTATCTACTCTCTAGGGACTTGTCTTCTGTATTTTGGATATTTTAATTAACAAACTTAATATTGAAATGTATGTTGACCTGAAATTTTCTAAAATCAGTGTGTGAATTTTCCCAGGAAATGAATTGCTTGCTTTTAGAATCCAAAGCAGGAAGTATGTGAGGAGGTAGGAAGATGCTATACATTATTAAACAAAATGAAAAATAAGAAGTTGCTAGAGTGAATTGAAAGTTTTGACCAATGTAGTATCTTAGGGGAGAGAAGAGAGTTTAAAGTGAAATATTTGACATGATAGAATCAAAGTGAGGTATGCACATTTTGAAACCAGGATGTATAAATGTTTTGACAGTAGAACAGAATTCTGTAAACTGGGGAATACCAATGTCAAAAAAAAATGCAAGACAGCAGATCTATAAAGGGAAAAGGATCTCCTGCTGCAAGCAGATAGTAATGCTCAAGAAACTCAGTTGAGCAAATAAGCTGTTTATCTCTGCAGCTTTCAAGCTTCAGGTAGTGTGTGAGGATCATTACCAAGAAGTAAAAAAAAAAAAAAAAAAAAAAAAAGTTTTGTCCACTTTATCGTCACATAAAATAGCTGGAGACCATGATCCACTTGTAAATTTCTATTGCTTCTCATGTATTCTGTTATTTGCTTTCTGTCTCTTCTAACTTTGGCCATATAGGAGTTAAATCACATGGAGCTTAAAATAGGATGAATGCTCACCTGTAGGTGCAAGTTTTCTGCTTTGACTGCAAAAGAAAGCTAGTTAATTAGGCCAGACAAAGTGCAAAATTTCCAGATAGATTGCAGTGCAGAGAGAGTGCAAAGCTTCCAGTGTTGCAGGCTATGAATTTAGTCCAAATTGTATTCTATCTCTTCCATCTTCTTTTATTGATCAGAAGATTTTTGGAGGACTGGTATATGATTTTGTATGTCTGGGTTGCAGTCCTAAAGATCTACAAACAGTTTTATTTTTATGATAAATATAAAAGCAAGAATGCTTCTATGAATTCTTTATTTTTTGCAGTATCTGACAAGATTCAGGAAGTGAGTGTCTTAAAAGTGGCAACAGTATCACTTCTGACAGAAGCGTGTAAAAAGCAAGATAGTTTGGCTTGGATAATTCCTTGATATTCCTTGGATATTTTCTGTAATTGCTCAGTGAGGTTTTACTTTTACACAGGATCAGCCACAGAAAATCTCTTCAGATTTGCCCCAGTATCCCTCCTTTTCTTGTAACAATTAGATATAATTTTGCAATTGCTGTCTTCACAGAAATCTAATTCTATTTTATAAGTAAGCTAGAAGTTGATTTAGACTTTTATGGAGCTCAAACCATTGTATTTGTTTCCTCTACCTCTCCAAATCCCTTCTTCTTTAACATATTTCCTAGAAATGGTAAATGTTGGAGAGAGAATAAAATCTGCCTGAAAGGACGAGCTTCAAGATCATTAAATGTAATTAAGGATAAGGTTAAAATTCAAACATCTGTATAACAGTGTAGGCATTACTGCTTGTTCTGATTCTGTAATGTTTACGAAGGCAGGTAAACCAGTATTTTAAACGTTTTGTTTTTCTGTGTGTCATTCTTTGTGAAACTGGTCATTTCATCAATCATCACGATTTCATTTTAATGCAATGTTTTTATGTAATAGATTTTATGTAATAGGCTTCGCCCTTGTAAAAATATGTGTTGTTAATCTCAAATTAAAAATAAAGAAAATTCTTATATATCTGTATCTAATACCTTTTTTACATTTCTTAATCTTAGCTGTGTAACGTTGACATTTAGTAATTGTAATGAGCGCAGGCACTTATAAAGGCACACAAAAATGTTCATCAATTAAATTCTCTTTCTATGATTTTAAAGCACTTACAAATAGTTGCAGCCATGTCTGCTAATGGAAGTGTTTCAGAACATCTGAAGCCCTGTTCAGCCACAGATTGATCATATAAATTTTGAAGTATCCTATTAATATAACTCTAAATTAAATCTACGAGTGGATCTTTTATGAGAGGTATGCTTGCATATTTTCTGGACAAACTGCTACTGTAAAGGCACACAGAGCTGAGACATTCATCATCCTACTTTTGGTCATATATTTTCTTTCATATTGTAATTATTGTTTTGCGACTAACTTCCCCATTGCTTTAAATGTAGTGCTGTATTTTGAAAAGTGCTCTAAATTCAAGCTGTTTAGCAATTACCCAGACCAAATGAGGCCAGAGGGTTGTAATTTTAATTTTCCTCTGTTTTTGCTCTGCACACAGAACTCCTAAGTGCAGCACTTCAGCTGCATACTCTTATGCAGCATTTTTGTAGATGTCAGTTCAGCTGCATGAATTGATGAGAATTTTGTTAAGATTTCCAGCTTTTAAAAAACTGTTTCTTTTTAGGATTTTACTTGGAAGTGGCTGGGGGTGGGAGAAGGGATTCAGAGTGATAATCATGAGGCTGATGAGAGTGTTTCCATAAACATATATATTTATTGAGTAAAATAGAGACGGTGAAGTGTCAGGTGAACTGTCAGGTACTACAGCATTTGTACTGAGTAAGATTAAGAGATTAAAAATTTTCAAGCTGTATTCATTCAAGATAAATGCAACTTACTGGAAAAATATGATTTATAGAATACATATTTTGAAATTAATCCTTTTCATATACGAAAAATGATATTTTTACTGTGATTCCATTGATTTTAATCATGTTTTAAACTGTAGATAATTTTGCATTTGAGAATCAAAATGAAGAAGAATGGGGCTCGGAATACTAACCAGCTTTACCATATTTGTTACCTAAATCCTTTCTGCAAGTACTGTGATACTGCTTAATTTTACATCTTTCTTCCCTCCTCCTCCCCCCCCATGGCTGTTTGCTTAAATGGCTTAATGAGGAAGAGAATTTATTCTGATGATGATGGATTGGGAAATATTTCATAATTTTGTATGTGTCCTGGAAAAATGCATGCATACTAAGACTGGGTATGGTCAAATTTTTATACTGATCTAAATAGAACTGCATATGCTTATGCTTATAATTTTCATAGAGATGCAGCCTCAGATTGCCTACTAGTTCATTGCTCGTAATTCACTCAAGGTTGTATTTTGCTAGCTAGTCCAACCTAGGCAGTTAAATGTAGCTATTTTCATTTGTTACCACAGCCATGTGCTTGCTTTGATTATACCCAGTGTTTGTATTTATTATTGTTCTCTTGTTTTGCAGCTCTTTGCAAAGAGCAAACCTCCAAAAGGTCTTTATGTCTATGGAGATGTTGGTAAGCTTCAGCTGTGTAAATTCCTGTGAAATTTAATGTAAATGTATGCTTATTCAGCTTCCAAGTGATGTCAAAGCTTTGTGTTTATATAGCTATTATATAGCTATAGCTATAAACTATTACATAGTTTAATTACTTTTCCAGGGTGTTTTTCTTCCAGATTATGATATATTATCTAGTGCAGTTGGAGTTAGAAGTTGGAAACTGTTGGACTGGTCTAGATGGGTGTATGTGTGTTTTTTTCAAGCATGTTTCACGCTCTCCAATGCTTGAGAATACAACTTAAAGATTTGGGAGGTAACAGGGTGGCAGGGAGAGAATTTGTGTATTGCAACAATGCAGAATGCACTTTTGAAAAGGAAGCACTAAGAATGTTTTCTAGAAGAAGAAGCAGTCTCTTTTGCAACCTTTGGGCCAATTCTCTATAGATCAAGTATTTAAAACAATAAAATAAAAATGTGATTATTACACATTTTCAAACATAAAATGTAACATTTCTTTGTAAGTAATCTGTTCTTGTGCATATTCTGCAAAATAATATAATTTTATTAGTTGAAAGTGAATCAACCATCTTTATTGTATTCAGTATATACTATTTTAAAATTAACTACGTGTTGGGTGTGTGGTTTTTGTTTGTTTATTTGAAGGCACAGGAAAGACAATGGTGATGGACATGTTCTATTCTCACTTAGAAGTAGAGAGGAAGAAGAGAGTCCATTTTCATGGCTTCATGCTAGATGTACACCAGAGTAAGTGCAGACACTGGTATTTGCAAGAATTATATGAAATATAGTATCTATAAAGATACTATATCTATAGTATCTATATATATCTATAGTATCTATATATATCTATAGTATCTATAAAGATACTATATTTCGTTCTTCTATGCATGTTATTTCGTGTAACTTTATTTAAATTAAAAAGGAAAAAAAAGTTAAAGAACTCCTGACATAAGAGTTAACCTTTATCCCTAATTGGATATTATTTTTGAAGAATCTCTTCTAAAAATTTCTGTGTACCTTGTTGTATAGAAAACCAGATACAAGTTTAGGATTAATTATTTAGCCAAACATTCTCCAATTACCTGTTAGTTTACACTCAATATAAAGAAGACAGGTCTTAAAACAGAATGATAAAATGAGTGTGCAAAGCAACATAATGCTATCACAAAGGCCAGGTAATTATCATTTTCTTACAATTTTCTGTGTTGCATTGAAATTCAGACACAACTAAATCAGTGCTTCAGAGAAGGGCTCATTTCTTCGATTTGTATGTGACTTATCAAGTGGTTATGTTATTTCAGACATTGCCACCTTTCTCAGTATTTCTTTTTATCTAAGTTTAGAAAGAGTTTTTGTTTTGTTTATATGAAAAAAATCAAGTGTTGCTACTTCATGTTTTAGATTTTAATAATACTTTGTATTCTTCAGTTTGTTGCTGAGGGATAGTTGTGATCTGTACACATTTAAAAATGTGAGAAAAAAAAAGATGTATAAGAGGGATGGAAAAAATAATACAAAAAAATAAAAAATACAAAAAAAATAAAACACAGGTAACCCCAAAGTTGCCTTCTCTGCACTTTAAAGAGTTTTTTGTTGATGGAAAAGCTTAAGATCAACTGTTTTGCATACAATATTGCATATAATTTTTGATTGAAAGGGTCATCTGATAATGACAGGCCTAGTGTGTATTAAACCATATAGAACAGGCCCAAGATAAAGACCAGATTTAAATTTAAATTTAAAAAAATACAGAAGAATTAACATTCAAAACGTAGGAAAGTATGACTTCTGTCTCAATTGCTGCTCATGTGTGGGTGTTTTTTTGTTGTTTTTTTGTTTGTTTTAAAACACATAACTCACATTGATCATGGGAAAAGGTTTATGAAGATTGCAGGGGAAAGTATTGGATTCTGTAGTAGAAAATAAAATGCTGAGAGAAGAATGGTAAAATGTTTTGCAAAATAGGAAATGAAAAATGATGAGTCTGCATCTTGGGAGTACCTGGAAGAATTGCGGAAATGCTCTGAGAGGGGAGGATTGTTAGTTCTCTGTGGCACTGGTACCACTAGATCTGTCACACCAAAGTCATTATCTAATCACAAAAAGCATCTTAGCCAAACTGAGCTATATGTCGATCGGCAAAGATCGACTTCAGGCTGTGCTGTTTGAGTAACCAATAACTAAATATCATATAAAAGCCAAGGAAAACTGTTCTGTGGTACCCAGCTTCAGAATGTATCAGTAATTTTGAGAAAAATGGAGCCAATTTGATCACAAGTATCAGAAAATTTTTTGACAGGCTGCACTTATATGGAACAGCAAGGCACTTTACATTGCCTGGGATACTGTTCTAGATATTTTTTAAAGTTTTGTCAGTCTCTAAATTCTTTGTTTCAAAATTACTTTGGAATTGTGAAGTAATGCAGCAATTTACAGGTGTAAACAACTTTTTTTTTTCTTGGAAAGATTTTATTGATGTAAACAATTTCTACCATTACTGCTGTCCTTTTGTTTTCTTCTTATCTTTGTTGTGTCACTTAAAATTCTCTTGTCATTTGTACTCTCAATTCCATTTTGTCTCAGTAAAGCTAGGTACTACTATCTAGAAGTCTTACTGCAGGACCTCTATGAAATACTAATTTTTAGTCAGATTGCATTCTATGACATGAAGTGTGTACTTTTTTTTCATATGAGTATGGCCTTATTGTATATTTTAAAATATAAATATGTTCCTTCATCTGAGTTCTTTTATTTAAATGCACTCTAAATATGCTCTCAGATATGCAATGGACAGAATTACACTGTTGCTTTGTAAACTGTAAAGGTTTCTTGATCTTCACAGAAGAGAGTAAGATAAGGTATATTTGGACCAGACACTGAAATTAAGGTAATGAATTGGAACAAGGTAAAACTGTAATATATATCTTTGGAAAATAAAATAGGTGTTTAGCATTACAGCATTTTTTTTTTACATATTTCTAAACAAGAGAATACTAGTTACAGAATCTGTCAGCATTTATTAGTTATCTGGAAGTGGTTGAGAACTTAATGTTTGTCTTTTGGAAATTGTACTAAATTCACTGTTTTTTACTGGATTAAATAACTTTTTATTTGCTACCTAAACATTTTTCAAAAGAAACCAATTTTTGATTTTTTTCTGTTTTATCAATTTAGGAATACATCGCCTCAAGCAGAGCTTGCCAAAAAGAAAAGCAGGATTTATGGCCAAATCATATGACCCAATTGCACCAGTAGCAGAGGAAATTAGTGAAGAAGCTTCTCTGTTATGTTTTGATGAATTTCAGGTAAGTAATCAGAGCTTACTGTTTGGTGTCAGGGAAACTTTATAAAATTACTCATAAACCTTGAGTATGATGCTTTTTTCTACTACAATAGCAATTTAAAATACTGACCAGATGTTCAAGAATAAAAGCAATTTTGCAGGCTTGAACATAGCACTTGCTTTTTTTTACAGATAACGTGCAAGTTATCTATATAGGTCTGTCTACAGTCTGTTCGTTTATCATCACACTAGTCACTGCTCTCTGCAGAGGATAATGGGAATTGGGTGAGATGCTCCTGAGTAGTTTAGGGCTGAGCTGGTTGCCTTATGGTAAGTCTGGGCAGTGTTCAGCATGATAGTAGCCTGATACTAGATTGGCACATCTGGTTGTTGCTGCAGTTGGTATAGCTTTAGTTTATTGTGGTTAAGGACATGAAAATGACTTGCAAATTCAGCCTACATGCTTTCCCAGAGCTGTTGGAGCCTTTGGCATGTCTCTGCCTGATTGTATCAGCTTAATGTGGCTTTCAAGAAACTTTTATTGAATGAAATATGAAAACTAAAAATAGGTTAAAATACTTTTTGTCCAGAAAGCTTGGTTGTTTCATTTGCTTTATACAGCTTGTGAATTTTAAGGGCATGCCTCAAATTTAAGCATGTAACTTCCCTGTAAGAATATTTTAGGAAAGAGGTTAGAGATATTTGGCAACTCTAATCACCTGAGATTTGGGGGTCCAGAGGGACACTGCAGGGCTGTTTGAATTGTCAACAGTAGAAAAAGTGTATTTTGTAAGTTGTCTAAGTACATTCTCACAATGGATAGAGCAATTAGTATCTTCTAACTATTATTTTTAAAGCCTGTGCACCAGTTTGTGAACAGTTCACAAGAACAAGTTTCAGGCAAAAATCCAGTGGCGTTAAATCCAAACGCAGAGAAGCTGTACTCATGAAGAAACAGGATGGGTTTTTTGAAGGTGGTGAGGAGAGGGCAAGGAAGGGAGGGGCTAACTGTCATAATATCAAATGCTTGAATGGTACGAAGTGGCATCTTTGCTGGCAGTAGTGTTATATAATAGCCTAAATGCCTATTTTCCTATTTAAATGCCTCCTGCAGTGGTGTTGCACCATAGTCTTGCTACTTGTAAGGAGTCTGGCAATTTCTTTTCCCCCAAAATTGGTTGCCTGCTCCCTCTGCTGACACACTTGAGGTACATCAAGCGTGATCACCCTGGAGCTTCTTCCTAATTCAGTACCTTTGCTAAGAAACCTTCTTCTTAAATAGGCTTAAAACAGCCTATTTAGCCTCTTCAGGCTGGAAGAGTCGCTCAGACAGTGACAAAATTGCCATCAATAGTAAAGAGACATTTCTAATTCTGAACTTCTCCAGTTGATTTCCACAGTGGAGATACTGGCAAGATTTCAGTACAGCCAGGGTCACTCTAGTATTTAAAGAATTGCTAGATTAAAATGAAACTGGAAAGGGCTGGAGAATCAGAACGTACAGCACTCTGACTTGCGCTTAAAATTATTGTCCACTTTGACAGCTGAAGGAAAGTCAAGCTAGAGTTCCTATTTGCTTGACAATAAATACACTTGTGTATTGAGGAAATACCAGAGAAACTATTGAGACTTACTTGAAATGCTTGATTTTTCTTTCAAATACATGTTGAAAACAAGAGAATTAGCAGAATTTATTTATTTTCAAATTAAACAGAGAGATAAGTCTATCTGTACTAGTGCCAGCAAAAAAGCAATGTTAATGCTTGTATTTCAGAGGAAACCAAATGCAGAACTGTGAAAGGGAGAAGTAGTATTTTGAAGTGAACCATACTTTTAAGGATATAGCTTTAAGACTGTCAAAGAGAGTTAATTATTTGACTTTTTGACTAAGAAAAATATTTCAGTACTTCTTGAAATAGTTTTGTGTGCTCCAAAATATTGTTTTTAAAGGAAAAAAAACTTAAATGTTTCTTTTTGCAAATTCTACCTGGTAGCTAGTGGCTTGGTAGCCAGTGGCAGTATTAAACCTCTGAACTTTTCCATTCTGAAGCAGTTATTTCATCTGTGTCCACCTGAGCATTAAGAATATGAAAGCATTGACGCTTCTCACTGATTGTTATTGCACGTTTTACAACAGAGTTTTTGTTGTTTTACAACCGCAGAACTCTTACGCCAGTCTAAAAAATTGTCCTCACTTGAAAAAACAAAACAAAAAAATGCAAAAGACACTCTAGAATTATACCATTTGTAATTATAATTTTGATGTTTCAAAATACAGAGGTTGGCCAATAAAATGAGACTAGTTATTTTCTGGCGATCAAATAGCTATACACAGATAATTAGCAACTGTAATTTTGCAGTATGGCTGAAGCCTGTGTTTGTTAGTTTTGGTAATAAAAATAGAATTCCTACCTTTTGGTAACTTGCATGATCGTGCAGTGTTAGTATTTATATGCTATCAGTATCACTTGGACTTAAGCGGGCTACAATTTAGAGAGGTTTTACTAACCTGCAAGGCTATTAAAAGCCTCTAATAAAAATTAGGCTCTTATTTTTGTGCTAATACTAATTACTGATAATACATACTTGTGTTTGTCATTCATTACATGGAACTGCACCAATCAACAGATGACTGAGTCTCAAGCACTTACACATGTAAATTAACTATTAGATTTTTTTATTTTTATTTTTTTTACTTAAGTGAGTCATAATGAAAAGCAACATTAGGTCATAAATATCTTTTCTCTTAAATGCTAATGATATTTCTCCATTCCCTCCATCGGCAGGCTTTCCTTATTGGTAATTTGTAGCCTTTACTTTTGTTCCTTGTTGCAATGAACACTGATTACAAGGGGAGGAAAAAAAGAGAGAAGTGAGAATTGTTTAGTTACTGTCATCTACTCGCTTATGTTGTAGACTTCTCCTACCTTTCCAGAACTGTAGCAGGGCAAAAGAGCATAAATTTGCATCCCTGTACTCAAAATGGGTGTAACTTTTTGACCGTACTTTCAAGAGTTAATTTTTGTGATACAATGAAAATGTTAGAATTCAGAATCGAATAGTAGTTCTCGCTAGTAAGAGAATTCAGTTCATTGTTTTCTTTTACATGAGTGATAATGTTCTTCTACTTCTGTTTTTTTTTTCTGAAACTTGCGTGCCTTATTGCATTTTTCTAAACAAAAATGTTTGTGACAAAATAATTGGTCATCTCTTTTTAAAATTTGTCTTGCTTGGTTTACTTTGTGATGTAAGAAGTTACGTTGCCTTTACATGTGCATATATCCTGATTTTTTTTTCTTTAAGGCAACTGTTAAAGTACTTAGTTTATTTCTCCTGGGTATTAAAATTTATCAATAGATGGCCACAGCTACATTAGACATGTAGTACATTAGTGAATCAATACATGCACTTTGGAAGAACAGACCTTGCTGATCAGAGATGCACAAATCTGAGGAGTGTTACTGATTCTGGGAAGCAGGTAATTTTTGAAAAAGAAAAAAAATCCATATCAGTGTATTCTGTAGAGCAACCCAGAATAAATCTTAGGAAGAAGGAAGCTCGTATTTAGCTAAGGTTTTTTATGGACATTACAGTTTTCAAAGTAGTTATGAAAAATGTAATCTAAATTTTTACTGTCCTAGTGTGTCCCTCAAAGGCTCAATGTCAACAAAGAGTTTGGAGTCTAAGGCCTAGTGTAAAATTAAATTTTTTTGATAAGGCCATTTAAAATGGGAAGGGGATAGGAGGGACTTGAAAAAAATATATACTGATTGGAGTGTTTCCCTAGCTTAAGCATCATTAGATATATATCTAAACTGGCACAGGCAGAGCAGTCCATCTGATTTTTGTGTGTCATGAACACATATAACTCTCTGCACTTTTAAAAAATTTTCTTCTTCAGAACTGGGGTCGTGGTAAGTCAAAATGCGACAAGTGGCTATGTAATAACCAAGGAGAATGCAAGAGAAACAAGAGGAATGATAGGAGAGAGTCTTCGTTACTAGGAACGCTCATCTCAGCTGGTGAACTCCTGTAAAATATAAATTGCTCTTGTAACAATGTGTCTGTTCAGACAGATCTATTATGTTCTCATTCCTTCACAATGTTTTTGTTTTGCCTTCTTTTTATTTCTTGGTACAGTAAAACAAGTTAGTTAAGCTAAACTTGGATATTTAAAGAAATTTTACTTTATTGCTCATAGTCTTTTTAAAAATTGCTTGCCCCACCCATTTTTCATTTTTGTTAGCATTTTGTGCCTGAAGGTTAGAAGAGGCTGACTGTGCTGGAAGTGACTGCCATGCCTTTTGATTATTCATGGACAGTAATAGAAGGCACTTAAAAAGAACAATGAAATTGCTTATTTTTGTGATGGGCCATCTGTTGAATTGTTTTTTTGCAACAATCACACAATAGTATCTATGTCATATCATTCTATTTTCAACAGCAGCTGATTATGTGTAGTTGGCTACTTGTCTTTATTTCTGAAGTCCCATAGCCATTTAAATTCACCTCTGCAAACCTTTGCCTTGAAGGTAATGGAAATGTAAAACAGACGGTGTCTGTTTTCTTTCTGTATCTTCTCTTTTTTTTTTCATGTTGTTTCTAATTAATTAGGTCTCTTAAATGTTTAGGTCTGTTTTCTGTGTCTCCCACCTGTAGTTTTATAATAGGAGTTAACATGGCATCATTTAGCAATTGCTAAAGAAATGGTGGAGTTCTGTATTAAAGAGCAGGCAAGTTTTAAAAGACTGTGGTGCATTCACTGCTTATTAATTATCCCTTTTATATTTTTTCTTCCCAAGCAATAATTAGAATCTTTCTCTTCGTCTTTCACTAACGAGCAGTTTTTTTTTCTAGCTATAAAGCCACTTGCAGATCTATTGCGGCAGAAGCTGAAAGCAAGATAAAACAAATGTGTTGTCTTTCATAGGTCACTGACATTGCTGATGCCATGATTCTGAAACAGCTTTTTGAAAATCTGTTCCAAAATGGGGTTGTCGTTGTGGCAACATCTAACAGGCCGCCAGAAGGTAAAAACAAACATGCTGCTGGTTTTATCCAAATACAATGAATCTCAGTTTCTTGCAAAGCAGTCTTACAAAAAAAAAATCCAATATTTAATGCTAACAAACTCTCAAGTCTTTAAGAATCCGACATATTCCCATTTATGCCTCTTGATTTTTCCTGTTCTTAAGGAGGAAGGAGTTTGCACTATTTCACAGACCTCTCAAATTCAGAAATGTTTTTCGCCTCCACCCTTCTGTATTTCTAGTCTTCTGTACTCTGTCCAAACCAGTGGGGAGGGTATGGGGAACAAGGGAGTGAAGGAGCGGTGAAAAACTGCCTCCGACTTGGGTGTATTCCAGGGTAGGCAAAGATCATATTCAGCAGGAAAGAGGGGAAATGAGACAGAGTACATTCCTTCCCCTGGTCAGTAGCTAGGAGACTAGCGTACTTTATCCACCAGTTCAAGGGAGAAACATACCCCTCATCAGGATGCCATTCTCACAGCCTGGTTTGAGGTCACTCATTGGGAATTGCTTAGGTGGAGAGCTGTTTCCATTTCTAACAATATTTTTAGATAGAAGGTGAATAAATAGGTAGATCTTTTTATAAACAGCCCCCATCCTGGTCTCTGCATGAGTTAGACCAAGCAATAGTATATTATTGTATGGTTTTAGTAGATGAAGGGAATGTTTGTTATAGAGTAGTATTAACAGTTAGGATAATGTATGAATTGCATACAACTTCTTTGCAAACATCTGGGAACTAATATGCAGTGTTATAAAATACTGAAGGGTTACAGTAAATTAACTTGGTAGAAGAGCATCATTGTGGACTTGCACTGCACTTTCTTATTAATCTTAAAAAGTCTTCCAATGAAAGAAAATACTTAATTGTTGTTACTGTAAGGTGGGAAACCAACAACAGTAATAGCAACAAAAAATGAAAGATCATTTTATTTTCCTTTATTTTCCTTGGTAAGCAAACAAGTTGAAATCATCAACTACTATAGGTGAGTCTTCTGCAGGTAAAGCTGACACGGGTACCTTACTCAGTTGAGCACCGTCTTTGTGTTTTTTGACATGTTACTCTTTAAAGTTCAGGAAAAGTATTTTTTTTTTTAATCATAGGTTGGGGATTGTGTCCCACATCTTAATTTAAACCATCACTTTGTGACCATTATTGATGGTGGGGGAGTTATAAGGTAGTGTGTCAACCTGAAAGACATCTACTTGTACTAGCTGCCCAGGAGAGAAGGTTAAGAAAGGCGTCTCTAGAGCTGAACGTTGCAGTCCAGACACCAGTTGCTGCCTGTTTTTACCTCTTTTCCATCCTCCCATCTGCTCATGGAGCGCATCTGAAAACCTCCCAGGTTAGCTGTTGGGTTAATGCAATATTTTGTATCAAAATTTAGGATTGTGTTCAGGAGATTTACTTCCTGTGGATACAAAGGGAAAAATGGTGTTTTCACCATTGAGCAGTTGTAGCCACCTGATAATCTTTACTGACATGCTTAATCATATTGAATTTTGGCTACAGTGGAATATGAGGAGAAATGTGGAGGTGCAATGTTTGATGAATCCTGGCCTTATTTCTGCACCAAACTACAGTATCTTTTTTCCTCATCTTCACAAAATAGGGACATCATACAAAAATCATAGCCTTATTTTCAAGAAAAACTAAGAAAAGTAATTTTCTTATGGTACTGTTCCATGTGCATTACTTTTTGCAAGTAAGTGTGCAGTCAATCACTGCTTTTATACCTATAGTGATTTGTAGAGCGATGAATGCTTTGTGGCGTCCTACAGCTTTGGCATTAACTAAGATTCACAACTAGATTCACTATTAGTTTTTGTGAACATTGCTGCATATTTGTCCAACTCTTGCAAACTGAGAGGTGCTGGATTGGTTTCTCAAGCACAACAGTATCCTTTGTCCACCCCAATATGTTATCAGAGCATGAGAAGCTTAACCTAGTAGTAGCTTTCGGGCATTATGGCATTAATCTGCTGTACTTTTTGTAGGGAATTTTTATGGAGATTTATAACCAGGTGTCCCTGTTCTCTTGTTTATTTTCCCTGTCAGCAGTAGCTACCCTACTGCCTTTTTCTAAGGCTTCCCAGGATTAACGAAGCAGATCGTGCAGTTTGAATGATAAAACTGTTGATGAAGAAGTCGTTCTGTCATGAATGTATTAGGCAGCCAAGTAATTTCCAGCAAAAGGAATTTCAAACTGTATAAAATGTGGAGATAAACAAGATATAAAATGCTACTTTGCAAATTGTTTTTATTAATATGGATTAAAGTGTAAATCTGTATTTTGTTGCATAACATCCTAGTAATTTTGTATTCAGCCTATGTTTTGAACAATTTTGCCTAAGTTAATATATTTGTTTAGTTTTTGTTTGCCCTAAGGAAGACCCTTTTTCTTGCTTTGGAAAAAGGTTGTATGCGGTAGAACTCCTAGAAAGTAAAAGAATTAACTACAGTACACTGAATTTGGATAATACCGAATTTAGAAGTTCAATTTCTTTTTAGTTCAAAGTATGCTTCCCTTCCTACCCCTCCCTACCCTCATGTTGACCAGATACTGGATATTTAGCAATTGCACTCGTTTGACCATATACATAGCATTATATTTTTTTATATCCTATTTTAAAACAGATGTTATCCTTTGTATTTTTTTTGTTGTTTTTAAAAGCACTCATCTCTCATTAGAGACTTTCTTTGGATATTCCTTTCGTCCTTAAGAGTGTAATGAATTTTCATACAGCAAAAGAACAGAAATCTAAGTTCTCCTTTCTCTCCCTTTTATTTATTATATCTGTAGCAACCCAGCTTTATTTCCCAGGGTAAAAGACAAGCTACCATTGTTAATAAGGCTATGTAACAAAACAGTTACTGATTTTTTTTTCCTTTTCTTTTAGACCTCTATAAAAATGGGCTTCAGAGAGCTAATTTTGTACCATTCATTGCCGTGCTCAAGGTAAGGAAAGTCACATGCTAAATACTTTCCAGTTTTACCTGCTGTATTAATAAGTTAGAGATTTGTACATGATTATTCTGATATTAGTTTCTAGATAATATGTACAGGCTTTAACTGCTTGGGGCAAAAATAGTTGGAGGTAGGGCAAAAAAGGAACTCTTCTGCTCTAGAATTAACATATCTCAAAAAGCAGAACATTTAGTATGACAAAAAGTTTCCCTTTTTTTGACCAAGAATAGCAGAATTTGTTCATTTAGATGAGATTTTCTTATTGCTATGTATGTGCCAAGTGATGTTGTAGTATTCTTGCAGTAGTGCTAGTTTGGTATTTATGGATGTCTTAGATTTATTATTAAAAACCTTGTTTTAAAACCCTTAAAAAAAAAAAAAAGAGTATGACCACTTTACCTAGGCAGATTTTAGTTACTCAGTTCTGCAGTAAATAAAATCAGAGTATCGAAATATACATACACGCTCTATTTTACACTATTTTTTCCAGACACTTTGTCTACTTAATATATTACATTAAACCAAGGCTTTACTCTGCCTTTCCATGTAGGCTTATCTTTCCCATCTCCTTAAGCCCTGTGTAGCAAGGGTGGCCAAGTCTGGGGAAGGGGCTAATCAGGTAGTGAGCCCCACTGAGAGAATTGCATATGGTCATTTTAAAGAGAAGCTGACAACCCTCCTTGAACTTCTCGTAGCTTAACCCCTCCGGAGAAAAACCACTGCCTTATTTCATTCTCTTCGTGTCACGGATGTTCTGATGGCTGACATTAGACAATGTCAACCTCTTATTTCTGAGCCTTCCTTCAAAGTTATCCTTATGTGTTAGTGAGCTGCTCAAATATGAGAGGCGTTGAGTGGCCTTGCAGCCTCCTGCAGATACTGGTCAGCACTCTGCGGGCCATGATTTGAGAACTCTTCCCGTGTATGGCCTCCTGCGTGAGTATTTGTGAGATTGTGTAAAAAGCCTAAGAAGTTTTGAAGCAACTCCTTGGAGTCTGAGTGTTATGGCATCACAGGCTGGAAACTTTGTAATTACTTCCTTCAGATTAAAAATGGAGCATCTTATTTAAATGTGAATAATATGATCAGTGTTTATTTTGCTATTTAAAAGAACATATGCTAAACTCATGCTTTTTATTCTGGGCAAGTCACAGATATTTTTAATTCACAAACTATACTTGTATGGTTAAATTATTCAGGGTTAGCCTGCAGCTGGTGGGGTTAGCATATGTCTCCTGAGTGCTGGTCTATCTGGCTTGACATGACGTTTGAAGTGGAAATGACAGCATCTCCTTACCTCACAATATTATTATCAGCATAAATACCTAATACGTACTAACTAAAGTAGACTATAGCCATATCCAAGAAAAGGAAGCTGGAAGTTTCGAGAAGGTTTAGATTAGTGAAAATTTGCAGAACAACTATATTGGTTGTCTGTTTCTGCTAAGGTGGTCAGCACTGAAGTAGTTAAGTGTCTTGGGCTTTCAGTGGGGCATGTTGGAATCATAAGACTGCTTAATTGCCTAAGTACCTTTGAAAATCCCATCTGATGTTGATATATGAGCAATTAGCAGGTTTCAAAGTTAATACCCCACTGACAATGAATATGACAATATTTGTATCTCAGAATGGCTGTGTAAAGTCAGGGAGAAGGTGATTCTCATTTGGATGGCTTTAGAAAAGTGAAAGACACAAAATAAATGAGCAACCACCTCCCCTTCAGAATCTTGAACAGGATTTATTCTTTAGCCAGCTGTGTTAAATGCAAGTTAGGTTCTGATCAGAGTTTCAGTGTTTTCAGGAATACTGATGGTCTCAGAGGCTGAAAGGCAGCGTCATGCTCGGTCAGCTTCTATGGCAGTTCATTCTTTCCTTGCTGTTAGCCAGGTGTCTATATATTTTTCCTTGTTGACTCTTAACTTTCTTCCTCGATTAACATACAGTTCTTTCACAAACTGAGTAACAGACTTAGTGAAAATCTATTATGGATGCTTATTTGCAGTTTGCCTTTCTCTTCTATTTGTCTAACAGCAGAACAAAAATGTGAAATGGAATTTATATTTGTGTATTTTCGTCAGGACTGAGAAATCAATCCAAATTTTAAGAAAGGACATTGTGGATAGAATGCTGAGGGAAACCTTAAAGGTGGTTTCATTTTTAAAGCTGTGATTAAAGGTGAAATAGTGGGAAACGAAGCACAATGTAACACAACCCAGACTAGAGATACACAAAAATTATCATAATAATGAATGAAAGGAGAAATAAGGTCTTACTCAGCTTTCTATTTCAAGGGCCTATCTAAAATTCTAGATTACTTTCAGTTGTTTTTTTTTCCTCCTTCCCTCTTTGTGTTTTAACACTGCTCTAAGTGCATGTCCTTACCATCACTCCAATAAATATTACTAAAAATAACATTCTTTCCCAAAACATAATGTATGAAGAGTAGGTCAGGGGAAGCTTATCAAGAAATGCGTCTTTGTCCTTAATTGGTTACCTGAGAATATTGGCAAGATATTTAGAGTGATAACAACTTCCAAATCTTATGATCCAAATCTCACAAACAAAAGTTTGTGTGTTTGTTTTAGAAGTTAACTGCAGTCACCCTAAATCTTAAAACAAGGCTTTAGCGCTAAAAATAGTTCAAGTTCAATGCAGGAACTTTGAATTGCTTTATATATGATAAATGGAAAGTATCCACTTTCTGTCAAGAGACGCATTACTTCCAACAGTATAGGTTTCAGGCATTTGTGTTCATTGCATAAATAGGATGAGTAGTTCCTAGATCTGTGATGTTACGCAAAAATCTTTCCCTATTTCAGATGGTCAAGAAAAGAGCTTCTTTCTCAGATCTTGAGTTACCCACATTCATACTTCATTCTTTGTTTTTATTTTCTGTGGGTTATATAATTGCCATATCTGTATTTTGAATTTCTATATCATACGTAATTAATTTACACTTTCTGTGATACAAGCAAAAAAGGAAAAATACCAGTCTAGAGAAAATAGAGTTCTCTTACAAAGTTTATCTGTGTTGCTTTTCTAGATGATAGGAACTGGGTACAAATGATTGCTGAATACCTGTAGTGGAAGGTGCAGTGAAGCTGATGTTAGCTGTTTAAAGACCACATAAAGCTTCCTGTGTAACAGCCCGTCTCTGTAGTTGGAAGGACCTGATTTTCGGCGAATCACCCAGTGGGTGCATGCAGTCCTCTGCCCAGTTCTCAACCCATCCCACGTGTTCAGATCTTTTAACATCTTAAATATGTTGACACCTGTATTTTTGGTGACTCTTTCCTCGTGTAACTTAATGGGGGAGAGTCTCAAATGGGGGAGACTCTCATTTGTTTGGCTCATAGTGGCAGCCAAAATTCTTTAGGACAGAATATTCTTTATAAATGGACTTGGGTTTCTGCAGCAGATAGGACTGCTTCTTCAGTCCATGCAATTTTGTAAATGCAGCTTGTTGAACATGCATAGTACCAGGAAGGAAAGTGTTTTATTTCTGTAATGGCAGTAAAATTCAGTCCTTTCAGATTGAACTTTTAATATGTTGCAACATCACTTTCTGAGTGTTTTAAAGCAAGCTTGGATGGAAGTTCTAAGTGATTTCTATAAACACTGTTCCTGACAAATAAAACAGCTACTTTGTTCAGATGCATAGAGCAGAAATCCTCCACATACTCATGTAAAATAATGTGAAAATACAAAAACTTTCTACACATTTTAAAGATAAATCACAAATGAAGCAATACATCATAACTTATCTAAGGTGAGTTCTTCAAATAGGAGAAAGCAAGCTTTAATTCGTTGGTTTGGTCGTAATTTGGCAACATTTTAGATTTTTGCAGACATTTAATTAAGATATCTGCATTAATTGTTACATATTCTGAAATCCTAATTCTAATTCAGTGACATTTAATCCTGTGGATTTACAGGAAGGAAAGCTCCTCAAATAATTTGATGTGTGTAAACTACAGTTTATATTACCAATTCTTGAACTTTATTGGAACTGTAGCATGTACTCTTTTAAAGGACAAGTGAAGTCAAAATGTTAATTGTGTAACTTTAGCATTTTGTCAGGTTTTCTTCATGCAGTCTCCATGCTTTCAGTTTTAACTGAAAGCCAGGAGCGTTTAGGGGCTTAAATTGTATGACGTACAAATTTAAAGTAAAGTATTTAGCTTTGGCTACCTATATATTGCATTAACAGAAGATAAATTGCAGCCAGAAACCTGTTATGGTTAAGACATAAATTTACTGTAAGCTTCCTACAGTAGACTTAATTATTTTCTTCTGTTATTACCAAGCGAAGTGTTACTTATTTTCAAACTACTTCATTAAAGCGACTAACAGCAGTAAATATTGTATGCTCCTTCCGAATACGCAACTATGTGTATGTACACTGTTTTCTCTTTATTGTCTTTCTCAGAGTAGTTTTAATTAAACTACTGAAAATATACACTTTCTTACAAAGCAATAAATGGAGAAAGTTAAAAAATATTTTCACCTTACAGTAATTTATTTTGAATGCATGAAAATGTAATGAAAAATACTTATTTAAAATCTTTAAAACTGCTTGGAAGTGTCCCTAAAGGAAATGTGTGGGTGTTAATTTTGCACCAAGACACTTGGTAGATATAAAATATCTTTGATTGTGTATTCAGCTTTTGTCCAGCCACCTGTGTTAGAAACGCACAGATTTTTGGTTGGCAGATCTGCCAATTCTTAAAATAAACAAATAAAAATAAAAAGTCATCTCCTTGGTAGAATTGATTTCTCAGCTTGTCCCATTCTGCCAGTGCCCAGCCACATCCAGGATGCTCAATAGTTAAAACCTGCTTTTGAGGTCAGTGTCAGCCACTCTGACCCCTGTGAACTGTCACCTGAGTCAGAATTGCCAGGATTTGCCTATCAATTGACTTTGTCATTACTGAAGATGTTGGGCCTTTTGTTTCCCTTCTTAGTAGGTAACCAAGCAAACCCTTCAGTAGAAGGCACATTTCTTCTTGTTTCTCCCTCTCCCTCTCTCCCTCTTTCTCCCTCTCTTTCTCTGCCTGCAAGCAGTAGAAATACTCGTTTTGAGAAGTGTATCTAATTAAACAAAAAATATATTGTGGTTGTCATTATTTTTGTACTTACCACACTTTCCTTTATGGGTAGTTTTATTGTGAAATAATTCACAAATCTTAGCTAACAAAAGGTTCTTTTTAGAAAGCAGAGTGACGGCTTTGACATATTCAATCCTTTCTGCATACAGCTTTCTGTGTTTGTGTACTTGAATTTTGTAGTTAGAAGCATTTAACTGTTATGATATTTATTTTATGATACACCTACTGTTTTAGTGTGTCCTTTAGATACTGAACTGTTCAGTCTGCTTAGGTTCCACCTCTGTGTTTGCCACACACATACATGTATACATAGACACGCACATCATGCTCTCCTGGACAGTTTGTTTAGGTGCAGGTCAAAACTTTATCTAGGGATAAAATAGTTGCTCCTGTAGCTCTGTGTTGGGCTCCCTGTCTTCTCTTTTCCCTCCTTTAATTGCAGTGATATCCTGAGTTCTTGCATGGTTAATGCATTCCCTCATTTAAAAAGGGGTAAATCAAAGTATATCATAGATATGTAATAGTTGATTCTTGCTGTATCAGGGTAAATTAGCCTAATTGCACGTGGCAGTTTTATTTGCTTGTGATGTAATGTGAAATGAGGTCCTGCCTCTCCCCCACAAAGCTCAGGCCAATTAATAAGGCTTTTAAGCTCTTTGTCACTGGCCACCGTGGAGGTCTGCAGAGAAGAACTTTAATCCAATAAACATTTCATTTAGATCATGAAAAGAAAGCATGAGGAGAAGCTCCTACAAGAGAGGGTGTTACCGGCAATTCTCGCTACGAAAAGATGCGAGGGATTTGCCAAATTAACCAAGAGGCCTTCATATTTAACGCATAAATGTGTCAAAAACTAAGAATAGAATTATTTAGTTTGAGTTGAACCTTATATTGTTAAAATTCTAAGAAGCCACAACTGTTTGCTTCAAAGGCTTTGCTGTGGAGCTGGCCGGACAGGGCAAGGGGAGGTTGTGAGAAACCCAGATAGCAAATAACACTGGTCGGAGCTGGTGGAAAGGAGGCGGGGGGGAAGGGAATAGATAATTAGGTGTAATTAGCGTGTATGAATTGTTGTCTCCCTGCCCTTGGCTTGAATAAATTTGGGGGGGGAAGAAACCCAAGTGGCGAAAATGCTTTGATGTAGGAAGAGTCATTGTGGGTTGGCAGCATAAAGGCAGTGTTTTATACTGCTCACATAATGGGGGTGCTGCAGAGGGAGTGAATGCGCCCTGCACCCCCTGGCCGGCTTTCCAGCCAGGACTTCTGGATTCCCTTGAAACAAAATGCATCACAAGTTCCCAGTTGTTGGTAATGAGGTAGCAGACCTCATCAGAGCGAAGCGTAAGCCATCTTTAGCCATTGTTTAGATCTTAATCGCCTTTTTTTTTTTTTCTGGGAAATCCAGTTTTGTAAATCAATACTGCTTTACTACTTTTTTTTTTTTTCCCCTCTCCTTCCCTGCCTGCCAACAGCTCTGGCAGGAGCAAAGGCTAATACTGGGAAAAGAAATACGAATCAAATGTTAAAAAGAAAAACAAGAGTGAAAAAGAAGTCTGCTCAACTAACTTCACCAAGGGTGTAACTCCTCCGAAATACAGGCACTGAGGATGAATTTGACCTGGAGCTGATGACATGCTGACTTATAATTCAGTGTGAGCTCTTGGCATCTCCCTTTACAGGACAGCACAGTTGTTTATGAGAAATTGAAAATTAGAGCCATTCTTGGTTCTCAAAAAAATGTGAGTTTTACATAGTGCTTTTTTTTGAATTTGAGCTTATTTTGCAAGGAAGTTGTTTTAAGTCATATGAGATGAGGAGAGAGATGTTCAATGTACTTGTTGCACAGAGATTTAATCTTTGCCATTATTCTGTTCTCTGGCCGGAGAAAGGAGAAACCACTTGTCTCAGAACAACCACATCTGCACTTCCTGAAGTCTTTCGTTTTTTGTTTGAATATCTGAACCATTGTTCATATAACAGTAAATTTCTAAACTCTTTGGTTTTTTTCATAAATGATTGTTTCACAAATTAGTTGTCCATTTTTATTCTTCGTGAGTGATAGCTGGTTTATAGGTACTTTTAAAATAAGTTTTTGAAAAATTGTATAATCGATCATATGTTCCTTGTGGTAACAGGGATAATGGAGTTTCTAAATTGTTCAGTCTTTGAGGGCTATAATGTGAATTTGTGCAACTTCTGCTGAATTTTACCTCTAAATATTTCCTATGCTTAATTACTAAGTTTAAGGTTGAAAGTGTTGCAAGTGTAAGACAGAGATTCATATTAAAAATTCTGTTTGTCAGTATTTCACTTTGCAGGACTTTCTGCTCTTCCTGAGTTGATTTAAAAGTAATTCCCAAATAAAATCTGCTTGTGTCATCCACAATTAGCACAGACATTATTAGGTTCATTCCTACTTTCCAGTATCTTGGATGATATTTTGAAAGTTCTCCTCAAAGTGTTTTTTTTTTTCCTCCAACATTTAGATTGGAACAAGCACAGTATGTCTAAGGCTTTTGCAGCAATTTTCAGTATTTCACTATTTCCAGAAATGAAATTTATGGGGGAAGAGACTGTAAAGAAAACAATGCTGTTTAACCCTTTGAATCAGCATACTATTTTGTAAAGCAAATAGCCTTTTGTACTTGAAGCTGATTTATCTGTGAACAGCAACACCTGAATATCAAGGAAGACTAAATAATTATGCCTGATTGTGTGTGTATGTGTGTTTTTTGTTGTTGTTTTTTCAGGTGTAGGTCACAAGAAATTCAGTTAGGGTAGAATATGTACAAGGCTAAGAAATATGCAGATTTTCTGTTTTAAGATTGTGTAAAAATTATTTACAGTTAATACTTGCATAAAGGTTAGAAAGGTTGATGAAGTGGTATTTAGTTTTGCTTTACTATTCACTGTGTGTCAGAATGTAATTATGACTGATTCATGAAACTGTCTTAGCAATGAACCATCTTTATTAAAATGCTGATCAAGATAAGATCTGACAGTAATAAAGAATAGAACATTTTAGTCTTGTTGCTTTTGAATGATTGCTAATTACCCTAGAGGTCATGTATAGCGCTTATGAGGATTCATTGACATTTTCTTTTAAGTCTACTGTTTCAACAACATCTGAACAGGAAGACAAAAATTGTCTCCGTAGCCAACAACAGCGCTTGGACCAAGTTTCTATACCACAAAATACCTGCTGATGCCTCTTCCCCTCCTTGCTACGCTTGGATTCCTACGATTCACATGAAGCAAAAAAATAGGACTGCTACAGCATGATCTGTCTTTTAACCTGGGTTATTTTCAGTGTAGGTAAAATTAGCAACCTGTTGAAGGGGCTGCCTCTGTGGCGTGCTTGCTTCAAAGTGCAATAGTTTTGTGTGTGAACTGGAGGTGGGCAGAAGAGGCTGTGGCATGCGCGGTGCGGTGTCTGTAGGGCAGTATCAAGCTGTGGGACTCGCTGGGAATTGTCGCCTGCCGACCGCATGCAGGCTGGGCCGGTGTGAAAGCCTCGAGAGGGCTCCGGAGGTCAGGAAACAGCTTCCTCGTTGCACACAGTGCATTGTGCTTGAGAGGTTTCTTGTTTTATTGGGTATGCGTGATTTGGGAAAACATCCATAGTAATTATAGCTGTTGAGTGGAGGAACTTTTTTTTTCTTTGTTTTCCTTTTTTGAGATCGCTTAAATAAGAATTTTAAAGAAATAAAATTCTAGATGCTAACCTGACACTAAGTGGGGCCAACTAATGAAAAATGACTATGAGTGGGTTTAGTGGGCTTTCCCTGAGGAACTCTTCCTCTGTGGCAGGCTGAAGGTTTTCCTAATGTGCCTGCTGCCCATTGCACAGTGCGAGAGACTGGAGGTAAATGTATGAGAACGATTGCCAGTGAACAACTTCCTTCCCAGGAAATAATGAAGAAATATCCTTCCTATATATAGTCAGGGGAGACAGAATCAGAAGACCAGTCTCCTTTTTTTTTTTTTTTTTTTCCCCCCTAATCATTCTATAGCTTTGTATAACTGGGGGTAGGGCTGTGTTCTTTCTTTACTTGTACAGAAAGTATATTTGACAGCACATATGCAGTGCCACCACCTCACTTGTAGGTGTCTGGTTGGACAGGAGATCTGAATGCCAGGGGAAAACTCAGCAAATGTGAGATTTAAAGTAAAAATACCATGCTCTTAACCTTTATCTCAGCCTCCTACAACATTGGTATCCTCTCTCTGGGGTCCTCAGACTGTTTGCTTGCTCCAGTGGGCCAACAACCGGACTTGTGTTTCAGCTTGTTTAGGGTAGAGCTCTTCCATTAAAAACTAGAGCAGAGGACTCCAGCTGATGGGTTTACTTACAGGGATCTGAATTAATATTAAGGGACATTACTCATCTGCAGTAGCAAAACTCATGACCTGGTGACAATTATTGAATTCAGAGATGCACGCTGCATTTTTTACAGTGCCTAACGTAGACTATAAACCTTTCTGTTGACTTCTCGAATTTTTATGATGTGGGAAATATGATGAGAACTTCCAGGTTATCCAGATAACTGGCTGCTTTTTTCAGGCTTTTGAAATCTTTGCTCTTCCACTTACCCATCTGTCAGGTTGCGTCTTTTAATCACTGGAGCATTTTAGACATTTTAATACCTACCATTCCTGAATGCAGAACCAGAGGAATACTAGACGTGCTTACGGGAAGAAAAAATGTGTTTATGCACATCTATATTTAATAACTTAATGTTGTAGATACAGTCAAAGTCCAGTTTTCTCCTCTGAAGGTTGTTACCATCTGAGGTGTTTTGTATCATTAGACTCGAACTTTTGTCTTTTTTTCCTTATGAAATAGAAGGCTTCACATCAGTGAAAATGAGTGCATGATCATGTCATATTTTGAACTTGCTAATTGTGTTTTCAAATTTGTAATTGTATTTGTTCTTTGTATACATAAGTACATCAATTGCTTCAAAATAAATTGTATGACTAATTAATTTTATGTATTTGAATTGAATGGGTAAGAAGTCAGATTTGAAAAATCTCAATAGAATAGCAAGTCTTTTGGAAGCTGTGTATACTCCCACCAGGACAGATTAGCAGCTATAGCTGTGTTCTTAAATAGTTATTTCAAATGAAAAGTAGAGGGTTAGCACAAAAATGAATCTGAGAGTTTAAATATCCATCTAAAAGATATAAACTAATAGTTACAATTGTGGCTTTGACAATTAAGTGCTATCAGTCTGAGGACTCCAGTCAAAGTTCTTTGGCTGCTGATTAGGATTCCCTGCCAGTGATTAGTGAATGTGAGGATGTAATCACATCTGTAGGATTTAATCAACCCAGTGATGGAGAAGTTAGTCCAAAGAAAACTTCTATGTAATTCCTATTATGCAAAAAATGAAAAGTTAAAAAAAAAAAAAGTAAAGAAGCTTGCCCTTTTTTTTTAAGAATTTATAGAGTTTGTAGATGGTAGTGTTTTTTCTTGTTTTTAATGGAGTATGTTATTACTGATGTCTGCAAATAGGAGAGAAGATACATTTTGGTACTCGAATATGCACCATCAGTACAGTGATATTCAGTATTTCATTTCACAGTATTTGGGTTCTCCATACTGTACAACCATGTATCCATTTTTTCTTTGTTTCTGTAAATCTAGTACTTTAAGTCTCTAACTGGGGAGTATGCAATGTTTTAGTGTGTTTTTTCTTCTCAAATGCATTCTGATTACATGCTATATTCTTAGTACTTAACGTATTTCTCTTGACAAATATCTTTGATAATATGACCTTCTACATGCCTGTGATGCAGCTAAGTGAATGTTTGCAAATCAGTCTAGATGCAAAAACCTTCAGTGACTAGTTTTGTTAATAGTAAGCCCTTGAAAGGAGAAACTTTTGCATCTCTTCTCTGTGCACAGCTTCTCTGTCACCTTTTTGACTCTTGCTTTGAGTAAAGGTAACCCTGTTCTGACTGTTCTGAATCCCTCTGCATAACAGTCTCCACCATATGTTATTCACAGGGATGAAAATGCTGCTGGTAGCACCTGGTGGGGCAAGCAGCCCTCCCACTACTGTCTTTTAGTTCAATGATCCTGTTGTCGTATCCTTTTTGTGCTTCAAAGAGTAAGAGCTGAGTTTATGTGAATAATGCCAGTGCTTGCTCTTAAGCTATTTTGTTGAATCCATTACTTCCACATTATCATTTTATGACTGGTTTCTTTATTCGTGCTTTCTGTTTGATTGGTTTTGTTGTGCTGTTTTCTAGTAGTGCCTATATGTCTGTGCAGTACTGTCAGAAATTCTCTTAAAAAGAAGGTTGTTCCTATCCTATAAAGCTTAAGGTTATAACCTAACAGAGGCAACTGGGTTTCAAAGAAACATTTCCCGGAACCATGTTGCTACCCAAAATGTAATGTTTTATTTTAATGGCAATCTAGTCTGTGCATATGTAGGCAGTGCCTGACAGAATTAGTATGAGTGACTGTGGAACTGTCTCAGTAAAAATAATTAATGATGGACACTGGGAGATATTTACTCACATGACCCTTTAAAAAGGGGGTAGGAAATGTTATGGTTATTTTCTGTTTACTTAAAACAGAGGTTGATAGGCAGCGGTTGGAGTATCTTGCTGAACAGACCATCAGTTTGGAGAGGAGAAAAGATCCCCCAAAAAACCCAAACAAACAAAAAACCCGAACAAACAACTCAAGCAACCAACCATAAAACCTTTGAGATTTAAATTGGTGGGTTTTAAGACAGAAATAAGTGAAAATAATGCTAGGTATGTGAAGTAAAATGTAAGAACCTGACTAAGAATCATGGTTTGAAAAACAGAATTGTATTTAAAGAATAGGACAAAACTGAGCCAAACCAAAACCAAAGCAAAACACTAGCAGTTCTTTTTGGCCACTACAGGAAAATGAATTAGGAGCATCCAAAGAATAGAATAGTAAGATACCGAGTATCTTCCAGAGGCAAACATCTCTCTCTTTTTCCCAGCAAACTGGCTCCTTCAGCTATGTTTTTATCATGTGATGCTGATACTTCTGTGTATCAGATTTTTATTTTTCGGTTTCTTCATATTGTTAGCTAAGGAAGGAAAAAAAAATGTAACAACCCTATTCTGTGTTATCTCCGAACTGGATGCTGCTACTGCCTTTCTGAGTGAAATGAATTATAGCACAGATACATGTCTATCTAATGGATTTTTTTTTTTCCAAAATAGCATATTAGAATCAATGGCCGTCTGTTATTTTAAGCATATGAGATAACAACTGCAGGGAAAATTAATCTCTGTCATTAAGTTAATTGCTTTTAGTTCGAAAAAGACCCAAAAACTTAGATAAGCTTTTGAGTACATAGGCCCTTCTTAAGTAGTTTCACTAACATTAGCAATTTTTGCTAAATGGTGATAATACTAATTATTTTAAGTGAAGAGAAAAGAGAAGGAAGACTTAAGAAATGCACCTGCTTCGTAACTATATTTGATAGTATTTACACTTGCATTCCTTATCTCCAGAACTGGTTCACTGTTAAGCTATCATGGAGTCATTCATACAAGACTATCATGGCATTTAAGCCATGGTAAATTTGCTAGCAGAAAATAAGTGGACTATAATTGTAGCAGTAAGTGTTGACATACACCTCAGCAAACCTCGGTGACCTGCATGCTTCAGCCTGGGAGCACTCTGGATTGAAGTGTTCAGCACATCTGCTTCACACTGTAGTCATTATTTGAGGCCCAAGCACCTATACTAATCGCACCACAAGAAATGTACACCAGCCACAGTGGTTTCACGTGCTTCTTCTTGTCTTGTCAAATAGCCTTGCCACTCTCTCAAAAGTATATGTATACATAGTTCTCACTCTTCAGTCTAGATAACAGCACAGGACTCTGAAACACTGTTCTAGAGTTTGAAGCCTGTTCTGCAAAGCCAGAGAGGTGGGATTGAATAAAGTTCATCTAAATAACCAATCAGTTCTGATAGCTGTAGTCAGTACTTTTTTCCTACCAACATAAAAAAATAACACCTCAGCTCATCTACTTTTTCAGAAGAATAAAGGACTAGAGGGAAAGATGCTCAGCAAAATAAACCAGCTTTGTTATGAAACTTCTAGTCTTGACTACCAGACTGATGTCAAAGATACTCCCTTATGCATAGTATTAAATACCCCTGTAACTTCCTTTTCTTCTCCCCCTCTGCTGCTGTGTTATTTTTTGTCTGCTTTCACCAGTAGAAAGGAAATAGGTTATAACAATGTTGTAGCATCAATGCTATCGTGTTTACAGTAGCCTTAGCCCCAACATAACGATTTAATTAACAGGACAATTTCACTTACTAGAGTTAAAAATACATGGATTTTCCTCGGATTTTATGCTGTCAGGACAATTCAGTTTTTCCTCTTGTTTTTTTTAAGCCATGTATCTCTGCAGGAAAATGGCAGGGATTAAATATGTATAGAGTTTTCACTATTAGACAAGGGCAAAAAACCTAATGTGTTTCATCACAGTCACTCCTGCATGTGTTTATAATCAGTACATCCTACAGAGTTAAACATAAGTTTCGTTTTGTTTATTTTCCCCTGTAGTATAGTCGTTATCAGTGAGGTACGACATTTCCAATTTTGATATCAGAACACCCCCAAGGAGGCTTTGAAAATTTTCTGGCATACAAAATATGAAATTTTAATGAGAGTTTTAGAGATAAACTAATCATTCATATTGCAGTGAAGATGCAGGCTAATTTAGTATAGTTTGGATTGCTACAATCCGAAACGATTGCTAAATGCTGTTGAATTACCTGCAGAAGGGAGGTTTCATTGCTTTAATTAAATTAGTCATAGCTAGAGAGAGATCTTTAAAATATTAAAACATTTCCTCCTTTTCTTTTACGGATTCTTTTGCTTGTAGCTACATAGCCCCGTGAAGCTGTGTGTGTTGGCACTAGTAACGAAATAAGCAGAGATATATTCCCTTTGCCAGAGGGTAAAATCTTCACCTTGCTGAAGTTAGTGGAAATTTTGCTACCAACATGAGGTCTTGAAATGAAAAATGCACCCTTTAGGTGTTCCGAGTTTTCTAGCAGGAGCTGTTATTGTGACAGTAAACTTGGAGACTTACCAGTGATATCTGTATCATATGCAGAGGCATGAAGGTTTTTTAGAGAGTGAAGCAGAAGCTTCTTTTCCAAGTCAAATTAGATTTTACTCCATTTTATAGCAAGGATTATGTGTTTATGTTTGGCTCATCTTAGTAGCATAAGAAGATAAAATCATTTTTAGCTGATAAAGTTAAAAAAATAGTCATCTCTCTTGCTAGAATTTGATTATGGCCTTTTAAGCATTCACTGCTTCCAATTTTCTATTTCTAAAATTGTATCCCTTCATGTTACAATTATTTCTGTCCCCCTACCCCTCACAAAACACTCCCCAAAAAGCGCTATTAATGACCACACGACTTTCATTCTCCTTGCTTCCAGCCTGTGTTAATTTTCTGGTTATTGGATTTTTGAAGTTGATCACATTTGAGTATTTGAATGACTTCTAGCTTATTACTTTGCTTAAACAATTGCAAAAGTGGCTTCAATTCTGTGGTCTTATTTCAGCTTTCTAGGTGGCATTCGTGCTCATGGTTTATCACAACAGTGTGTTTTCTGTCTAACACAGACCATACAAACACAGCGGTGACTTGAGGAAAGCTGTTCTGTTTTGTCTCTGTAGAAGTACTGCAGCACCATCCAGCTGGATTCAGGAATAGACTACAGGAAACGAGTCCTTCCTGCTGCTGGAAAACTCTACTACCTGTAAGTTGATCTATGATGAAGTATTTGCCTTCTTTTTCCTCCTTATTAGCCATTAATTTCCTAGTCAATAGGAAATGAAAAAATGTATAATACAATTAGCAGGGTGTGACTTTTCCTTTCTCTGCCTCCTGGTCCATTTTGTTCAGCAAACCGCCTTCCATTATGCCTTGATATTAACTTCATTAAACTACATTTTCAGTATCCACACTAGCATCATTTATAGTGTGTGATTGAATAAAAACTAATTAGATTTTTTGGGGAGGTGTGGTGTTTGGAGAACTGAAGTGACAGATGGTTAGAAAGTAATGAATATCCTCTTGTAAGGATTGCACAATTCTCTTATAATAGAAGAACATCCTTATTGTATTTAAGCAATTAAGTATTTATAGAAATCCAATGACAAGGATTCAGTTAATGTTGGGTGTTTCCAGTGCAGTGGATTAAAAAGACCTCTTATTTTGACAGATTGTTTCTGTTTATCATGACAAATTTACTTTCTCTCTTTAGTCTGTATTTACAAATAGAACATATATTTAAAGAATACATTTACAGTTGTACTTTCAGTTATACCTCTGTATAATGAAAACATCTTTTTGATTTAAAATAACCTCAATGAGAGGTTAAAATGAGATTTATAATCAGTCTGTTTCAATAGAATGTATAGTATTGTTTTAAATATAAAGCATGTTTCCATTAATAAAGGCACAGTATTTTCAACGAGGTGATGGATGTTTGAAGTGAAATATGCTCTGTTACCCTATCGGTTGTAGTTGTTTATATGGAAGAAGGATGTACTGCATAGTAAAATGAAAACAGTGAATTGTTTCTGAAATACATATTTATAAAATAGTGGAAATTAAATGCTGGATTTCTTCCCCATTTTCTTCAGTATGCATGTGTTAGAACATAATCCTTTACTACAACTGTTAAGGTCTCACAAATTCCACTGTTATTTGCACGTGCTTAGGCACCAGCTCAATTCTCGTTATTCTAGAAGTTAATGAGCACTTCTATGTATAGAAAAATGTATGTCAAATGTATGGAGGTTTGTATCCACAGACAAGGTGTGATCCTATAAACTCAGGATGCTTTGAGCTGACTCCGTTTTCTTACTGTTGCCTGGTCCTCGTTTCTTTGATAAACCTTCCTGCTGTTCTCTGAGCGATCCTGTTTGCAGCAGCCCGTTACCTCCCTGTTCCCTCTGACACGTGCTCAGGTGCCAGCAGCGCTGCCCTTCGGGCTCTGCACACAGGGCCCCGCATGCTCTGCGGCCTCCCGCTCCACGGCCAGCCCCAACTCCTACTTGCTGCCCATCCTCCGAGGAAGTGCAGGGCCCTCTTTGTGGGGCCAGCAGCCACCAGGCTCCACGTGGCACCTCCTTCCTCCGCTCCCAGAGGGGAAGCAGAGTGGGAATAAGCCGGGGAGCAGTGGCCTGGTGAGGGCCTAGGGTTCTGCTGCAGGAGTTTGGGCCGCATGGACAGCAGAGATCCGTGCCAAGACTGTCCCCTGTTCTGATGTTGGGAGGATCGTGGCTATTTCTAGAGCTCTACATATAATGTAATAGACAGCAGTGAAAAAAAGGGGAAAAATCCTTTAGCTGCCCATGGAAATAAGATACTTGTTTCATCTTCCATTCTTTCTATCTATCTGACTTTGACAGAATTACATTTGTTCTGATCAGGATTGTTTTTTGGGACTTTCAATCCTGTAATACCCAGCTTTCTTCAGGACTTTCAATCCTGTAATACCCAACTTTCTATTCTGATTTTTTTTTTCTCTTTTTTTTTTTTTTAACAATGCACTGCAAAATATTTTCCTACAGAATTTTAAAATTTATTTCAGTCTTTTCCCAAAAAGAAAATGTGCTTGGCCTGCATGTTTACATACTACTGTTAACGGATATAGTTATCTTTTTTATTTCTCTCTTTTTTTTTTTTTTACTCCTCTTGCTGCTTCATAACCTGTGTAGTCTTTCTTTTCTTCATTTGATATATGCAACTAGAGGTTGGTTAAAGGTGTTTTATACTCACCTGAAAGCAATCAGTGTAACATAATTACAAGATTCCTGATCAAAGCAACTTCCTTGATCTCAGTCTCAGGTGTCTGTTTTCAAAACAGATTTTCTTGGCAACATATTTAAGCATTTCTTCCTATAGCCTTTACATCAAACTTTTTCATACAATGCATACACTGATACAGACATGCTCTTTTCTCCTTTAGGGCTTGTTTCTGGTTTTGTCTATCCTATTCATTTGTCATTTTGTCACAGGAAATCACTGCTGAAATATCAGTGTTAACAGAGGAAAATTTTAGGAAGTTAAAATTTTAATTTATGTAAACTTAAGTCATTGTAATTTCCTATTCAGAAAAGGCTTTTTAAGATTTTGAAATGTCATTTGCACAACACTTGTGGGTTTTTTTTGCTTTTTTGCTTGTTTTTCCCTCTTTCCGAATTCTGTATGTTCTGCATCCCAGATTTGCTGTAGCCAATCTTGAGCTCAGAAGTAGCTTAAATACAGTTCTGTTGGTAGTGTTTTTAAGGTGTCTAGGGCCTAATGAGGAGGAACGTTACTGTATAACATGCCGATCATCTAGACTTCCTCTAAATAAGGTGTGAACTATGCTAAGCAATGCAGCTTCAGTGCGTCCATGGCCTAAGTCAGTTGAATTTTGTATAATCTAGTTTGTGTTAAACTTTAGCAAAGTTTTATATAAATGTGGTGTACTGTAGCTTTTAATATTCTCAGTTTTCTATTATTTATCCTCTTTCTTAAAGAATGATGTCCACAAATGTTGACCATAAAAGCTCTATGGTGTTGAAAAATATTCTGCTATCAGTGGTTTGCAATCCTTATGGTTTCTCGTGGATAAAGAATGTAAACTTTGCTTAGGCTCTGAACACAGATATTTTCTGTGGGGCTTCACTGGCTGTGATTGATCTTTTCCTGATCGCATTTGAAAAAAAGAAGGAAAAAAAAAAGATTAAAATAGTAATGCAGAGATCATTCTGGTATTTTGAATTTAGTAGTTTAATTTTGCAAATTGTTTGTTCAATGGAGTTGGTTGACTTGATTTTTTTTTTTTTTTGAGAAAGCTGCTCCAATATTTAATTTCACAAAGTCCTCGCTCAGAAATTTGAAAGGATACTTCTTTAGGTGCTTGACTGCCTTGCCTTGTCTATTTGCTCTTATTTTGCATGCAAAATAGAGCCAGAAGCCTTTTTTCTCTTTGTGTACACATAGTGTTAATGGATTTGCTCTGCCTGTATTGCCTCATTACTGGAAACAGCTCAAAACATGGAAGTCTTTCAATGTATGCAAATAAGGCAGAATCATCTACCTGAGAGTTAATATTCTCTACTTTTAAGTGTATTCTAAATCTAATGTTTGTATTTAGAGCATAACATCCTGTTCTCTCTTTTTTTTTCCCTTTTTTTTTTCTATGGGCAAAAAGCTAAGCAGGCTCAGGCAGCTGTTTGATGTTGGCTTCAAGTGTTATTAATTTCATATTCTATTATTCTTTTCACTGTAGCACAAGTGAAGCTGATGTGGAGGCTGTCATGGATAAGTTGTTTGATGAGCTGGCTCAGAAACAAAATGATTGTACGTAAGTTAATTTCTCTTGAAAGAGAATACATTTAGAACACAATGCCCAATCTCCACTGACCAATTAATAAGTTCCATTGCTGTATATGGGTTGATGCCACACTCAAGTGGCAGTCATTGTATCAGCATTTTGTCTAATTTATGTGTTGAATCATGTGCTATTATTCATCAAGCTATGCATTTCCTATCTGTAAGAGATGAATTTTATAGTAATTATCCAGAGAAGATTGAGTCTTTGTTCGTGTTCCCATAGTAACTAGACCAAGGATTCTAAAAGTGCAAGGCAGAGAGCTGAGGCTGAATAAAGCGTGTGGAACCATCGCAGACTTCACATTTGAAGAGCTGTGTGACAGAGTGAGTACCCAGGCAAATCTAGATCAGTTAACGCTTGGACTTTTCACAGGTAAATAAAAAAAAAAAAAAGAAAAAACGCATAAAACCCCCTTGCAGTTGCACTGATCATACCAAGTTAAAAGGGCTTTTTAAACTTGCAAAAAGAAAATAGAACAACCTTCCCAAAATAAGTCATTTGCTTTTAATGGTATAGGAAATTCACTTCAGTTATGTCACAGGTTACTTTTAAAAATCCAAATAGTTGTGTGCAGTGTAACATTACTGTTGAAATATGAGTAGTCACAGTGCATCAATTTGTAAATGATATTCAAATACTGTTTTTAAAACTGTGATTGAGGTTGGTGCTCAAGCAAAGGAGTAGTGATCCTGACCTCCGGAGTAATGTGATGCTGTAGCCATTGCATGCCTTAGTCGTGGCTAGATGTGTGCATGCTGCTCAGTCCCAAGCCTTTCCAAAAATATCCCTAGATGTTGCTAAATAGCATCAAATTCTCTGCTCTGTGTTGTGATTGTATTGGGGATACGATCCTTGAAATGGTTTATGTGTGACCTCGAGGTGTTTTGATTAAAGGTCCCCCAAAGCTGAGCTCTACTGCAGCAGCTTCTGCTGACACCTGAAGTTACTGTTAAACCATCACAACTCTAAAATGGGCTTATAGCACCTTCTATTCAGGATTTTAAACCCTTCTTTAATTATAAAATCATGTTTTCACCTGCTTTTAGCTACACAGCTTCTAATTATTTGAACAGGAAACTCAGCTGTCTGTGTTTCAAATTGTAGGTTTAAGTTTTGTTGGTCTTTAGTTTCAGACAAATCGAGTTTGCCTTTTGTGAGAATGGAAATGTGTCACCCATAGAACAACGTACTGTTCACTAGAATTTTTTGAGACTTTTTCTTAACTGTGTTATAGTATCTCTTAGGAAAAGGTAGTGTGACATTGCTGTGGGCACATACCTGTTCTTAGCCTAATATATACCCCTTAAACTTACACAAGGTGCTAAAATGCTTCTGATGAGAGATGTTCTGAAAGGTGCTGAGCTGATGGAAACTGTGGGATCCAGAACATTTTGATGTACAGGACTTAAGCTGCTTGGCTTATCATGAAAACAAGGAAGAGTAGTTATGAAGTAAGACTGAGGGGAAAAAAACAGAGAGAGTCCTGTAATGTAGGTCACTCAGAAGTTATGCTATCTAAATTCAGATGCCTTCTGCAGATCAATTAAAATAGAAATAACCATTGACTTGAACTGCTTTTAAAAGTTCAGCCCTTCAGTGAATGAAGCCCCTCAAAATTAGGAATCTGGAAAGTTGCAAAATTGGATAATATTCTCTGAGAAATTTGGGTTTAAGTGCTATTTCTTCTTCCCATTTGCTCCATTCCCCTCCCTGTGCCCTTTAAACTCTTTGTTAAAGGCAAAATAAGAATCCAGGATGGAATCAGTTGTCGAAACCCTAGACTGTGTTCCTTCTGCCTAAAAATCTTCCAGTGTTTTGTTGGAAAATTTTATAAAACAGAATTTTTTTGACAAGATGGTAAGTCATTCCCAATGATGCCACAGTAGAAAGAAGAAAATTAGTAGGATCCCGAAGACAGCGTGCATGATTTGTAGCCAAAACCAAATGAAACCAAACCAAGAACTAGGCAAGACCCCAAATCAGAAGGCATTCACCTCTAGAAATATCAAGTCATTTAAATTTACTGGTGCAATCTGGATAATAAATCTTGTTGTTTGTGGAGGGATAAATGCAGAAACCATGTGGAGGGATAAATATGGGAGATACAGCTGTAAGATATTTGTTAGTGATTGTAGTGATTGGATGGTAGAAAACTGATAGGCATCATGAGTGCGGCTATCTTGAAAACAGTGGGAGGAGGACAGGCAGAATGTGAGGCTTGAGGAATGTGTCATGAGAGGAAGAAGGAAAATATTGGAGGGCAGTTGTTGGCTTGTGGGAATCTGCAGATTTGCATGAAGTGTTGGAATGAAGTCCTGTGAGAAAACAGGTTGTGTGATGGGGAATGTGAGTCTTTCTAGCTAGAGCCTGGAGCCTCCAGGAAGTTGCCCTGGATAGATGCATGCAGTTAAGTTGGTGTGTTAAGAACATCTGAAACGCGTATGACAGGAGGATGGAAAATGGGCTTTGTGGTTGTGTTTATGTCCGTTGTAAGGCCTGGTGACAAGCAAGCTAAATGGAAAATTCTCACTAGTAAGGAAAAATATGGTATAGTTGACATTATTGCAACCTCTAAGGACAATATGACCAAAAGTAACTGGAATGGAAAGTGTAAACAAGAAAATATGAATCAGAAGGACTTTATGAGGCAGCAGATGCTAAAAGGATACCCTGCCTCACTGTCAAGACAGAGTGAAATATTACAGAATGAATGGCAACTAAGTAAGAAATGCAGAAAAATTAGAGATGCTAAAGGTAAGGGATAAATGCCATGCATGCTCACCTATAAGGTTCTTAAAGTAAACTAGGAGTTTTGATACAGTTTTAATTATCTGAATATTATCTGGCTTATTCTTAGATGGAGGTGGCTAATCTTCAAATAAATTTGTGGCAAATCAAAAAGGTTTTTCTTAAAAGGTTTTGTTCGAAATGAAGCAGAATGCAATATTTGTTTCACTAAAGGATAGCAAAATAATTTTCAGTGTGTGAATAACTATAGAGCATATTAAAAAAAAATACCCAACAAATAGGTTTCAAGTCACCAGAATCCTGGAGAAGGAGCCTGAGAACTCTGACCAGCTCTTTGTTTTTCAGAAATGTTGGAATACAAGAGAAAGTCCAGAGTGCTAGAGAGTGTTAGTAATATATCAATATTAAAAAAAAAAAAGCAAACAAAAGCTGCACGAGCAGGACGACCAGGTTAACTACAGACTGCCAGTCACTGGATTCAAATAATAGATAATTTTTTAAAAATGAAAACAAAAAGAATTCCAGTTTACCTAATTTTGTCAAAAAGGTAGACTTTTATACTTTCCATTGTTACTAAAAAAAAAATGGCATTATGCAATGTCAACATTGGACTAAAAAGAAGTTAGCTAAATAATGTGCAAAAAGAAATCTTAGCAAAGGATTCTTGTTGAGTATAGCATTTCTAATGAACTTCCACATATCTTCATACCAAGCCTAATACAACCCTTTTTTATTTTTATTTTTACTTTCCAACAGTTTCAAATATAACGTAAATACTAATTCAAATTTGTTGTAAATCCAAATACTGCCATGTGTATGTCAGAAGCCAGGAGGAAATGAAAATGGGGATGCCACGTACATAGGGAACTTCCCGGTGGAGTTGGTGGCTTTGTTGTCAAAGTTTTAGAAAAGGTATTAAAAAAATCTGAAGAGACAAGGGAAAGCCACAAAAGCTGCCAAAATTATTGGGGCTGGAGAATTTGTGCCCTCAAAGACTTCAGAGCTCAGTTTGTTGAGTTTATCAAAAAGAAGATGGAAAGGTGATTTCTAACAAACAGCTTTCTTCACAGGAAAAAATATAGACATTAATGGGTTCCTAAATCTATCAGACTATATCATGAACACCAGACGCTACAGAAATTCAGACAGAATATATATATATATATACACATACATATACACATATAGTTATATTTGAAACAGTAAAGGAAATTGCAAAATCTCCTTGTATTATGTTTCAGTTCAGAAGCGGATATCATCCTGGCTTTAGTTTTGGCTAAATGCTTTTTTTTTTTTTTTTTTGGCTTAGCTGTCTGTAAAATTCAGGAAACTGGAGGATTTCATGGCTGCTTCTGTTCTTAATCTGAATCTGCAGGTGGGTGGGTTGGGGTTCCTGCCCAGGGGTGGCCAGAGTCTCTGCAGCCCTCTGGACAACAAGTCCCATCCTTCCAAGGGGGTGCCGTGGCCCGTAGGCCCTTGGCTTCAGCCCACTCATGCTTTCGGCAGGTGGATGTTTAACTACTGCAGATCTATGTAGGGATCACTCACCACAGTTTGCTGGCACTTAAAACTTCCCTGGGTTCAAGCAGAGTTTCACAAAAGGGTGAGATGTACCCCTGATACCAGTGCAACCTCTTTTTCCCCCGTTTTGACATTCTTGGTCCACAGCATGGACCTACAAGTCGTCTTTGAGCCACTAGTAAAACCAAGTTTAACTTGAGCACCAAGGTCTATATCAGCCTCACAGTAACTAACTGAAACTTCTGCTAATAAACACATGCTGACACGCACAGATGTACATTCATATTCATACACTCAGTTTGAAGCATCCATTCAGAACAGAAACCTTTAGTGAAGCTAATATAGGAAGCTTTGAAGATGAAAACTGGTTTCATAGTGGAAGGTAGATACTAATTCTGTCTAGATTTTCTTTGCCCATGTCCTGTCTGGTAAACACACTATGCAAGACTGTGTGTGTGAAGATATTCTTGTGTTCTCACCATCTTCTGACAAAAAATACAATACAGTTTGATATCACACAATACATAATGCAGTTAATTTTAGTTAAACTTCTTTCTTGTAAACTTCTTTCTTCTATTTTATTCATAATTCTGAAAACATTATATGCTTTAGAGTGATTTAGGGTAATTAAGATAAATGAATGCAATGAAGGGAATCTGTTATTTTTGGAAGTTATTTCTGATTACGCTGAATTGTTGTGATGATATGTTGGAAGATATTACCTGGAGTTTCCTGAGCCTGCCATATACGAATGCCCATGAGGTTCTTGATAATCAGCTTGGCATGAATGAAAAATACTGTAGTTAAGACTTGGTGAATTTACTGCTTTGGCTTCCCATAACCCTTCATGGTTCCAGAAGGAAGAACTTAATTTGAGTTTGTACCACAGTGCATATTTGAAAGAGTGGATCCTCTTGTCGAGTCATCTGGATTTTTTTAAATGTAGTATTGTAATTCTCCATCTTTACATTTACTAATGTAGCTAAATTGTTGCCAAAGAGAATGAGCTAATTTTTAGGAAGTGCCATGTGCCATTTAGTCTGTGAATAAAAGATTGCTGTTATCAAAGAGGCTACGTAACTGCTTTTTGATACTGGAATACAATTTATATTTGTTCCTGACCGTCTCGAAGATTTTTGGATGTATGGGATCTGTTAACTGGAGATCAACCATATGTCTAATAAAAACCTTGTAATTCTTTTCCTAGCAGTAATAAATATATCCAAAGTTTAGATTAATATATTTTAAAAAAAATGCCCTTTGCTATTTAAATCTCAAGGTCATAAACTAGAGCTTATGCAAGTGCAAGTCACACTGCCTCATGAGAACACAGGTTTGTTCCTCGGTATTTATCCATTAAGTTCACACTCATGATGCCCTTCCTTTTTTTTTTTTTTTTTTTCCCAGTGTATTTTAGCCAACCTGTTTAAAACCTGCTAATTGTGGCAGTGTTGGCTTGAGTCTTGATCTTATGTATATAATTGAGAGGACAGCGTACAGCACATCACAGGATCCTGCTCCTGGCACCCAAGGGGGTAAATGTAGCTTAGTGCACAGTGTTACTGCCTTTAAAGGCAGCCTCTCGCTTACATGTAGCAAATGCTGCCCTCTGCTGATAACAGGGACTTTTTTGCGTAACATATTAAAAAAACACTCGAGTCTTTTCTTTACAGAGGCCAAATAACTTTAGTTCGTGGGCCATATCGTATTTTCGTTAGATACTTGGGCAATTTATATATATGTTTTCACCCAAGCACTAAGTACCAGTGAATACAGTCCCTTAACATGATAGCAAGATGTATCTACAAGACTTATCTTGTGGATGAGTAAGTTAAAGAACAAACAGTAATCTGAAATGCAGAAGGTTTAATGCAGAAATGCTTGTAAGGCCATGAGCATTGGGTCACTGGGACCTGGAAAAACAAATCAGAGAAGCGTTACCCCAGCACGTTCTTATATTCACCCCTAAATAACTGTTACTGATCACTTTAGAGGCTATGCAGCTATGTGAGGAATCGAATCAGTTTCTATACCAATGAAATGTTACCATATCTAATTTTCAAGTACATTTTATAAAGTATATTTACCTCCATTTGGGTGGAAATATTGTAATATAGTTATATTGTTAGACAAATCATCTTCTGTGTTTATCAGAGCTTAATTAATTTTAACTTTTAGTATTGTTTTCAGTGGAATTCTTCAGTTCTAGAGCCCATGCCTTATAGACCAGGAAATCCTTTACGGATTTGTGAAGAAGGTTTTTAAAGCTGGTTGTAGTTTTGGGATATAGACTGCCGGGGTTTCGTTCTTTGCATTTGTTTGCCTGAATGTAGAATTTTTAAAAGCTTTGGTGTCCCTGGGCTTTGAAGTCTAATAGCAAATGCCAGTATTTAACTAGACCGATAGACAGAATGATAATTTCCATATAATGTAGGTTATCTAAAAATCACAAGATAATCATTTGAATTGTGATCTAGTAGCCCGTTTAAGGGGAACTTCACATGAACTTCTAGGTTTGAATTTCTTAGCCTGATCACACCTGTTAGAACTTTTATTATTATTTTTATTACACCTGATCATGCCTGTAAGAAATATTTTGATGATAATATGTATCATATAAAGCGACAGAAATTATCTTTTTTTTTAAGCACTAGTATTTGAGACCTCTTCTTTGACAAGTGCCATACTTTGGAACTGGAAACTTGGCAATGAGGGATTTGGGGCATAAAAATGCCTTTTGTCATCCCACCAGGCTATTGATCAAAGTTTGGCCAGCCCATAGGGCTGTGGGAAGCTCATTTGCTGTTAGCCTAGCAGAGACAGTGTTAGTCTTTGGGCAGGTAAGTTCTGCTGGGGCAGGAGCTTGGTGATGAATGAGTATAGGAGTAGCAGCGCAAGTGAGACTAGTGTGCTCTGTGTTCCAACTCAATTGGGATAAAAGTTGGTCAGCAAATATCAGTGAATACTGCAGTCATCATCTGTGTGTGGATGAATACTCAAGCAGAGGCATAGCAGAAAAGGATTGCCAGGAGAGTCTGAGCGAGAGCTCACAGAAAAAAAGCCAAGAAGCACGAGAACCTCATTCACACTGTTCTCCTCCAAATACAGCAAAGAAAAGGTACTACTTCAGTTTTAGATAGCTCTGAATCTTTATATCGAAATATAAAATAGTTTATGATTCCAAAAGTGCTGGAAAATTATAAGAACCTTAATTGTCAGAAGAACAAAATTCTGAAAAAAACATCTTTGCTGCAAGACCAAGCAGTATCAGGATTCACCAGGGCTCTGGGGTGAAGTGAGCTGAGCTAGTAGGGGCGCAGCCTGACCCACATCTCTTCTACCCCAGTGTTTATAGGTATCAGAGTCCTGCTCTGCCTTTGACCCATGTAGGTGTCAATAAAGGTGGAAAATAACTTACACAGAGGACCTACAATAAGGCCCAACCATTGTGTAACATGGATGGGTGTTTCACTTTTTGGCCTTTGTCCTCTTCTTCCACTGTAGCTTTCACCACTGTAGATGTCACTGGTGTCCTTATTTCTGGCGTCTTGCCTCTTAGAGTAGCTGAAACACGCTTTAAAGAATATTTTAAAAGAAGGAAGAATAAATGGATTGGCAAATATTTTAGCCAACAAGTTTTGTAGCCTTCATGTCAAGTGGCACTCAGGCAAGCTAAAATAATGCAATTTAAAGTCATGGGCCAACTCATGCCTCTTAGTTCAAACACACCAAAACGATTGTATTTTAGTTTTACCTCAGTACGCACTCTTATGTGGTTTTTAAAATATATGATGATATAACATTTTCCCCTCCAGAGGGGGAAACAGTTCAGTAACAGTTGGTAAGAAATAGCTTCTTCCTTAAGTCCTCAGCTTATTAATTACACTTCAAATGAAATTCTCATCTTCGCCTTTGAGATTACAAGGCTTTCCAGTAGATAGGCACTGCCATCGGTGTCTTTAAATGTCTTCACCAAGATAGCTTTGCCCTCTTTATGTTCTTATTTAACATGCAATTACGTCACAGATCCTGCCTCAGATTTCCCTTTCTCCTGAGTCATTATTTTGAAGCATTACTCCAGCTCTGCATTTTAATCATCAACCATTCTAGCCATGGAGAGCAAGAGAGCTTTATAACATTTTGTCATCACTTAATGTCTGTGTTGTAAATATTATACAGTCTTGAACGGTGCTTTATTTTTACAAACTATTTTTGGAGTATTTTAATGTCTGTACTAAATCGTGGTTACTATCAGTTACTAATTTTCAGTGTTTTATTTAGAGCTGGACCTAGAATACCTTCCAACACCAACAAACATAAATTTTCTCTTAAGATGAAATGCCTTTTTCTAATGTATGTAAAGTGCTTTCTATTCTTCGGACAATCTCTAAAGGATGAACTACTTTGTCTCTGATGAGTCAAAGCAGGATGCTTTATACTTTAATTAAATGTAATGTATCATAGAAACAGAAGACAACTAACTCTTAATACAGTCCACAGAGAGCTCTAAATAATAAACATCCTACTTGAACTGAGATGATGATGGCTGAAGATGCATTAAGTAGACAGAGAAACAAAAACAAATGAAGGTGAGAACTCAGTCAGGCAAGCTGAAGTGGACTGAACACTTTGTCGGGAGGGTTAGTGCTAATGCATTTTGCATTAGTCTGATGCCTGTAAAATACTGGCTCCTGGCATCAGAGTTAATGACCACAGTTTTACCTTATCTACACATGTTTAAATACAGGAATAATAATATATAAGAAAGATTTTTACCTGTTAATGTTTATTGCAGAAGATTTGCACAGCTTATGAAAGAGCTGGTATCAAGTAGTAAGTCACAGTTGTAGTACAAGAGTGTTATAGTCCTCAAGTTCAGTGGTGATTAATAATTGATGGCAAGAAAAAAGAGCAGAGAACATCAAAAACACACACCAAACAATATAAGCTCTTTTTAGAATGATGTTTATAGAACCAGATTAATCGAGTTAAAATTTTTGTGAGAGGATGTAATATGTCATCAATATTAGGTTAATCGGGTTAAAATTTTGGTGAGAGGATTTACTATATCATCAATATTAGGAGGATTTGTGGCCTCATTTGTAAGGTCCATAGAACAAATTTCAACTCTAGAGTGTTATACAAAGGATAACAGTAAACCTCTACAGATCATTTGCTGCCAATCTTGTCATCTTGGCAAGTTTGTATTTATTAGAAATCAGGACGCAGCCACTCCTGAGTGTCTTGATGTAAGGTGAGGGAGGAAAGGGCCTAGAGAGGATACCCCAGAGAGGTGACGATATCTTAAAAGCACTTCCCTGGAGAGGAGGGAGCTGCCTGGTCAAACAGTGGAACTGCTCCTCAGTGGAGCTTCTGGATATGGATTATAGATAGAATCTCTAAATCTTTAAAGCTGGGGTAGTTTGGCCCTGAAGCCATTTGACTTGAAGAGCAGCGGTCCAAGTGCCCCTGTGCCGCGCTTGCCTGTGATCAGGGTGCTGTGATTTGACCATTCAGGGCCAGTTAGAAGAGCTTCTGAGCAATTGGGAGCAGCATGGAAATTGGGCCCATCCCATGGTCAGAGTAATATGGACAGGATTTAAACTGTTCCCAAAGTCTGCAAATTTGGTATTTGTCATTTTTTTTTGCAAAACAGACTGAATTATCCAAGAGAAGAGCAAGTCACTGCTCAAAGTAAGATTAAAAACTTTTGTTTCGGAACAGGCTGCCCAGAGAGGTTGTGGAGTCTCCTTCTCTGGAGATCTTCAAAACCTGCTTGGATGCAGCCCTGTGCCACGTGCTCTGGGTGTCCCTGCTGGAGCAGGGGGGTTAGACTAGACGATCTCTAGAGGTCCCTTCCAACCTCCGCCATTCTGTGATTTTGTGATTCTGTATTGATCTCCATGGTCATGTCTTTCTGCACTCTTTAGAGTAAGGAGAAGGTTTGAGAACTCCTGTGCGTAGAGGGCTGCAGCTTTGACCACCTGAGCCAGATACAACACACTGAATTTCAGTTGCATTTCCCTGGGCTTGGCTCTTGGCAGGGGTGTCTACACTTACTCTAGCAAAGTAGTCATGGTCAATCTTTTATGTGATGAGATTTGGGAGTCTCCAAAGACTGCCATAGAAAGGCATCCAGGAGCATGGTTTAGGGGAGAGTGTAGCTCAAATTAGGGCATAGGAAGATAATTCCTCAGATTTTTGAGCTTTGGTAGAAGAGTGCTTGGCAGCATCAATGAGAAAAGATTGACATCAGTGATGTCAGTACTTTCATACCTGAAGAGAGACCTAAGAAATTATTTCTTCTGTTGCATGCTAAATATAGAATAAAAATTATCATTACCTAAGTCCTTTTTTTCCACCACCAGTCTTAAAATCTGCAGGAGCATCTTTGTACGTGTTGGTTTTGGTGCTTCCCTTCTTTTCCTTTGCATTTGATATGATTATTGTCCAGGTAGCTATATGCGAATCTGATACTGGGATGTTTGGTGGGTTTGGCTTTGTAATCTTTCTATCCACCTGTTGTTTCATTATTCCTTGAACCATTTCGTGCTTTATTCATCAAAGCATTGCACGTCCAGCTACTCTGGAGTATGGACTCAGACTTTTCAGAGCTTATTTATGATACTGTTGCTGGTAGCCGTCATGATGACAATTGGTCTCCTGCTTGCTGGTTGTAGCCCGTTGTAACAGAAGGGAGGCTGAAATGAGGACAGAAAATCAACAGTAGATATAGCTTAAAGGAGAGGATCTAGTATATGCTGCTGTTAAATACTACTAAAAATACCTGCAAGTTTTCAGTCATTCTTTTCCACAGAGGCCAGGGAAATTGCATGATTGTGAATGGGAAAAGGGGGTGATTCATGAGACTACAAATGGAAGAACTGGTTTAGAGTCTGAGGCTTTACTACGTGGCTTTGTGGTTAGATGCTCTAAATTCCATGCAGTGGCCTCCTGACTTCCTGGAGCACTGCCAAGACTTGGCTCACCTTTGCTTCTGCATAGACCATTTCTACAGGGTCTTTATTCTCATTTCTTAAAAGCCAAAACCTGATCTGATCACTGATAATCATTAAGAATCCCCTGTAACTTCTTGAAGGAGGATACTAGTTAGGCAGCTACATTCAGCCCTCAGCAAAATCCTTTGGTTATTTCAGTTGCATAAAATATCTTTAGTTTCCTGGATTTTAAGGTATTAGCAGTATTGCAGTGCTTTATAACCCTGTTGCACTGTTGGGGCAGTGTGTTTCTTGAGGCAAGAAAGGAGTTCTAACATTTTCAAACAAAGCGCCGCTGACCCCGTGCTGAAGTATCTCCATGCAGGGTGCTTCCAGCATTCGAGATACTGTATAACAAGTGCTGGTGCAGGTAAAACTAATGGGACTGATTGCAGGACTTGCAGAGAGGAGTGTGAAGCTCTGTTTTTTACAAGTACAATAACTTCATAGTGCAAGATGAAATATTGCCTGTGATACTAATGGGGTAGATCACACAGGAAAAAGACCTTCCATGTAATGAAAAGTCATTTTAAACAAATGTATTTTAATGTGTACTTGCTTGAGCTCCTACTGTCTGTGATTACCTTCCCTTAATGGTTTAGACATATGAATAGAAACTAAACATAGTTTTAAGCTTTTTATTTCACTGTTATGGGTGAAGCCATATATAATGAGTCTTTTTGTTTTCTGTTACTTTCAGTTATTGGATCATAGGGTTTTGTTGAACACAAATTATTTTTAGTTGAACCAAATACAGTTCTACGTGAGGCTGTAGTATTTGGCTTGTGCAGTTGTTATTGTTAGAAGGTCTTGCTCCTGGAAAGCATCCATACTAGGAGCTAATAGCTGCTCAGGTTATTTACGCTTTGGGTTGGCATTGTGGCTTAAGTCTTTGTCGTCTGTTCACAGATACGGTTCATAGAGGTAATTCTGTTTAAGCTTCATCACATAGGATGTCAAGATGCAGAGGAAACAGATTTTTAACACTCAAGTATTGTTCAGGTAATGCCAACAAATATGAATGAGCTCCCACGTTTTACCTGTACCGGCAAGGGCAAAGTGGAGTATTCCAGAAACATTAGGTAGAACAAAAATGAGAATACAGTTAGGACTTTTCACCCTACAGACTAATGTAGTGTGTCTACGTTAGTCACACTACATGATATTACAACAGATTGTTGTAGTATTTCAAGATGCAGAGTATACATATTAGTATACATATTATGGATTTCCATTTGTAACCTTTTTTTTGTTTGTTATAGCCTCTTGGGGCCAGTGACTACTTGGAAATATCCAAGCACTTCGACACAGTGTTCGTTCGCAACATACCACTTCTTACCATGGCAAAAAGGACCCAAGCTCGCCGCTTCATTACGCTTATTGACACATTTTATGAGCATAAGGTGAGAACTAAGCATTTCATAGATGTCTTAGCGCTAAAACCTGACCGTTAGAAAACCTTACTTCAAAGTAATAACTTGTTAATGATTTGGAAAACATAAGCAGAATGGACTAGCACTGTAAAGAAGCAACTTCATAAAAGGCCCCATTGCAGGAGTAGTTTCTGTAAGTACTAAGCCTAAGCATAAGTATAGACATGAGATTATTTGCCTTTCTTGAATTGAAATGTTCTATTTCCTAACTCAGGAACTCAACCACAGAAGCTGTGCGATTATTTTGCTAGTGGAAGAGTGTGTTACTGATTACACTGAAGCTGAACTGAGAGTATATTATTTGAGTTTGTACAGACAGTTTGTCAGGAAATGCCCGCCTGAACAGGCTGCAGAAGAGTTAACAGCATCCTTAGGTGTGCTGCTCCTTTCGGAAGGAGCCGTCCGCATAGGCTCTGTGTTACGTTGCAGAGCCGCTAATGGAATACTAATGACAAAAGCAGCACTTCACGGGGATTTACAGAGGTTTCAATCACAGAAGCAAAATCAGCACTATTAAAACAACAACAAAAAAAAGGCAAATTCACATTTAAGATTATTTTTTAAAAAATGAAAGATATTAAACTCCATTCCGTGTGCAATTATATATGCATACAATTAAATATTCATGCAATCAGGAAATATCAATAGAGGTTTTTCAAGGATGTCCTGGCAAGATGGTCAGAAAGGCCTCGATTGAGCCCAGTGTTAAGGTATGTGCTCTAACTGCTCGTGGCAGAGTCATCTCACTAGTCAGCCAGATTCTTTGTGCTGCCTGCATTAAAAATTCTTCTATTTTCTCTCTACTTCTTGGAGGTTATACTAATATACATCTAAACTAATGATAGGTGACCATGGTGCTCCAATGAGTAGGAACTGCAGTTCACTTACCTACCCAGCAGGATCCTAACAATAGAGGAAAGAAGAAGTTGAGTAATATCTTATAGCTGTTATTTTAGAAGGTAAATTTAATCTCTTTGCAAATATTCTGAAACAGCTGATATTCTGCATACTTAGGAGCATAGTTATGCTGTTCTCTGAGTAAAAGTTTTTTGAGTTATAACCAAGAAAAAGATTCTGTAGAGGTAAAATTCCAAGTGACTAAATCAGGTAAATCTAGTACAGTGTTGTTAGTAAGAGAAAGGAAAAATATCTGGGGAAAAAAAAAAGCAAAACCAAGGTGGTAAATTGAAGTTTGCTTTTCATAAAAGATGAATTTTATCCCTTCTGTATAAAAGGTAAGTGGTGATACTGTTGCTTGCTCTTTCGTCTCTCAGGTGCGGATCATTTGTTCGGCAGTGACTCCTCTCCAGAGCCTGTTCCTGGCAGAGTATGAGAGTGGGGAGCTGGAGGACAACAGGGTGTTGATGGATGATCTGGACTTGAGCCAGGTATATGATATTAACGTCGTCTCCCTTTTGTAGCAAAATTGGTTTGGGTCTCCTAATTACAGTAGCAATTGAGGAAAAGAAATCGAGTCAACGTTTAGCTAGTCATTTGGTGCTTTTTCTGTAGTGTATTTGTCACTCTCATAATTGTATGTTAGGTTATTCATTCAAGGTCCAAGAAAATATCACAATATGTAGAATCATTTTGCTTAAGTTTTAGGGGCCTTTTGATTGCTAATGGTTTTATCTGTTCAACCACCTATAAAAATAGTGATTTAAATTTAGCTCTTATATTTGAAATACAGAGATAAAAATAATGTATTCTAGTTCTTTTTAGAGCATAGAGGGCTATCAGTTTCTCAGTGAGAATACTATTTTGCATGCTCCTTACTCTGTTTCTCCTTCCTTTATAATGTAGTCACTTTTAATGATTTTTAAATGGTCTTGATAAAAGCCAAGACAATTCGAGTCAACTGAAAACTGAAAATAGATAGGTACAGTGTCATCGTGGTGTTTTAAACCAAATTCATTGCTTTGCCATGTTTCTTCAAAGGATTAACTAGCTGAAATAGGAGGTTAACTGTATTTTCCATTGATGTCCTATTACCACCTTGTGTTGTTCAGGCTGTAGAGCATTCAGTGTTGCAGTTTGGACAGGACGGCCTTCAATATAACTATGCTTCTCACAGTTTTGTGGAACGATTTTTGTGTATTTGTGTAGGATTCTGCCAGAGGACTCTCCATGTTTACAGGAGAAGAGGAGATCTTTGCATTTCAGCGAACCATCTCGCGGCTTACGGAAATGCAGACTGAGCAGTACTGGAAAGATGGGGACAGAAGTATAAAATAGTTATAATTAGAAAATGAATAAAAGGACACCAAGAAAGCATGTAAGGAAATAAAACTACAGAATTGAAATGCTTTTTAGCACAAATGAAATAATTTATTGCACTTTATCTTCTGGACCATATTAGTTTTCATCAAGTGATTTTTATGCTTCAGACATTAAGTTTTTTTTTTTTTTTTGGTACCACTAATTTGTGGCCATATGAAATTTTGCTTTTATTTCCTTTTCTGTAAACCATAAATGTGTACTAGAAATTTAACCGGATCACAGTTTTTCTTGACTGGAAAGACAGATAATGAGCTACGCCAGGCTGATGGCAGGTTTATACTGTTCCTGCATGAAGAGGGTGCTGGGGCTCATGCACCACTCCTGTCATGGTTAAGACAATTTGCACAAAAGACGGATTTAATGTTTTGTGCGTGAGATTCCTCCTGGCATAGCAGAAGTCCCTGCTAGACTCGCACTTCCTTGTAACCAGACTGTTGCTCACTCTGGTTGATTGAAAACTAAGAATTTGATGGAAGAGAGAAACTTGAGGAAGTTTGAAGATACTTGAACCTCAGAGGATCCAACTTAGCATGGGTGACAAAAGAAAATATGATAAGACAGGGTATAATGTCTTTTAGCAGGCAGGGTGTTGAAGCGTTTACGTTTGGACTTGATTTTAAAGGTCTTTTCCAACCATAGTGATTCTGTGATTTGGTGATTCTCTAACGCAACGTTAGTGCAAGCCAGTACTACTTTTGTATTTTCTACCAAAAATGAAATTCATGCCAGATGGATGTGCCGCCTGTCCCCTGATTTCTTCCTGCTGTGAAGCTCCCAAGGCTTCGTGTTCCCGTCTCTCACCTGTGCAGGCAGCGCGGCCGCCTCGCCGGGGACGGCGGCGCTGCTGCGGCACTCGGCCTGCCACGCTGCTACCCTGCGGCCTTCCTGACCAACACGGGACCTTCGCTGATCTCCAGAATCACATCCTTCCTCTTGGTGTTTGCAGCTGAAAAAAGCTCTTCAGCCAGAAGTGCCTTTAGTTGTGTCTTAATCTAGTTGAAACAAAATACGGGATTGCCCGTCTTAGCTTGCGCACTGTCTTCAAAAGGTGTCATCTTAAGAGCATACTTAAGAGTAGTTACCCTGAATAGGGAAAAATATTAAGCAGGTTGGCTGAGAAAACTGCCCTGTTAAGGCCGACTGTATTACTTGAATCATAACTCTGGTGCACATCACAAAAAGCTTTTAAATGGGATTTGGGGAGGGTGGAGGGGTGAGAAGCAGGAGGTTCCCTCTGCTTCTACCTGTGTGAGCCCTGTGCTCTAGTCCTGGTTTTCTGTTCTGATTGCTTCTGCTTATCCTAGAAATTACTTATACTGGCTCCACTAGTTCTCCAAATACCTCTCAAAACCTGTACTTACGTAAACTGCTAACTGTGGTATTCCCACAAGAGTGACTACAACAAAGATTTTTAACATATATTTATGAAAATTTCAGAGTAGATCGCATTTACATAGGAATTCAGGGAGATCTGATGTATACTTTCAGAGATTTTGTTTATTAATTAGGTTAATTTAATTAGGTTTCTCAACAGAGGAACTATTGAGAAACTATTTTAATGCATGCAAATGTGTGTGGGTATGAATATTTAAAAACTACTAATGTATATAATTTAATTTTGTGTGCATGTATATTATCCATGGTAGCCTCCACTCATGAGGCTGGGTCTATGCTGAGGAGTCTCCCAAAGCCCCAGCTGAGGCTTAATGCTTGTTGCAATAGCCCTGGAGGCTGCTTCTCACATTAAGGTGTTGTAGTGGCCAAAATGTGAGAGGTGAAACGCCTCCAGGTCAGTTTTGCACAATCTTTAAGGGCCTTAAAGCTGCTGGATTGGTGCTGTGCGCTTCAGTACCCCACTGAGGTGCTGCTTAGGTTTTTAACTTGCAATCTGCTGTCATCTCAGATCTGCTGTGTGTTTCTGTGTTGCTCTTGGTCTTTCAGCAAGCACTGTTGCTGAGCTACTTTTAAGCATTTTTTAGAAATAATCCTGTTGATGATATTTTGCTGTCACAGTAAGGAAACCCTTTGATGCTGGGCACCATGCGAAGTGTTTCGTGTTGGTTCATGAAGGCCACATCCAGGCTGAGAACATACTTCAAATACCCACTTGGTCAGTGTTCCCGATGCCCCAAAGATTAAATTATAGCTTTGGGGCATATAGCTGCTTTATAGGCACTTGAAAGCTGTATTTTCATTCCAGATTTTGTGCAGTAGATCTGGTTTTATAAATAGCAAAATTCTGCCTTTCCAAACTAGTGCTTCTCAGCATTTACCTTCTCAGAAGTAGAGGGAACAATCCCAGTATTTGGGGTATGATGAGGAGGCCTCCAAAGGGCTTTGGAGGGCTGAAGATGCACTTTATGCTGTTGTCATGTTTAATCTAAAAAGAGAAACCACTAATGCCTTTTTTTGAGTAAATGTGATCATAGTGAAGCTAGATGGGTGTCACCTATTTTAATTCAATTTAAGCATGGAAAAAATGGCCAGTTTTCAAGCAGATGCCTCCAGACCACAACAAGGAGAAGAACAGTCTCTCCACTGAGATGCGTCCGAGAAGATCGAGATCCAGGAATTCTCGTTTTGGAATTGCCTGGATCTGAATTAGCCCCGTGCCTCAGTTTCCCCATTGAGAAAACAGCAGTGACGTTAACTTCTTATTTACTAACACTGGAGCACGGCCAGGCTCAGCTCATTGATATTCTAAGATGCTCTCCAAGGCTCTGGGATGAAAATACTTCAGTAAAGTATGTAAATAGCGGAAAAATAATTCAGCTACTCAAAGTGGTTTAGTTTTCTTGTTTGGGTTACAGAATAAATGCCATCAACAAAACACCACATGCCTCTTTGTAATGATGTTTTTCTTTGCATAATGCATCTATTTTAAAGAAAAAATAAGGGTTGTGGTAATTAAAAAAAAGACAAAACCAATTCATCTAGCTTTTCATATACCTATAATGTCAAATTTCCTTTATGATTTGTTACCACTTCTTGTACTTGCAAGCTATGGTAGCTTCATAATTTTGTTAGGATTTTCATTTTATTGTATACTGAGAATTTTTTTAAAAATACGTAATTTGGAGTCTAATATATAACAAAGTGAGCCTCGTTAAATCCTACTGTTGGAAAAGTGTGCTGCAAAAGGGAAATCTAATAAATCTGGATTTTATAAATATTTTGCTTGTTATTCATGGTATTTTTATATTTATATGGATTTTCTAAATAAACAGGACTTCCCAGCAAAGCATGCAGGTAAATTTTGGCCCTGGCCTCCCTGGGGCCGTTGGTGCCCGGGTTTGCCCAGAGTGGCCGCAGCGCCTCCATCTGGAGCCCTGCGCCAGGCTGAGCTCCCAGGCTGGGGCCACGAGCAAAGCCCTGCAGCAGGAGCAGTGCCCTGTGTTGGAGAAGTGCTCCCAGGAACCTTCTTCATTCGGGATTCAAAGTGGTTTGGGAAGCGTGAGGCTGCTCCCTCTCTGAAGGTTACCTAAGCTTTGGATCCTCTCTAAACTGCTGTCCTGGTTTCGGCCAGCTCTGCCTGTGCAGGTTTATCTAACGCTTGCTCCTCTCCGTTCCCGCTGACTCGTCCCCTCAGAGAGGGGCGGTGCGGAGCGCCCATCTCCGCTCCGACGGGAGCGCTGCTGGGCCCGACACCCCGTCCGCGCCCCGCAGCTCCGCGGCCTGGGCGCTGCGGCGGGAGCAGGTTTGCAGCCCAGCTCACCGGCCTCGCGGGGTCCTGCGCGTTGGTTCTCACCGTGAGGGCTGCCGCGCAGGGATGCAGTGGGGAGCTGGATCGAGGCTGGATCCGTTGGGCGGTGTCAGGTCTGGGCTGGGACCCTAGTGGGATTTGCAGAGAGCTTTGCCACAGCGCTGTGTCGTAGGCCATGTGTTTCGTATCCTGCCTGTTTCTGTTGCTGCTTCAGCTGCCCCAGGGATGCCCACAGCCCTGCTGGAGCTGCGCAGCATCCTGTGAGGTGCCAAAATCCTTGGAACTTTTCGCCCCTCTACGCGTTACTTTGTGAACGTGGGGGCCTCCACATGCCTGCAAACGCGGGCAAAATGTCCCTGCTCTGGCGGAGGGCAGCGCCTGGGTCTTCCTCCGAGCGCCGTGAGGGACGCGTGGCCTCTACACGAGAGCGGAGCGGGGACAGAGCAGGTGGGGGGTGCAGGCCCCGCGCTCCCTCTCCAGCCTGCCGCATTCTCCGCATATTTGTAAAACAACTTTTGTTTTAAATTGAATTGAATTCCAAGAGCGCCATTAAAACACAGAAATGCTTCTCACTGACCTATTACTCTGCATTCATGTTGGTAAAATTTTGGATGAGTTTCTATAGTCCTCCCGCCAGTTCTTTGTCAGGGTGAAGGGTTTAGTTGGCTCTGTTAATCCACTCTCTAGCTGAAATTGTTCATTTAAATCGTTATAAAAATCCACTCTTTTCCAATGAGAATCCTATAGTCCCAGATTCAAGTACTGCTGCCAGTGCAAAGATTTCAAATTCTTTGAGTGCAATCAAACACTGTCAGTCTAAAGCCAAATTACAAGCACTTGTCCACAATTCCCCTTACTCAGCTCTAAGCTAATTTTTCCAGCGGGAAACAATAGCCTCAAAAGTACAGGAAGATTGTTAGAAGAACTTAAGGAATGCTTAATCAATTCCTTCAAAAGGTGTAATATAGTTCTACCACGTCCTGCTATCGCAAAAAGCAAAAACTTCAGTTCCGTGACTTAATATAATTTTAGATTAACAGAAATCACAGCCACTGAAAGATGAAGCATGTAGCAAAAGATCAAGTGCTTGTTTAAGCTAACGTTAACTGACCCAGGAAAAGCAAGCTGCCATGAAGTAAAACCTTTCTTTGTATCTGCTGTTCTTTTGCAATTAGTTGAGCCAAAAATACTTGCATAACTGGCTTATTCTACTTACAACAATGGGTAATTTTCAGGTCGAAAAAAACGACATGCTGGTTGGTTGAGTTCTCTTGCAGGCTGGTTAAGAACATGGTTTGCATCAGGTCTTCCCTATATTCATCCTTACGATGTGTAAAGTGCCCACTGGAGTTTCCCTGGTAGAGTCAAGATTCAAGCACTCCGCAAACAATGGACAAAGTTAGTTGGGGGGAAGGAAAATCAGGTTTGTTGAAAGCACAGGCAGAAGACCAGTCTGCAGTTATGGTGCTCTCATAAATAAGTAAAATTTGGGAAGGCAGGGGAGAGAGAAACAATTACTGTCCAGCGAAATTACAATCTGAATGGGCTACCATTTTCAGTGCTCAGATAGGATGGCAGTGATTGCTATAGAAATTCCTGCGAGGGAGACAGAGGTTTTCCAGCCCTGGAAACTGCGCGTTGAGGAGGTTAGCCTGGGTGCAAAGCCCATTCAGCGAGGCAGCTGCCGGTTGCGCCTGTTTGCCAAGGCAATTGTAGGCAGTGCTGATTGAAGGGCCCGCGGGACGGGACGCACCAGGCGAATTAAGCTGCAGGCCCAGGCGTGCGCGGGCAGCTCGGGAGGAAGCCGGCACCTGTGCTCGCGCCTGCAGCCGCTTCCCTGGCTCCCTGCTCGGGGACAGGTACCGCCACCGCCGCCGCCGCCGCGGGGGACTCTCACAGCACCCAAACTGTGGGGAAAGGGGGCCAGCTGGCCTCCGAAGGGACGTCTGGGGGAAAAGCAAAGCAGGCATATCCCCCGGAGCGTTACACTTGCGTGTATATTTATATATGTGTGTCCTTGTGCGTGCATATATATATATATATGTATGTAGACACACAGAGTCCAGGAGCTGTTAATGGATTTGCTTTCATGGTGGACTATAATTGCACCCGTAGTCCTAAGTTAAGGCTTGGTTAATGGCCTCCAAGCTGTCAATACTGGAACATTTTAGGGAATTTGTTGTTGACATAATGGAGAGAGTACCCGAGCGCATCGCTGCAGCCCACGCTGGAGGACCCCTCTGTCTGCTAAGGCTGACCCTAATAATTAACAGCCTTACCCAGTGCACCTATAAGGCGCCAGGCTGGAGGTTAAGCAGCTTCTGTCCTTAAAAGTGTCCATTACCCCGCTGGGGTTACAGTCACTTCTTGGGGCTACAGTGACTTCCTAACTGATTGTTCTCATTTTACGGGGATCCTTTCCAGGAGCCACTGCAAAATTTTACCCTTGTTTTTGCCACATGCCAGACAGACGCCAGTTCTCCCCAGCTGGAATGGGAACGGGAACCTGCACGGGGAGCCTGGCTGCTTGTGCACGGGGAGCCTGGCTGCTTGTGCCCAGGCAGCCGCGCAGCGCCGCCCTGGCAGCCCCGAGCCGCCGAGGCCATCTCAGCTCCTCCTGCTGCGAAAACCCAGCACTGGTCACCCGGCTGCCTCCCGCACAGCCACACGTCGGTCGCTGCACTGCAGTATCTGGGCAGCCTGGCCATGCCCCTCCGCCAGGCTCCAGGAGTGACTTAACTTCAAAGCAGTCCAAAGTGACAAAGTGACCGTGAAGCAAAGGCGAGAGCTCGTGTTTGCAAGGGGAGAATGACCAGCTAATAAACCAGCTGCTGAAGTCGTCTGGGAACTTGTTTGCCAGGTCACTCGGGGCTGAAGCCTCTTCCTGCTCTAAGGCACCTGTTAATGTTGCGCTCGAGCGGATGTCCCCAGCGGGAGCGGTGCCTCAGCCCTCGGCTCTGAACCCTTACGCGCTCCAGGGCCCCTGCCTTCAGCAAAGGGCAGCTGCCCCGCAGGAGGGACTGGGCTTCAGCCCCCGCTGCCTTTTCAACAGGAAGGTGCCTGAGTTCGTGCGTCCTGCATAAAGCAGCACGAGCAGAGCCAAATATTTTGCAGGGGGAAGTGGCCTTCAGGGGAGCTTCCCCTTTTTTGGTGTAAAACCGCAAGAGAGATCCCCTCTCCTCTGTGCCTTGGCTTCCCAGCACTTCCCTGTCCCTGTTCATGCAAACATCTACATCTGCTATTGCTCTGGGGAAGATTTTTTTCTGTTTCTCTAGGGCTGAGATGCACAAAATTCACTGAAGGAAAAGCCTAGAGGAAGAGTCAGGATTTCTGGTTCCCCCTCCTCTAACTTTGCTACGTTTCCAATCAGTAAGGAAGCACAACTTCAATGCTGTATTTTAAACGAGTTCAGGTAACCTGGACAAAATGCGGAACTTGGGCTAAAACGGGGTAAGCAGTAAACTAGCATGTAAGTCTGAAATCTGCAAACAGAGATCACGCTTTGCAGGACTACCTGGGCTGCGTCTGAGGGCTGTGGAGGCCAAGCTGTGGAACGCCAACATCTAGCTCCACCGTGTGTTTGGATCTCGCCTCTCACCACAGCCGGGAGAGCGCTCTTCCCCTCGTTTCCTCCTGCGCCCACTTGCAGACAGTGGCAAAGCTCTCTTTTAAGTGTCACGTGTTTTGATAGCCCCCCCACAGGCAATTTCACCTAAATCACACTTGTTACCTGTGTGCTTCCTTAGCACTTCCAATCAAAATGCATTCCCCATTCCCCTCTTGTCTCGAGTATGCATGTTCCGGTCTCTCGGAGTAAGAATACTGCAAGCTGCAGCTATGAAATTCCAGTTTTGCACAGATTTCTCAGAATAGTCAGAATAAAGGAAGGAGGCATCTGAGCAGTTCATGATCCCTGCAAATCTCGCAGCAGAAAATTCTGTTGCTTTCATTCCACTAAACTTTGGAGTCCGGCTCCCTCATAGTGGCACCTACCAGGACATCCTTGGTTGCCTCCAGGTGCCTCAGAGAGACCGACCAATCTTCCCTCCTGCCTCTTCCCTGCAGTCACTGCACCATATCCACCAACAAAGTAGCTGTCACATTTTGAAGAGAAAAGACTTAAAACTTGCAGGAATACGTCAACCTACCAGCTGTGTTACTGTTGGAGAACTCTTCCAGGTTGTGTGTTAAGTTCATATCTGCTAAAGAATAAGGACACAGCCAGCGAGTTTAGTGTCTGACCACTTAGAAAGTTGAAGGTTTCTCAGCAAACTTCCCTAAGGAAGGGTGGTTGGGAGGGTCTACGTGAGTAGGTAATTTGGAAAATGCCAGCCAAGGTACTTGTCCTTCTTCTCCCTCTTTTTGCTGCAAAACATATTTTGGAGTTATTTCTGATTTTGCAGAACTAGTTCTATACAAAGTTTGGTGAATATGACTGGCATATTCTTGACTAGAACAATGATAAACAAATTAACATGTAATATTAATAGAGTAATTAATATGATTTTGATAAGCCAGAATAGAATTCAAAAATCTTAAAATACCAAATGTAGAAGAAATCTTGTTATTTATAGCCATTTTTGAGAGTAAAATCAAAATCAGCCTTACTGAATGACGCTTGGTCTAGGTGTACTTTAAATTTTAAAATCGCTTTGAGAAGTTAAGAGAAAACACAAGCACGTGTTGCGCTCGGAGCAGCCGGGGCTCGGCTGGAGGGCGCCTGCAAGTGCGGCGAGCACCACAAGATGGCACGGGCGGCTCGTGGCACGCAGGACACCGCTGGGAAACAGCCTGGCAAGCGGGAAGGGATTCGCTCGGCCTGTCACACGCAGCGGTGCAAGGCGAGCCTGGCAGCCCCGCGCGGCCCCCGGCCCCTTACCAGCTCTTACTGCGGGAAAGCTCTTATCGCTTTCCTGAGAAGCGCGTTCCCAAGATGTGGATGAAATACGCTTGGACCTTCACCTCGCCATCGGACTGAAAACAGAGGAAAATAGATACACCGTATTAGCTTGGACAGAGGGAGAACTTTCTTTTAGAAAGCAGGTGCTGGAAGAAAAGCGGAGCGCAGATCCCCTTTGCTCTGGCACGGGCTCAGCACTGCGGGTGCCTCTGCAGCGGCGCCTGGGCAGCAGGTCCTGCGCCGGGGGGGCACCAGCCCTGCACGAGCCGCCTCGCTGGGACCAGGAATCACCCACACAGCCACTCATTTCTGTTGGTTCTGTTGTTTCTTTTGGAACGCCAGGATTTCCTTGGAAGGAGGTAAACAAGGTATTTCCCACGGCTGGATTGCGTTCCACCGCTCGTAGCTGCTGGCTGGTGCCGCGGGGGCAGCGGCCCCTCACACAGAGCCCCGGGCACGCACCAAGCAGGGGCTAACGGAGAGCGACTGCTGGCTCTGGAACCCTGGCTCTTAGCCCTGCCAGCCCTTTGCAAACGCATGGCTTGCCCTATTTGCCCTTCCCCTCAGGTAGGTAAATAGTATTTTTCCTGCAGCACAAACAGGGAGGCTTAGATTACCAGTTGGCTTGACTAAAGCCACAGGAGGTGTGAACATCAGCACCAGGATTAGAGCTCAGCAGTTATTTCCTTCTCTTCTAGGCTTGTTTTCAAGCCATACAAGCTCAGCAAACCACACAGTCAGCAAAACGGAGAGCTCAGCAATTATATATGTATCAATCTGCCCATCCAATCAACCACATAAAGCCATGGGCTTAGCAGGCTTCACGGAACCATCTTCATTTGGGGCTTTGAAGAATAGGATAAACAGCAGGCTCTGCCACCCAGTATGTTTGTGTCACTGGAAGGAAATGAACCAGGGATGAGGGTGGTATCTCACCTCTTCATACCTGGCTCAGAAATTCCAGTGTTTCCCCAAAACGAGGCATTCCCCCCGCCCGCGGCTGCTCTGGCTGGCAGGAAGCACGAGGACTTTGTCCATGCCATGCCGACAGCCTGCTGGAAGGGAAGAGCTGGATTCTGCGCAAGGAGCAAGAGAAGTGCATGGTTTCAGAGGCCGTTTGGGTGGCTGGTGCGCGGCGCACTTTGCACCACCACCTCGGGACAGAGCTGGGCCTTTCAGGCTCCCCGCGGTGCTTTCCCTTCAGCCTCCTCCTGCAGCTGCTCAAACAGCTTCCCAAGCCGGCTGCAGAAGTGTCAGCCAAGGGTTGGTTCAGCACGCGCCTGCCCTGAACATAAGCCACCGAGGCACTGCTCAGGGGACCGTGGGGCAAGGCAAACCATGGGAAAACGTGGATTCCAGCAGGCAGATGCCGCAGGGGGGCAGGCAGCAAGTACAGGGAGAAGTGAATCCAGGGAGAAGTGAATCCACGGAGAAGCGAACGAGAGAACGGGTGAGAAGAGAGAGCAGGGAGCACTAAGCAATAAAACAAATACAAAGCAGCTCTGCAGAGGGTGGCAGAAAAGCACCCATCTCTGCTGGGAAAGCAGAGCACATGGAGCACGTATCAACGCAGGGAGAAGGACCCTGAAAACTGGCAGCCGTCCCTACCCTTGCATACACACAGCAACAGGTTTGCAGGCCCATGTGCTGTAGGCAGCTGCTTGCAGCCTCACAGAGAAGCCAGGCTGGGATTATCATGGAGAAGGGACCACAGGGTCGATGGCTGGGATCTGAGGGGCAGAACGGAGCACTGCTGCGATGGGAGTGGACACTGGGTCCGTTCCTGCAGCCGGGAGCTGAGCTGGAGGGTGGCAAGACCCTTCTCCACTGCGGCCACTGGGTCTCCGACAGGAGGGCTCCCATTCCCAACATTCCCTGCCTCCAGCGTCCACCCAGCAAGGTCCGAGTGCACCTTCTGAGCTCGAGGTGCGTGTGGAATCCCTGCTGACTGTGCCGAGTGTGGATCCGAGGGAGAAAGCATCCACCCAAGGGGAAAACTAGCTCCCTGCCAGCCTCCTCCACTGCCCAGGCCTCAGCCCGGGCTGAGCGAGGCCTCCCCCAGCGCGCGGCACTGCGGGCTCCGTGTGGAGACGCTGCTGCTCCCCCACAGGGACACCTTTGGCAAGCCCATGCTGCAGAGCGGGCCATCCAGTCCTATGTGGTCCTGGGCTTCTATTTATTACGGGATTCTCAGTCCACATGCAAGTGGCTTTATGAGAACATGAGCATTGCCCAGCTGTGAGGGCAGCTGCGATGACAAGGAGTTCTTCACTCCTTCCCTCCATGTGGTTTGTCTCGCCTGCAGTCCTGTCTGTCACCTACGGCCCAAGGTACCTGCGCCCTCTCCAAAGAGGCAGTGAAGAGGCACCAAGGGGGACACACCAGCCTCTCCTGTGTCCTTGTTGTCTCAAATGGACAGCAAGTCACTGGATGCACTTTGCTGTGTGCTTTCCTTTCCACACTCATCCTCTGCTGACAAGTTCAAGCAGCTCTTGGTGTTTTTGTCCTTCTCAGGCACCCAACTCTGCCTGTGCAGATGACAAATGGGCCAAGGGTTTGAACGCTCAGTGTTGTACGATATTTAAGACCCTTTGGGGGTTGTATCCATTAGTCCTCCAACTCCTAGAAACTCTAAATTTGTGTGGGAAATAACATATATAAAGCTGGTATGCCTTGGTCCCTGTGTGGCTTGCCTACAGGAGGAAGGGCTGTTGAGGCTTTTTTAAGTCATAAACTATCGTAATCACATACTTGGAAGGGGGCCATGCAAGGAAGGACTTCTACTGGTGAACTTTATTCCCATAAAGAATCCCTGGAAAAGAAATTGTAATGTGTAGAAAACTGCCCTGCATTTCAAAAACAAGAAAGATGATCAGTCCAGAAAGAATAAAGAAGAAATGAAGGGGAGAAAAATCAGCTTCTGTCAAGCATGCCACAGCATAATGCTCTCTGCAGATCTCAGAAACACTTCAACCTCGTGAAAGAACCTGCAACCAGTGGATACTGAAGTGCACAAAAGAGCAAACAGGCCAGTAATGCAACGAGTCAATTAACTTTGGTGGAACTGGCTTTTCTGGAAAATCAATTGGATTGCCAGGGTAACCAGATCACAAAAGCACACAGGACACAATCAACACGCAGAAGGAGACAGACTTGTAGAAAAGTTGTATGGGCATGACAAAATTAAATGAGACTAGATGTCCTAGAAAACAGTTGCCACTTTCATCCTGTCTGTTGGCTGGGCTCCATGGCCTCACAGAAATATTTCTACAAGAATTGATTATTTCTCACATTCTGGGCCCAGGAGAGCTTCCCACACCACTCAGAATAGGTAGCTCTTTTTGAATGCTGGCCTAGAGGTGAGATCTAAGCAAGCTGGGCAAAGCTACATCCTTCAATTATGCATTGCTGGGCATGTGACTGAACCCTGTGATCAACAAGCTCAAAGGAAATGGAGGAAAAGGACTAGCCACTTATTTTCCCCACATTTAGCAGTAGGATGTGCATAGAAAAGTAAAAGCAGATACACCAAGAAAGGAAGAAGGGACAGAAGCACAGAAAGCTAAAGCTGAGCTGGAGAGCAGGGAGGAAAGGCACATATTTTCTCGATGTTAAGAATAACTTTCATACAAAGTGAAGTCAAAAGCGGCATCTCCCTGGAGTTTAAAGAAGTTGTAGATTCATGGGTTCAAGACGGCCTAAAACACAGGTCATTCATTTCCAAAACTGAATGTTCCCGACAGGTTGGGAATATTTTGGGCTAGCTCCTGCCTGGGTCTATTTTCAGCTGCAGTTTTGGCAAACAGGAATAGTCGCTGCAAGACTTCAGCCAGAGCTCTAAGCAATTTCCTAGTCCCAGCCTTGTTCCTCTGTCCTCCCCTACGCCCTCCCGGGCTGAAGCCCTTTGCTCATGCAGATACTCTGAGTGCTCCCTAGGGACACGCGGGCCTCTCATTTTCTTCTGACAGATGCATGGAAAAATGCATACATTTCCTTAAAACAATAAGAACACTCCTTGTTCTTAAAAAGGGTTTTCACATCAAAATAAGCACGGGGCTCTCACCTAGTATTTGGAGATCTTAGTTCAAACCCCTGCTTTGTGTTATTCTTTTTGATCAGCTTTGGATCACTTTTGATCACTGACATCCCATGTTCCAGACCCAGACTCTATGCACCAGGTTACTGGTTGGCGGGTATTGACCAGAAGCAGATCCCTCTCTCTCCCTCCTTCCATCTACCTTGTTGCAACTCAGGCTGGATGTAAAAAAAAAAAAGCACTCTTTGGAGCAGGGAGAAGTCAGCAGACTTCACCTAGAACTTGAGAGAACAGCAGATTTTTACGTCATTCCAAGCAGATGGGCTGGAAGTAGGAAAGGAACCAGGATGCTGGAAAAGATGAGTAGTGAGAAACTGTTTTCCCTCCCCAACTGGTTTTCCATTTCCATTCTCTATGTTTTTAAAAATGACATTAGACCGCTTTTCTAGCTACAGATTGCAGGGAAAGGTATTTTGCAAAGATAGTTTTGGGTGTTCCTGGCAGTAGCTGTAGTATCTACACATTTATACTTAAGGATGGAAGGCAGCTCATGAAAAATTTCCTGACAAACTTTCATCTGAACAGCACATCACTGACATATCCACCCCATGTGGAATCTTTAGAAGAGTGAAGGGGCTTGTTTTGGCATATTATGAAGAACAAGTGGTCCCAGAACATGTACAAACAAACATGCAAGCCTCTTCCACTACTGTACCAGAGACTATCCATGCAGTACAGAATTTTAAGCCCAGTGGTAAATGAATCATATGGAACCAGGTGCAAGATAAACTAGAAGGCTTGGAAAACAGCAAAGTCCAAAGTTTCAAGAAGATCAAATAACAAAAATGAAAAGAAACTGCTTATCCAAACTACGAGGTGAGCTCCTGAGTATCACAGCTTTCCACTAACAGTCTAGTCAGATGAAAGACACTGGCACCAATGGGCCCAGCAGGTTTGTGGACTGGAGGGAAATCAGTATTGAAAATAATAATAAAGGGTTGAACAGGTTAAAGATACAGTCCTCCTGGAAACAGGGGGCACATGAGTGTGCTGCTGATCAGGCTGTCATTTCAATTCTTCCCTTCCACTTCTTGCTAAGTGCTAATTTTCTCAGTCTGCTGGAGGTTAAGGATAGATGGGCTTTATTAGATCTCCTGTAGGTCCTTTGGGAAGTGCCAGTCAGCCCCCTTTTCGTCACCATCCTCAGCCCCACTGCTTACCCCGGACTTGACGACAATGGCACTCATGCTTTTACCTGCGCTCAGAGCACATCCATCAGGAACACGTCCTGCCTGGGCTTGGACGCATCTGAAGATGGAAAACGTGCCAACCGCTCTCATCGCTTGCTATAGTGATTCATCACCCTCACTGTAAAAGAATTTGCCCAGTTTCTTGTATCTGGTTTCAGCTTTCTGCTACTCACTCCCATAATTTACCCGATCAAAAGGCCTTTCAGTAGCCAGTACCCAGTGAAGCTCCTTAGCCATCTTAATCAACTCAGGCTTTTTGGATCACCTAAAGAGCAAGTGCCTCAAGTTTCTCATTGTAAAGCATTTTCTTGAGGCTCTCAATCATTTTTGGGGGGCTCTGCTGCTCCACCGCTGATCTTTCCAACACCAGCTTAAAGCACACAGCCACTCCAGGTCTCAGTAATACAGTATACGCTCATATCCAGTTGCTCTCAAAGTCTACTCCAAGTCATATGCGAGCGAGCTTCCTAGAAGCTGTCACCTGGAGAAAGGCAAAGGCAGCCATGCGGCATGTTCCCTGGTGCTGGTATTCCAGCAGGCAGAGAGCAAGGGTGACAAGCTGCTTCCCTGCTTGCCCTGGGATGCCGGTTAACCCTGGGAAGCACCACGGTCCCTGCGTAGAGACACGGTGCTGAGAGCTCCCTGCCTGAGGCAGGGCCAGCCCACAACCACGTGAGCACCCAGCAAAGGGCCCAGAGAGGCCTTGGCCCGGCTACTACATTCATGCTGGGAAATTGTTTGGGAAAGGGTTAGCGGCTGGGGACAGAACTGCCCCAGAGACCCGCTAGCAGCTTTGCAGGGGAACCTAACAGGGTTCCAATGCCTGGAGCTGCCTGGTTTACTGAACTAAGTGGGGCCTTAACACAGAGCTAGCCTCCCACATTTCCTTCACCTAAACCGTGCTCCCTGACAAGCTTGCAGGTTTCAGATCAGACTGATGCACCCTTCTCGCAGCACAGGGATGCTCTAAGGACTGGTGCTGATGCTGCAGAGGCAAGATTTCCTTTTCAGCAAAGCCTCCAGCAGGTCTATCAGGCTTCCCAGCACAGCCTGATTTGTCATAGCAAGAGCAAGCACACAGGGAGAAAAGCCAAAGAGTAGGGAAGAACTGGTGCAAATGCCTTGTATTTAAGGGAGACGGGAGCTTTTCCCAAGCAGAGACCATGGGGAGAGACACTTTGCAAGTCTGAGAGCCACAGTGCTTCAGCACAAGTTCAGAGAGAAGGGCTCGGGTCTGACCTCTTGCATCACGATGGAGCTGAGGCCAAATGCAGGGGCGGCCGCGCAGGCCTGGCTGCCTAATGTGGGCTGGTGCAGCAACCCTCAGGGGTCTCCGACACCAAGTGTCTGCCTCGGCACCCTGAGCTTTCCCACAGAAGGCCTCTCCTGCCCACAGAAAACTTGGGGGGTCACTTACCAGGGTGGAAACAGCTGTAGCCCAAGACCTGGCTATTACAAAGCTGGAGGTATTTGGGGCCCCTTGCAGGTAGCTGAGCAGTTGAAATGTCCAGCCTGTGCCTATATTCCACCTTTTTTCTACAAGGATTCTCTGGCTAGGAGAGTGAAAGAGGGGTGATTTAGGAGATAGCCCCTCTTGCCCCCTCCCCCCAAAAAAACAAGACTTGATTGCTACTATTTTGTAGGATATGTTTTGTCTAGAACAATAGAAACTTCCTCCTCTGCCACAGTTTTTTTTTTCTTTCTTATATTCTGTCACTAGCAGAAAGTGCTGAATCATAAACCTGGAGCATAGCGAGAAAGATCATGTGCGCTAGAAATATCTTACATCATTTCATGCTTCCTGGTGTGCTCTCCAGTGCCACGTTCCTCACTCTCAGGCTGCTTTAAAGGTCAGTTTCACAGAACAAATCCCGACATCCGAAATGGGGAATGCGCTGCCTCATCTCTTCTCAGATGATTGATTCCAGCATCACTGCAAGTGGAACGGTGCCCACGACCCCTGCAACAGAAAAGCAAGATATTATTTTCCCTTTCCATTCTCCAAGTTAATATTTGCCACTATCATAGCCACATTTCAAAAGCTGGGGGCTACTTCAGCAGTGTAATGTTATTGCCCTCTATGGGCAAGTAATAGTGTTAGCAGTCATATTTAAAAAATTAAACTAGAAAGTCATACCTAAATTGACAGCTGCCCTCAGGAAAGTTTTAAAGAACATCAAAGAGGGTTTTATTTAAGATTTTCCAAAAAGCTAAGATATAGGATCATGATAAAAGTTAATCACAGACAGCAATTACTTTTCATGGCATTTGTCTTAATTCTAATTATGTAGCCATTCAACTGGCCTCATTTTGCCTGAGCAATTTTATTTTGACACTACAGTTCAAGCATGCTGGAGAGGTCATGTTAAAAGTGTCCACCCAGGAAAGAAAAAGGTATTTTATGTTTTAACACGAGATTCCAACTCATTTGAAATGACTACTAATTGTTGTCATTATTTTAAAGAATGATAGACAACTATTGATAAATGAGCATCAGTGCTACGATAATGCCGAAGATTAATGTGCCTACTTAATAAAGTTTTGTATTAACTGGCTAACTTGCTAGACTCAAGCTCCTGCCCTCGATCCCTGCAGAATCAGGGAAAGGAAAATGTTCAGGCCCCGAGAGCAAAGGCTGCTCCAGAGCTTGTCCGTCAGCAACAACAAAAAAAAAATGGGCTAAAGCATCGGAGCTACCGGGGTCACTGCAGCACCGAACCTCGAGGGGAGAGTTGTGGAAATCATATGGAAAGGACTGGAGCTCAAAACAAACCAAAAAGGACACTTCCAGTGAAGTCAGAACCAAACAATCTGGATAGGATTTCTGGAAGAAAGAGCCAGAGGTGTTTGTGAAAAAGCACAAGGAGAGGCGCTTCCCATTACCGCAGGATCATAAACAAAAGCACTTTTGTGCCCTCCCAGATTACTTGCTCTTACTTTCTCTTGCAGTCACATGCTTATGCAGGCCTGTACTATTTGAAAACATAATTCGCTAAGACACTATAAATTGCAACCAAATATCCAAATAAAGTCAGTTAATACTGACTTTGCTTCCACTTCTCTGTTACTTGGTATAATTTGTTTCCCAAGTGTATCCCTCGCCAGACCAAATCCCCAGGGAATACTTTAAAAGTTGTTTTATTGATATGTGTGCTATGTTTCCAAAGCACATCAGATTTATGGGTTCCCCCCTCCCCTTTCAGTGTCGTCGTTTCAGGGACATACCCTTCTTTTCAGCAAATTGAAGCAAGCAGTAATCTGAAACAGATTTGGTGACCCTATAGCATTAAATCACGCTCTGTGGTGCTTTATTCCTGCTCCAAAAGACTTTATGCATTAGCAGGTACATAAAATGGCACCAGAGACTGAATGCACACTGAAAAGTAATAAATGACTCCATATGGCCTTAATTTTTCAAAGCACTGCACCACTGTTTTAAAGCAATAGTGCTTAATTTTCCAATTAGGAGATTTTAAATAAATCTTGTAACTCCCAGCTATGGGAATGCTCTCACTTCAGGTATTCGTCCCAGTTGAGAGATTTGGGTGCACCAACAATTTTCACAGCCAAATAGTGTCCTTGGTTAGCTAGCTAGCAAGGGTACAATTAGCCAAGGCAGTTAATTTCTTCCTTTTATTCAAAAAAAAAAAAAAAAGCTTGTGTCATCATTACTGCAGACACAGGTCACAGCCTCCCCGAGCAAACTGAATAATCATACACTGCTCTTTAAGCTTCTTGTACTTGAACATCTGTCAGACCTCAGCTACATTTCCACCCGACTTTGCAGGCTGCTTGGAAATAAAGACCCCCAAGCCTACTGCAGTAAACCCAGGCTCTGCCTAGATGTATTTTGAGCCTAATATGCCCATTATGAAAAGTAGCTGCTGCATTCAGAAATGGCAGATCGTTTCTCAGCATGTATTCAATTACGTGGGCTCACTTAAATTATACAGGGAAGAAAAGAGGGGAAGGAAAAAAAGGAAGTTTTACTCTTTTACTGTCACTGGACCTCGGTGAATGACTTGAACCGCGTGTCGCCGGTGGAGGGGTTGCTCAGCTCAAGGAAGGGATTTTGCAGGGCAGGTGCGAGGATGCATTCGAGAGACAGACTTCAACTTTGCAAATTCCTGGAGGAGTTTGCAGGGCAGTTAGCTATAATTGCCCGCCCCAAGCACGTTTAAGGGACACTCACGAGTCATGAGGAATGCGACTTGTAAGGCCACAAGCAGGGCTCAGGCCAAACTGAGGCACCACAGTCCAGAACTACACTCCCCAAAACTCCTCCTCAACTGATGCCTAATCCTGGAGGCTCTGGGGTCCTATTTTTAGCCTGTCAACATCTCAAGATACAGGACATTCTGCTTTGGGCATTCCCAGAGCCAACCCCGTGCCTTTCTTCCCGCTCGGCCTGGTTTTGGCATTGGGAGCGCAGCCCCCGGTGTGGCCCTCGGAGCGCGTCCCGCATGTGCCACCTGCGCCGGCCGCCCCCGACACACTGCCCAGATCGCTCCTCCAGGATGGGAGAGCGGAGGAGGCGCCCGGCGCGATGTCCCCGCTCCGCGCAGGCATGCCAGAAATGTGACCCTCTTCCCACCCCGGGCCGCGCTGCCGCTCCTGAGTCAGCAGCCGCTCGGTTCCTCCCGCGCGGGAGAGGGAACCAGCTGCGGGTGCTCGTCCCAACTTCCCCACCACGTGCCGGGCTGCTGGCGGCTTTGCTTAGCGCTGCGCCAGCCCCTTCGAGCCCTTTCCCGAGCCCGGGGGAATTCCTTCCCTCCGTGCACCTCGCAGTGCCCCACGTCGGGGGGCTCAGGTTCGCTGCCCTCCGTGTCGGCCTGGGAGGGCTCGGATGCCCCTCCCTGAGCCTCCCGGGGAGCATCTCAGCCCGGAAAACAGGCCAGCGGGGACGAGGATCCGAGGGAGCCATGGAGAGGCCCTGGCCTGCAGCAGCAGCACTGCCATGGGGAAGGGAGGGCAACAACCTCGGACCTGGGTGCCCTTTTCCAGCACTGCTTCTGCACAGGACAGCCAAAGGACAAGCCCAGCGCTCAAACCCGCACCTCCAGCTCCTCCCCGTGCCGGTGCCCTCTGATCACTGGGGACACGGGATGGACAGCGTTGGCACGTCCTCCTCCCGCAGCTCATGCAAGCACAAATAGCGCAGCCCTCCTCGGGCCTTTCAAAGAAAGGGTGCGGGTACCCGCTCTCAAAAGAAGAGGCCGAGGTGTAAATCCCAGACGGAGAAGGATCCTCTCCTGCACCCCAAATTCCCTTGAGCTCATCCCCAATTCAGGCCTCTGCCGTACACGGGGGCACGGGGATGCAGGGCCATGGAAGGCGGCTGTGCGGGGGCCGTGCTGTGCCAGCACCGCTGGGACAAACCGGGCACCCAGGCTAGTGTCCGCACAGAGGCAACAGCCGCCCCGGGCGCATTTTCTGTCCCACGAAGACCTCCAGCAACGCCGGTCTCAGAGGCACGGCGTTCTCGGGCCTCCTCGGCACTGCCCTTCACCCAGCGGTCCGGTCCGGTCCGGTCCGGTCCGGTGGCGCGAACCTCCATCCGCGGCCGCTGCCCCCCAGCCCCAGCGCCCCCTCCCCGCCTCGCGCCGCATTTTACTAGATTGTTTATTATTGTCCAGGGGGCGGGGGCGAGGCGGCGGCGGCGGCCAATGGGGGGCGCCGGCGCGCTGACGGGCGAGGGGCGGCGGCCAATGGGCGGCGAG
>VWPW01026398.1:0-13717 GCA_013389825.1 Crypturellus undulatus | reverse complement strand
CCTTGACTTTAGTGAAGCTTTTGGCACCGTGGCCCATAACAGCTTCGTAGACAAGCCAAAGAAGCACAGGCCTGGCAAATGTGAGGTGGGTTGTAAATCCTCAGAGGGATGTGATCAGTGGCAAAAAGTCCATCTACAGGCCACTCAGTAGTGATGTCCCCAATCAATAGTAGAGCCAATAGTGCTTAACTAAGGACCAGGATGAAGGGTCTGAGTGCACCCTCAGCAAGTCTGCAGGTGACACAAAACTGGGAGGAGGGGTTGATACACCAGAGGGCTGTACTGCTGTTCAGAGGGACCCAGACAGGCTGGACAGCTGCGTTAGGAGGAGCCTCATGAAGTTCAAGAAAGGCAAGTGCAGGGTCCCATGCGCCAGTACAGGTTGGGGGTTGACGTGCTGGAGAGCAGCTCTTCTGAGAAGAACCAGGGAGTCCCTGTGGACAACNGGAGGAGCCTCATGAAGTTCAAGAAAGGTAAGTGCAGGGCCCTGCACGTAGGGAGGAATAAGCCCTTGTGCCAGTACAGGTTGGGCGTTAATGTCTGAGAAGGTCTGAGAAAGACCTGATAGTCCTCGTGGACAAGAGGTTGAACATGGGCACCACCTTTGTGGTGCAGCAGGCCAAGATCCTATCGCGTTTCCATCCTTGGAGATATTCAAAAGTTGCCTGGACGTGGTCCTGTGCAACATCCTCTAGGTGACCTTGCATGAGCAGGGTGATTGGACTAGATGATGTCCAGAGGTGCCTTCCACCCTTGGCAAATCTGTGATTCTAACTGTCCCACAGCCACATAAACTTTCACAAAATGAAGCCTAAAGGTTATATAAATACTAATAGATTTTGTTCGTTTCTGGACTTAAGTCACAGTCTGTTTAGAGGCATTTTATTTATGCTCCAACACTTCCCTGTTCATAGAAGCCAATTAGGACTCATAAACAATGCTGTGCTGCAAAATCCATGAGCATTTTTAGCACCAAGCAGATGACAATTTGTGAACAATTTTAAAGAAAGTTAATGCATTTTTACAGAACATTAAAAGCCAACATTTTCTGCTGCAGCATTATTCCTCTCTCAAGACACGTAGGTCTCCTGCTGCTGCAATGTCAAAGGCAGCTACACCTTGGTCACAGGGATGTTTGCAGTTGTGCTGTCTCTCTTGGGAGCACTTGGTAAGGGCAATACTGCAACTTCCCTCCTGCGTGTTAAGACAATAAGGGACTGGTTTGGCATCAGGATCTGCTGGCTTTTGAAGCAAAACTTTGATTTCCAAATCGGATGGGCTTCAGCAGAGTACGTATTCCCCAGAGGTGCACAAGCATGGACATGGGTCTGTCCAGTGGTGTTAGACACTTGGACCATCACTGTGTCCTGGTGTTTACAGCCCAGCTACCTTCAGCTTCTGCACTGCAACTGAAAATGCCCTTTCCACAAGAGCAAGATTTTGGCAGGAGAAATTCTGCTATTCTTCCCCTTCTCCTGCAGAAAGGGATCAGGAAAAAGAACAGTTTTGTTTCAGGTTGGCTCATCCTAAATGGAAAACGCTGGCATGTTCAATGGAATGGAAAGCACCTAGCTTGACACAACCCTGCTCCTGCCTTAGCCGCTGCCTCCTCTTTGGAGGATTATATTTTGACAACCTGGTGTTTTCTCTCTCTTCTACAAGACAGGTTTTACTTGTGATCCCCATAATACAATATGCAGAGCCTCAAATATAAATATGCAGAGCAAAACTCCTGCAAGTTATTGATTGCACAGTACAGTACAACTTTCTAGGATGAAGGTCCCAAGGAACCTGGCCAAGTGATTGTATTACTAATTTTACACGAGACATAAAGCACTTACCAGGAGCTATGTTTAACACTATGTTCAAGCTAGTCAGTCATTATCTCTGTAATTAAAAAAAAAATTAAAAAAAAGTCCAAAGGAAAGCAGAAGGGGAAAAAAAATCTTTTAAATAGGCATTAAAATGCTAATGCTTCATCCTTGTAATGAAGGTTTTAACAAGAGCAGAAGATGGGAATGATTGCAACCGCTAATGTAACATTTTCCATTTTAGCTGTCATTCTAACAACATAATTTTGGTCTTGTATGCTTGTTGGAGCTCTGTTGATCCCAATATATTTCATTTCCTTGCTGCGTGTCTGCCTATGCGAGTTAATATTGGTCCAGGCTGAAGTACTTTAGCCTCTGTGAAAGTGCTTGTGTTGATCTTTAATCTTTTCTCAAAATGAATTTTTCAAAGTTATTTTTAAATGAGTTTTTAGTGCCAGGGACAGGTCTGAGAGGTATTTATTCACTTTTTTTTTTTGCCTTTTCTCACTGAAGCAGGATGTAAGATGCACATCCCACTACAATGAGACAATCCTATAGATTGAAAACAATTCTCCCATTACACCATAGACTAGAGCAATAAAATCATCCCTATACCCTAATTATAATATCTGAGATTATGAGTCTGAATATCTCGCAATCTTTAATGTTTTCCATGTGTGAAATAACTTTGCAAATTACTTTGTCAGAATCAAGACAATCATGGCAAAAAGAGGCTAAGCAATCTGTCCATCACCAAAGTTAGATGTCTATACAACTGCGCAATAGTTTGGTTAGAGATTTCACAGTTGAGGTAGGACCATGACACCAACCTTCTGTCATGTTCATCTCTACATTTTACATATCTTTACATTGCAAGTGGTAATCACCTAGCTCTCCTGTTTGCTCAGGAGGAAAATAATAAAAAAAGACATTTCATTTACTTACAGCAGAAGTTTTAGTGATTGTTTAGCCCTAAATCATGACCAAAAGGATTATCCGACGACCAGCACCAAAGCAATGCAATGGGACGAGTGGATTTTGCCAGGATCCTGGTCTGTTGGGGCACCTGTGGAGGTCTGTTTTGGGCTCCTTCCCTGGTCTCTTCTTCTTCCACAAAGAAATATAAAAAAGGAAAGTGTTAAAAGAGGAAGAAAATACTAAATAGGTGAAGGAAGGAGGCAGGCACGAGGTTGATTCAGTCGCTAAATGCCATGAGCTCCAAGCTGAGGCCCAGCCCTTGCTCAGACGTGATGAGACGTGGATCTCCTGACCCTGCGCAAAGGGAGCACTTTGCTACGGGCATGGCAAGCAGCCCATGGACCGAGGGAAATGCCACACTTCTTTTATTGCACCTTCTTCCCTGAAGAAAAGGTTATGTGCAGAGGAACAATGCGGCAGGTCAGCAGATACGAGGATCTAATGGAAAAAGAGCAAGCAGTAGCTAATGCTATTTAAATTCAAATTTCCAGTCCAAGCATAGCTTACTTTGGCCTATTTGGTACAAACCGTTGCCACAAGTATGAAATTTTTTGCAGCACTGGCAGAAATGGAAAGACTTCCCACTTTGGAAGGAGGCAGATTTCTGATCACAGAAACACAAAAATTACCGTCCAGTGCCCATGTACTGGAGTTTTTATTGAACAGTTACATGAGTTTTTCATGAAGTCTTATTTTGGTTACTTAGCTAGACAGATTGGCTACATACTAGGATTAAAAGGGAATAAAGAAGGCATTTAATTGAATAATTGAAAAAGGAAAATATCATAAATGCGACACGTAATTGAATTCTCTTTTGGCCAGCGATTGCCAATGATCAGGCATGCTGTATTACTACATTGCTGCTGCTCTGATGCTCTAGGTATTTTGGGGAAAACTGCTAAAAAATCCTTAGCATGTACTGGAATTTGTAAACATGTTAATAATAATCACAAAGATAGAGTAGGAAAAGGCCATTTACTAATTTGGTACATGACCCAATTTATCAAAAGGATTTAAAATGTTATTTACTCTTTAAATTGCAATGTGCTATCCCGAAAACCAGATCTTTTCTTACAAATATCAAGAGAAACAATTAAGATTCAGTATAAGGCCTAGCATTTTCACACATATTCTCAAAATGTGCTATATCATTGGCTTTTTAAAGCTGAAAAGACAGAAAATCTTTCAAATTATTTTTGCATTACATCAGTGTGCGTTTCCAGTGGAATCTGTCCAAAGCAAATGAAAGATTCACACTTTGAAAACACCAAGAGTGTCTTCAGACTCACCCTAATTCCCTGTAGAAGACCACACAAATCCCAGTCAACATTAGGGTTCTGCTATGGGGCTTATTTTGCCCAATAAACTCTGTGGTCATAGGAATATCATTGAGGAGATTCCAGGACAGTCAATTCCTTCATCAAACATCCGGGAGCTACAGGACCTGTGTGGGTCTCTAATACCACATCTAGTCTAAGTTAACCTGAAAAATTACACCATACTTAATGGCTATTCCTTGGGAGAAGTTATTACTAGTTACTATTGGCTTCTCATATGAAATTATTATGTCTTTTTTTTTTCCCCACTCTGACACACCTTTTTCTGTTCTCCTTTTATTTATTAGGCCATAGAGAAGCTATATTTTTTCAGTAAGCCATGACAAACAATCTGAGATTGGGACTTGGGTTGCTTGGAATAGAAATAAATTGCCACTATAGACCTGGAAAAACACCCTGACCTGCTTTTTCTCTTAAAAAGGTCTCCCAACTCCACACACATTCATCGTAGAAGCTCAATACAATGAGCCGTGGAGGAAAACTAGATAATAAATGTGGCCAATAATCTCAGAAAGTATCGCTAAAATGAATTTTGAAGGGCACTGGTAGAAAGAAGGTGAATTTTTGCCTCCTTTTGCTCGAATTCATTATGGTATAGACTCTATATAATGTTTGTGTGAGCCCAGACTTCTCAAACTGCTGCACAGTTGCTGCAGACAAATGCTTTCACAGTGCTACGTGGTGACATTAAATGTTTGAGGGTTGCACTTTTGGACAACAAGAAGTCCAATGACTATAAGAAAAGACAGAGCTAGGATAGAAATCCAGATGTGCTCAACTGATAGGAGTAGGGGTTCTATAGGAAGACAAACAAAGAGGATTTAATTGGATTTTTTTTTTTTTTTTTAGAAAATAAAGAGCTCATTTTAACGCACAACTGATTGCTGAATTTTGAATTTGGTTAAAGGGGAAAAAATTTGGTTGAAGGGAAAAAAAAAAAGGATGGATAAACATCCCCAGTACTTTTCCAGCTTGTCACTTGTCACTTTACCAAATGCCACAGGGTGATATATGCAATGGACAAAAGGTTGTGTGCAAGAGGGCAGGGTTGCAAATAATTAAATAAATATTTTATTTGAAGGCCAATTATTCAGTAATAATTATATGCCTGATTTTATAAGTGCAACAGCTGACAGAGGTGTCATATGCATGAATTCAAGGAGCATCTGCAGAGAGCAGCATCCCAAAGCATCTACCATCTTCATAGGGAAAGCAGCCAAGCACCCGGAGCACAGACCTTGTGCCTTCCTTATATCTCTCTTGGTATTAGCCGCATCAAAAAAAAATATTACAAACAGAGCGCAATTCAAGATGGAAATTCATCTGAACATAAGATTTCCACGCATTCTATCTGACATAAGAAGCCACATGTCCACTGCAAGGGTGGTAGAGCAGCTTTCCCAGGGTGTCCATCCATTCTCCAGCCAAATGGATAGGGCCATAGGCAACCTGCTTTAGGTGACCCTCGATGGTTGGATTAAGTGACTTCTAGTGTTGCCTTCCAATCTCAGTTACACTGAAATGAGTTGCCCTGGTCTGGTTTCTGCTCACTGGCACTAAGTAAAACTGTCTTAATCTAGAGCAAAATCTGGCCTTGGTCCTTAGCCTTTCATCCCCCTCATTTTTCCTGTTTGGGGTCAAGGCCTGTCTTTTTTCCTGAAGCCTCCATCTCAGCTGGGTTGCGGCTGCAAATTTCCTCCCAGGATTTAAGACCCTATAAATATAAGAAGAGCCGCACAGGGTCAGAACGAAGGTCCCTCTGGTTCAGTAGCTTGTCCTTGGAAATGCCCATCAGTGGATGCAGCTGCAAGCAGGGCAAGTGTTCCTCAAAACACACTCTCTCTGGCTCTGGGGCTTTCTCAGCCAGATGTGCTGCCTTTGTAGAGAAAAGTCCTGGGGTGAAGTTTCTTTCATGAAAATGAGAAGCCAGGAGATAGCTGGGGGTCATGTGCTAAATGTAAATCTTTGCGCAAACATGGCAGGTTTTTATGGCATTGGAACTAATTTTAGGCCATCTCCAGATATATTAGATCTACTTTAGAGGTTTTTGAAGTGAAGCACAGAGAAGCAATGTGCCTAGGGTCACCTATGTCCTTGGCAGGGCTGTGAGTACCACTGACTGTTCCTGAAAACTTTAGAAAGAGAAAAGCACATGCAAGCATACTTCTGGTGTGCTGTGAAACACACAGTGCTTCTGAGGGTGCTTCTGTTAAAACAGAATTAAAAAAAAATACACCTGATGTTTAAATTCAGGTTAATTTAACCTAGCTGGTTCAGGGGAGTCTGTCCACACTGCAGTGTAGAGCTATGATTTCAGATTTTCCATATCCTTCCCTTCCTTGCATTCCTCACCTGGAAGGAGTATGTGTCCTCTGGAGTCCTTAGTAAGGAGCAGAACTGACACCTATCATTTTATTACTTTACAATCAATGTGGAAAATTGCAAAACATTCTGACTCAGAAACTGACTGGGTAGGATTGGAATACTTGGGAAAAGGAATATCATTAGTTACTTCAGTTTCGAGAGCAAAATAATGTCTAGCTCAGGAAGGTGTCCAGTAGCCTGCTGTGCAGTACTCTACCCTCTGTGTGATCTTTAGGTATTGCACTTTATTTTCCCAAGGAAACACTCTGGGAACTTCACCAGACAGTACTGCAAACAGTAAGGACTATACTATATTCACTAGCAATTCCAGAGACCTTGTACATCTTAAATATCAAAATGTCCTCCTCTACCACCTCTCTCCAATCAAGTATATAGACACATATACTACAACCAGCTCAAGGAAGGTTGTCTTATGTTGGGTATCTTTTTGTGATGAGGTCTTCATGTTCCTGTCTGACACTTCAATATAGCATTCAGGGGCAACAAGACAAAAACAACTGATCTGACCTTTCTTTTGTTCTTCTCTACATACAATAGTGTTAATGGATATTATGGAAATAGGTACAGTGAATGACTCAGGGTAATCTTATTTTGTATCTTTCTTTCCCCTGATATTTTAGGCAATGTTACAGATAGAAAGACAAATTTCATTTAAAGACTTAGTGTTTCCACTTGACTCTAGGAGTATCGTGAAAGTACCAGAATGGGACTTCTTGCTTAAAAAAAATAACATGAGTGACTATTTTGTAAGCTTGTGGATTGGGGCGTATAAAAATTGTTCTATGTGAAACATCAGTGAACAAAAGCAAGTCTTTTCCTACACTGGCAATGGACACGTTGTCCCAAACCTCTTAGCTCTACTAGCGATCTCAACTCCCAGCTGTATCATAGTTAGGGCAAAAATATTTGCAGCGAGGATCACACCAGGACACTCAGGCATCTAAATCTTCCTTCCCTGATCCTGGTTAGCGTAACGCCCACGCTAACCATTACATGCGATGAAAAGGCTCCATAAGGTACTTGCTCTTTTCCTTATTCTCTAGGCCCTGTAGACCAGCTAGTTTCAGATTCCCAAGCCCTAACCTTGATTAAAATTATCACATTGGCCATAACACTAGAAGACACCATAAGGCTTTATGTTGCTAAAACACCATCTCTAATAGCTCTCTTCCTGTCTCGAGCAATGAGACAAAATTGAATTGAGCAAAATTGAACAACTTCGCTTCTTTAAGCTTATTTCCCCAGGGCATCGGTCCAGCACTTGCAACATGTGCCCTCCTTCTAAGCCAGTAGGTGGGAAGCACAAAATCAAATAATAAACGGAGCTCTTGGAGGTTTAATTTCCCAAGCTCCAGCTGTAATCTAATCTCTGTTATAACGAGAGAACAAGTGGAGAATACAGAGTCTCTGCTGAAGGCAGCAGAGGTGCCTCTGCGACCCTAGGCTCTCTGAAGAAGCCAATGACAAGTGGGAGGACGAAGCTTTCCATGGGCAACGAAGATCGGGCCCGTCGGTCACTTTCTAGTTCTGCGAGCCGTGGACACCACAGCTTGAGATGGGACAGATGGACCTGAAAAACACACAAGAACCACAAAATCTATGATATAACTTTATATAGGGAACGGGAGCTAAGGTCGAACCACAGCGTAAGGCCTTGGTCAACATGATGACCAAAACGTAAACCTCTCACCTCTCTGTGTTAAATATAACAGAAATAAAGCTCAACCAGGAAAAAAAAAGGGATTTCCAGCTATGTCTTGCTTGAATGTCAGCCCTGAAAGGAGCAGGAGACAGGCTTACTAAACAGTTTTTGTAAAGGGTTTCTGCATTCCCAGGGGAGAAGCTCGCTCAGGCAGCCGCCGCAATCTGCTCTGCGGAGAGGAATCAATAATGGGCAGGAAGCGAAATAATAAATAACGCTGCCCGCTGAATGGGAGAAATGGAAATAAGAGTTTGGGTGCAGATGAGGAGTGACAGAGCAAGGGCGGGGGGGGGGGACAGCGCACGCTGTGTCAGGCCATTTGCACGAAAATGGGGTTTGCTTGCAATCTACCTGCGAGAGAGCTCGAACACGATCAGAATATCTCGGCCACCTCTTGGAGCAGGACGGGTTTTTTTTCCAAAAGAAACACAGCTGTTCCCTAAAGTGCTTTTTGCACAGTCTCAGAGCTCAGACAGGTCAGGCAGTTGCTCAGGCCACTTTTACACATTGTCTCATTAAGGGCCCAAGGGTAAAATCGGGGCTTTTGACGTTGGTCGACCCAGGATGGCATTTCATCAGGGTGATGTGCGCGGCCTCACATGCGTCTTGGCTTTTCTTTGCACCGCATCTCTCCATTTCTTTTACCATTTCTAGCCTGGAAAAACATGCTATTAAAAAAAAAGATGATTATAAAAACTTACTTAATATTGATAATACTGCAATGATGGCTGGTAAACAGACTTCTCTTACAAACTGCATGGAGATTTATATGTCTCAAGCATGGGGGAAGATACAGAGCACCACCCAGCGAAACAAACGTGTCTGGGTTGAAATGCAACCCTTCTGCAGCTGTTACAAGGAGGATTCATTACTTCTTCCACCCCAGCGTGCCCATACTATACAGTGTTGGTCTCCACATTGGGAGTTCTCCAGCCTACAAGAGCATCCCATTCAACCCATTTATCTCTTACCTCTAATTTTATTATTATTTTTTTTAATTTTCAAAAGCGGAGGCTGCCACCAGAAGTTATAATTGCCACCAGCAAATCTCTCAATAGATCTCAAGATTTTTGGGCTCATAACACGTTCCACAGATAAATTCTTGACTAATATGCCAGGACTCATATGCACTGGATATGGTATATTTTTAGGCAGAAAGTACATGGTCACTCAGATAAAAATATGAATATTGAAGAGGTCAAAATAATCAGACACATCATTACAACCGTTATGGACCATGCTATGAGGCGAGCATCCAGCTACAGCAATGTGACAGGCTGCAGTGAGCTATTTTTCCTGCAAGACATTTGCATTTTGATTCCTGGCCAGGACTTGGAGCTCATGGAGATGATAAGAGATCTCAAATCTAATTTTACCCAATGAAGTGTATTCATTTTGAATCTAGGAACAGAGCTGAAAGCCATGAGAATTTATTATTTGCTCAAAATTAATTAAACTTCGGGGAAGGAGAAAAGACCAGAAAATTGCATGTTACTGACACAATTAAAATGCAAAGCTGGTTCTCCCTTTTCTGAAAGAAGAAAAGCTTAGAAAGGAAGAACCTTTTTGGAGGAGCAGTTAAACTAATTAAAAGTAATACATTCCACTACGCTGAGATGAAGGTATAGCTTGCTTGTTTGGGATGCCACATGGTGTCATTCACTGGCAGTAGAGAAGTGGGAGCATCAGCTGATAGTGAGAGCTAACAAAAAGCACCAGGCTAGAACTGTGGCTCCTCCGCAGCCTGTTTTAATTTTACCCCAGCAAAAACACTGTCCCATTTACGGATATGAGATGGGAGATAGAGAGCAGAATAATTTTGGGGGAAAAGAAGCGTGGGTAGGCGACGTATGAGTGGATACAGTGCTTATTTAGATCATAAACATGCTGACGTGAATCACTTTGTAAAAGAAAAAACATAAGTAGCAACTACAGCTCATAAATAGAAAAGTATTTTGGAAGAATAAGTGCAGAATAAACTGACATGCAGTTATTAATGAATATAATACTACGCAAACATCTAAAGATTAACCAGAACAGGACCCCACTGAGCAAAGCAGTAGACCAGAAGGATGGTGGATATCTCCTTCTGAAGTCGTCTGTGGCCAGTTCCCAGATAAAGAAAAGAGCTGTAATTAGTGTAATTCATTCTAGTAGAAAATCCCAACCTTTCAAGCTGTTTTCATCTTCAAATCAGGGCAGATTTCCAAGTATTTCTTTTTTTTTTTTTTCCCTCCCCCCTCATTCTTAATTAAGGAGCCAAAGACCAATTTTATTTAGAGGTGCCTCTGTTTTCTAAAACATAGCCCTGCCATGAAAGGCTTTTAGAGCCTGACCTTCCCCAGGGTCTTACCAGTGCAGTTGTTGGTTGTCTGCTACTTTTCGAGGAGAAATTCCTCAGCCAGATGATATTTCCCTTCATGATCAGCCCTCATGGCATCCTGACAAAGATATGGATGGAGCCGAGAAATCAACGCATGAGGACAAGAGCCAGGAGCCATCAAACTGAACTTCATCACCCTGAAATGTTCCCGAGGGAATGCAGAAGGGAACAAGACTACTTACCAAATATGCTGTTTCTCTAAGCAAGCAAGCAAACACACCTGGTAACAACACGACCCTTATTTTCATACCATGCTTTATTTTGTTCCTATTAAAATTCAGTGGCAGTCTGGAAGGAGGATGAAAGCTTTGGAAGGATAACTCAAAGGCTTTCAAGAAGGTCAGGGTGGATTTGCTGGATCTACATCTATTTACATAAGATTTCTACTGTAATTTTATTTCCCAGTAGTGTGTCACCCTCACACATCTGCACAAAACTGACACAAATTATCACGATCGACACCTGTTGACTCTGGCATTTATTAAAATTGCAGTAAACCCTGGATCACTCTTTTTCTGGTGGCTGAATTTCATTAAATGGGGAAGGAATTACAAAATGCCCCTGGCTTGAGGAAAGGTGAGAGGTGAGAGGTGAGGTGGCTTTCCAAGGAGGTGGTGGGACCAAAGTGAAAATATAAGAGGAGTCTAAGGCGGCTACATGACTTCAAGAGCTATCTTCAAGTTACCTGAGATCAGATCAAGAGGATAATGGACTAGCAAATAGCGGGATGGCTGATATCAGAGATCAGCGAACAAAAAGAAATTTGGAAGACACCAAGGAAGGCATTAGGAATGCTACAGTGCTGATGGATAGAGAAAAATACCTGAAATTAAGGAATAACAGAGCTGTCTTCTCTGTTTGCAGACACAAAGTGTTCTCTGGGATTTGACTTTGTCATTTCACACCATGTCAGACTTCATTGCAGAGCACCTGGGTCTCCTGGATGGCTTTTGCCTCAGCGAAGGATCCTCCTGGGTACCAAGACGTTGCAGCAACATCAATAGCTTTGTAATTAAATTGGTCACATTGTGTCATGGGTTGAATTTTGTGCCCCCACAGACGTACCCCTTCACACAAACCTCAGTTTTGGGGACAATCTCATTTGGAAGATGTTTGACATCCATTAAAAGAAAAAATATATATTTCAAAGCCACACGAACTAAGTTTTTGAGGGGTATGAATGTTAAATTTCAACAGCACTCTTTGTTGATGATTATTTTGGCTGTTTTAGTACTTTTTCCCCCCCAATTCTCTCTGGCAATTCTCTGAAGAGCAGCAAACTCAGACTAAAGCAATTAGTAGAGCCCTAAGATCCACCAAGGGCTGTTTTATGCCATTCTGGTTATAATGAATTTTTATTCTTAAGTAAGGGAGTTGGGTCAGAGGCTAATTTATCTGTTAACTCCAGAAGAGATTTTCTGGGAGGTGAATTAATTTTGATTATCCTCAGGTCACATCTTAACCCAGGAGCAGTAAATCAGAGCTTGAATGGATAGTTCCTCTCTTTGGTCCTGTCCTGATGTAAAATGAAGTCCGTGCACTGTTTGTCACTAAGGGATTAGGAAAATGGTCAAAGTTTTGGCCCATTTTCCTTAAAGAAAGGTTTGGATCTCATTCAAAACTCTTCCTCTCCCCCCAGACTTTTACAACATGTTTTGCTTTGTTCAGAAGACAGAAAATAACATGTTAATAATACCAATAATCTGTGGAAAGGAGGTTTAGAAAATCTTAATTCTTAAAATAACGACATATGGCTCCCCCTGCAGAAGCGACAGATACAGTAACAGATACTAACTAATAAATTTATAAAATTGTCTCTGCTCAGTTCCAACTGTAAGAGTATCACTGAGGACTCACCTTCAGGCTGGGAAGCATGAGTCAGACGTATCAAAGCAAAGATTTTGCCTTTTCCAAGTTCCCACTGAGAAGAGGTGCAGTTTGCACTGCCTTCCATGCCTCCATGGTTTGACAGCACCTTCCTTGCTGCAGATCAGAAGAAATTGTCTATTAAGTCATTTCCCTAAGCATTTAGTTTGTTTTTGTTATCTAAAAAGCAAAAACTGGAAGAGGGGAATGAAAAAAAGAGCATGTAAAATTCTACAGGTTTTGTTGTCTTTTGCCAAAAATGGGATGGCCCCTGGAGGTCCCTTTCTTTCCTACATGTTTCTGTAATTTTATGAGCTTTAGGAACTCGTGGAAACAAGTCCCGTAATGATTGTGCAGATATTTTCTTTCAGCAAAATTGAAACCCTGAACAGAAAAGAACAGAAAAGGAGAGAGAAAACCTGTTTTCTCCTTGAAGAATCCAGCACTGTGTTTTGGGTGCTCTGGGGATGGAGAACCAGGTGTTTCCTCTGCCTCTGCAAAGTCAGCCTCATGCAGGAACATGATCTATAATGAGGACAATGGAAAAGGCAGAGGAATCTAGAAAAGAAACCAAAAAACCCACAAAAAAAAAAAAAAAAGCAAAACATCCCCAAAGATCTGGCAAAATGGCTTCAGATGTTATTATCATGTCCTGTTCTGGCATTTGACACTGAAAGTTGCTCTTGTGAGATGGTTTCAGCCCTAGTCTAGCTCGGAGGCTCGCAGAGCACAGCACCTGCTTTATGTCTCCACTCCTCACTCTGAGCGAGGATGATTTTTTAAAAGCCAAATTTGAAATGCCAAAAAAATTAACATACAAATGGGAGCAGATGTTGCTTTCATAAAGGTTCACAGCGCACACACACACAAGTCAATACTACGTGCTACAGGGGAGTTTAATCTCCCTTCCTCCCCGCGCCCCATTTTGGAGATAATTTGCTGGTGCCCCACACCGTTGGGTAGGTGGCCATCACTTTTGGAGTCCTGATCCAGAAGCACGAGACAGCTTATTCCAATGTGCCGCTGCTAATTCCCAACGCAATTCCCAGTGCCAGTCTTTGAATGAGGGGCCAGTGGGTGCAGCTGGCTTTGTGCGAGCTGCCTTTTCCCAACCCAGCTCCAATGTGTAGCTGATGTACATAATGTTCCTCAAGATATCCATAGCATTTGTGGCATGTCCAGGGGCAAAAGGACCCTTCGGTTGAGTCTCCTTGTATAAATACAGCGCCTGATTAAGCAGCCTGCTGCAGGGTGT
>VWPW01026395.1:9757-34210 GCA_013389825.1 Crypturellus undulatus | reverse complement strand
CTTTAATAGCACTTCTCCACTAAAGGAGATTTAAAATTAGAGCTTACAGCATTTAAGGCTAGTATCACTTTTATAAAATCAAGTGTAGCATGAGAAGACCTACTTTCATACCCTTCCCTTACATCTGTGTTTTAGAGAGGAAAAAATATACAAAGTTTACTAAATTTTAAGACTTCGGGGTTGTAAAGAAAGGCATTTGCAATGCAGGGAGACAGCAGTTCCTCTTGACGGAGGATCAGGCCAAGGGTAACCTCTAGTGGCTGCAGGCCTCTTTACAGCAACCCAACCTCAGCACAGCTCTTCTCCACGCTGCATCCTGCTAGAGCACAGCTTTGCTCTCAGAGACGTGCAGAGCAGCTCAGAACACCTGTGGTGGATGTGAGGTACCTAAACTGAGCTTTGCAGTAGAATTTCCCTGGAAACTCTATACAGAGCCTTTTCTAGTTCACTGGTTATTACCTGTGGGGTTTTCAAGGATATTTTGCTTGTGGAATATCTTGATATCTTCCAACTGCAACAAGAATTACAGAAACTTACAGGAACTCAGCTAAGAACACAACTGTTGATGATCAGAAGTCACACTTGACTTTTAATCGCAGATTGGGTCAGGGCAAAAGCCCTTCTCTGACCCTTCCATGAGGAAGGCTGCTTAGAACCTCAGTTCTGAATCCACTGACCTAAACCTTGCTGTCGCAGTGGAAACCTTGCGAGATCTGATGAAGGGTTCAGGAGCTGTTTAATCACTGCTCTGGGCTTCATTCTACAGAGAGGTTCCCAGGACAGGATGTGTTCACAAGAGTTTATTTCCCACGTTACCTGCCTCCCTTGCTATGAGTCTGCATGACGGCAGCACTCCGCGCTTTGCTGAAGGATGGAGTCAGTAGCCCTCACAGTCAAACACCTTTTAATACAGTCCAAGATACAGAGTTACAAAAATAGTATCAGTGTAGGGCAGCAAACCCAATCGAACAGTGGAAAATTCAGCACCACGCCACTACTCATCTGAAGAACATCATCACTCCAAATAATCTGCACATTCATATTTACTATGAATAGTTTAGTACAAAACTGATCACAAAGACACGGCTGGCAAAGAGCCATCTCGCAGGGCCTGGGCGGCTGCGGCGCCTCCCTCCACCCCGTGGACAGAGCGGCCGGGGGCAGCGGGACCTTGTATCCCATCGAGGACACGGAAGGGCTTCACGGACGGGGCGTGCAGCTCCAGTGCACACGCAGAACTGCAGGAGGCGGACAGGCGGTCACAGCCAAGCAGACTCCCAGTGGCCTTAACTCTCTCACCCCCATTTGCCTTCTCTTTTCTCCACATGGAGAAAATAAAGGTTTTCCCTCCCTCTTCATTTAACCAATTTTATCAGAAAAGTTGATGCTTTAAGGTGCGTGACTTGCAGGAATTACAGCTTTTAGGTCTAGTGAGAAAACCTGGCCATTTTGGCTAAGAGTTAGAAATAGTTCCTGCGGCCTGGAGATAATTTAATTGCCATTTAAAATAAATTTTGATTTCTGATACCAAGAGATTCAGTTCTTTTCTGCCTTCCTTGATTGGCCAAGAGAATATTACAAAGCAAATATTATAGCAAATATGCACACAGAGGTGATACTCGGCGCTTAGCTCTTTGGCTTTACACTCCTCCATCGCACAGTCATCCCAACCGGCGGGCTACAGAGGGGAGGGAGGGCCCATCCAGGCTTGTTCGGAGTTTTAATGTGATCACAGTCCTTCACAGGTGGGGTATTTCCTGTAATTTCAGCTTTTTGATAGAATACATGTTGTAACTGTCTTAAAAACCATTCTGGTATCTGCACTGGAAGAGTTCTGCATGTAGCACACAAACCTTGATACATGAACTTTGATATATAACTGTTTAAGAACTTCAACTACACAGACAGAAAATGCCTCTTTTGCTACTGGAAAGGAAATCAAGTCACAATTCTGCTCCCCTATGCGTCTCAATACTACAAACAGAACTACTCAAGATTTGTACATGAAAAGGAAGTGCCCTCACTTGTACTGGGCACAGGAACTCGTGAGGACGACACAGTTTTGTGCAATTCCTCTTGCTAAATTACTGTAGCTTCTCGGGTATTTAGACTATTCAGACTAAGAACATACAAACTACACCAGTCTCACAGAAGGATAGTGCTACAGTGACCGAAAACTGCTGCGACAACATACACCTCTTAATACTGATATAAATTGAATTGTCAATAGGAGGAGGATCACCTATTTCCCCATTTAACTGTTGAAATAGTGTCCAGCCTTGCAGTGACTTAAAAAACTCATACGGGTCATAGCTCAAACTGTTCCAGGGGAAAATGTTTGCTTCAGGTACCCTCCCTTGCAACTGCAAATGCCCAGAGAGAGACCAACTGTTAGACCCTACCAGTCACCAAGTGCTGCCACCAAGTGTGATATGTTCCTCCATGGATAAAAAAGGGAGATTTACCCTTCGCCCTGTGCCAAAGGAATGTACTTGGCCACTGACACAGGCAGCTCAAAGAGCTTCCTTGGGGTTCTGCACTGAGTGCTCAGAAGCTGCGTTCACCCGACAACAGCATCTGGGCAAAGGCTTGGGACTGACTTTGCAAGAGGACCCCGAGACACATGTCTAACTCTCACTGATCTCCTTGAATTCTCGGGCTAATACCTCATCATGGATTTGTGACCAATTCTGATTGATTCCTGAGCTCAAACATCCAATTTGTGTCTAGCAGGAACAGAAAGGAACAGTATTTTTTTCAGATATGGCTTAAGAAAAGGTATTCAAGTTGTCCTGTTCATTGCATACGGTAGGGGTGGGGACAGAGAAACCACAACACCGCTGCCAGCTGCAGAAAGATTTTGCAGATAAAAGCAATTAATTGCATACAAATGTAATACTAAAGTCTCACAAATCCTGCCAACACCCAGCTCTAGGAAACCCAACAGCAAACTGAATGTTAGTGCTGTTTTTTCATTTCTTCCCTCTCTCCTTGCCTTTTTTTTTTTTTTTTTGGTAAGGTAACTTATAAACAGTCTCCAAAGAGAGGAGATATGAAAAAACCCTTTACATTAGAGAGCCTGTTACATTAGAGATCCTGTTACATTTAATGGGATACACTTTGCGTGATTCTGTCTGAGTAAGCTCATAGGATGCTAGCATGTATCAGTAGTCACACAGCTAGCTTGGAAAAGGGTAGTAGAAGGCAGCATCAAGCAGGGCGCTTTGCAGAAACAAGACATGACTGTGGAAGAGGCTTCCTGCTGGTATTGGTTGGTATAAGTGGATTATATCAAGCCTTCCAGCTCAATTAAACACGCATGGTAAACCTATGACAAAAGCAAGCAGCAAGTGATCCAGCAGCTGGACAGAACTCAGTGAGTGGCAAACAAAAAGAAATGGAGGTCAGTGCTCACGTTCAGACAGTGCGAAATAACCTAATTGCAAACATAAACACTGCAAAACACATCTAAAAAAACTGCATGTATAGTCCAATATTTCAAGGAATTAGTTTAGTTGGATTTTTTTTTTCAGAATGGCACCTGATGAAGAAACTTCAAATTTGCTCATATGCTTTCCAAGAAGCAATAGTCTACCACGATACATTTTCTTTGCTGGCAAGTTGAACAAGTTATCAATTATACTTACCTGTGACGACTGAATATTAATGTGGCCCTGTCCAGCCCAGCTGAGATTTTAATCACCAAAATTTTTAAGCTTCCCCTTTTATAAACTTCATGTTTAGGTAGAAATAGTATTGCCCCACTCTAGTGCAATTGTTTAAATTGAATTACTGAAAAAAAAAACTAAAAAAAAAATAATAAAGAAACAACAAAAAAAAAACCCAAACAACATTTTCTCTTTACCCTTATTTCATCTATAGGGGCAAATCTTTTTACTAGTGAGCCATGCACTGAAGTTTTGGGAACTTTCAGTGTTTTGCTCTGGACCACCGACTGGGTGTTTCTGCTTCACGTGGGAGAAGTTCCCCCTCCGGACACAGCACGGTTCAGCTGCAGACATGGGAGAACCACCCCCCATTAGCACAGGTGACAACGTACGCGGGACGAAGAGACTACACAAGTTCTCAGGAAGGGAGAACAACCTCTCTGCCTCATGCAAGCTCTACCAGAAGGTACCACAGGCAGGAATGTTACCTCTTTCAGGACTGGGAAGGCTCACACTGGAGAAATGGTGTCACCTAGAGTTCCCCTCGGAAAACTAGTCCTCTCCCAGAACAGTATTACTCAGAAGATTCCTCTTTCACCTCTCTCCATTTACTTGTGACACTACATTATTTTTGTATCCCAATGACTAATTCCCCCAATGGCTGATTTACTGCTGTCAGCACAGTTGTTATTCTTGCATTTAAAGCCCATTTTGTCTTCCAGGAAAGATGAAGAAAGGGAAGTGTCCGAGCTATTGGGTTTCAGCTGAAATATGAATCAGTCTGAAGTCATTATACTGATATGGAATAGGAATGTAAACAAAATCCTTGTCCAAGGAGGTACCCTCGTCCAGTTCGGATGTCTCCTTCTTAGAGGCAAGCTCCTCAAGCAGATGCAATTGGAATGTGCCAAAGGTTCAGGTGCTAGGAGAAGGGGATCCAGTGATCATGGTTTCCTTTGTGGACTGAATGCTTTCAGAGCTTACTCATGAGAAGTACTGATATTAATGTGTTTGTTTGCACAAGTCCATTTACAGTAGACCAATGATTTTTGCTGTGCCTTCTGTGAAATCTGTGATTTTCAATGCTCCCTGTGAGTGGAAATTTGGTATTACTGGCTCTTGCCAGCCAGATACTGGTGTCAGGGGCACACAGCTCTTCAGGACACCTCAGCAAGCTCTGGGCCTCTGAGGACTTGCATTGCACTGCAAAGTTACGCTATGATATGGATTTGTATCCATTTAGGATGGTTTGAGATAATTACAGTTCCATTTTTATCTAATACCAAGATCTGAATCCAGATCTGTAGAGGTAAAGAGATAAGGAGTTAATCAGATATACTACTTCATCTTTGAACTGTCTTAAATAAAAGAGTAAACAACTAAGCCCTGCATTCAAGTGTGCTGCTTAGTAATTACTAAACAATACTGAGCCCAGTGGAAATTATATCCTAACCTGGCTCCTCCATTAGGATTTGTCTTGGGAATCCTAAGACACCTGAAAAACTAGTTGTTGGTTGACAGTCATGTCAACCATTCATGGTGTCCCTGAAGCCCCACACCTCCAGGACAGAGATCTGGAAACTTTCTGAGCACAACGGCTGATTATTGAAAGTATCGCAGTGACTTGTCCTTCCATGGTTCAGATCTGCATCAAGGTAGAGAGCCTGGCCATCACCTCCTCCTGCAGAGAGGAAAAAAAAAAAAAAGGTGTTAGGAAGCTACAGAAGGGAAGCTTTATGATGTATGCTTACTGTCTTCAGGTCCAAACAGTTTTCTGCTCAAATACATAGCTTTTAAATGAAACTATCAGAACAGGAAATAATTTTATAGATTATTGCAAGTCAGTAAGACCAAGAAGCCTAATTCAAGTGCTCAATTTCAAGATTTTTCAGCGTCAGAGGTTCCACTGCACATTTTCACTGCAGTAAAGAAACTCACAGAATTTAGCTAACAAATCAAAGCTGTGAGAAGAACAAGGCACACCAGTAACACCACTTGCTTGGTCTTCTAAATCATAAAAAAAATCCCCACATCACACTATTAACATCATTTTGATTATCTGTGGATCTCTGCCAAGGTTCACAAAGCTCAGAGTCAAAGAATGCAGTGAATAGTAATAGAAAACACCCAAAGAATCGAAAGAATAGAAATTCTGGTTTATGGGTGAAAGTGTATACAGCAGTAATTGCTGTGTATCTACTACCCAAGCCTGTTTCTCTTATTACTACCTTTAATGAACAATAAATATCTCCAAAGCAATCTGTGATAGGTTATTATTAGCGACTCATAATTCAGGCACATACGTGCCCTTGCTTTCAGCAGCCGAGCTGGTTCTGGACCCATCCAGCCTGCGGTGGGTTAGAGTACATGCTGCTGAGAGCCAGCAGGCACCTACCTGTTGTTATAGCAGAAATCACTGGTCCAGTGGCTCTCCTAGCAAGTGTCAAGGGCAACTACAGATTCATATCTCTTTCCTGTAAATCCCATTTAAGTGACTGCTTTACTGGGTTGTTTTTTCCCCCAGTCTACAGCATCACAGATCCAAAATAGTTCAAAAGAATGAATGTGTATATGTACAGTTTAATCTGTAAACAAAAACCTCCACATAAAGTCATTTCCTCTTCCGGAGTTATTTCTCACTGCAAATTAGGCAGGATGAAGGTATAGCTGTGCTAAGAGCTATCCTGAAGTGTTTTTTCTAAAGTGCTGCAGAGAGGAATTTCCTGTTGGGTAACAACAGGTCTTAGCCAGTTTGCTTGCAGTGACTGTAGCAATATTGAACAAAAGAGCTGAATCTCTTACTGCAGCTGACAGGAAGGGCAGGTGGGATACATGTCTGCATTCAAGCCCTGACTTACCTATAATGATGCATTCACTGCTGCCAGCCATGAACATAGAGGCTGTTTTGGAAGGCAAGTTGAAGTGCCGAGCAGATAGGAAGGGAGAAAGGCGATCTGAGGGATCTGCTGGGATACTACTGGAGGAAAGAGTACTGGAAGACCCTGAAGCATGATTTTCTGTCTCAGAAACACTCATGCCTAGTTCGGGATGTTTTATTATCACCCACTCGTAGCGTTCTACTTCAGGCTGCAACTACATAGGGAAGAAAAGAGTAAAAATGTAGTTAGAGAATATTTGCAATACTGAGAGCTCTGCTTTAGAAATGGCATTAAAACCCCACACGCTCCAGGCACACTATTAGCAGTAAAGATTAGACCAAACTATCTATTAGGGTAGGTTTTACTTTCCTTCTTTATCCCTTTGCCTTCCAGGTGGCTGAAGAAAGGACACAATGGTTTCCAAGTTACCTTTCTTGTAACAAAATGCTCTGCACTTCTAGGTGAAAAAAGGCTCACCTTAGAATTAAAATGTCATTTTTTCCTCCCAGATGTAATTAAGAGTTCAGCAGACTTTAAAACCAGAAGGACATATATCCCAGTTCAGTAGAAGGCAGGTGCAAGTTACTCACATCAGTAATTGGGATAGTGAAAAATCAAATTTTACTCACCCTAAACACAAAGCACTCCCCTGTCCCAAAGAAACTCAGCTTGTTCCCTCCTCGCCTGCGCTCACTCCAATCAGTCGACAGAAAAGCCCCGCAGACCTGGCGCAAACAGCAAGGTTAGGAGGAAAGTATGTTAAACCAACTGGCATCACCATTTTAGGGTCTAGAACTGTTCTTTTTAGTTTGATTTTCAAAATCTCTAGACCAGTGGATTAAAGCAGCATAAGTACTTATATCTAAAGATAGATTTAAACTGCTTTAATCCATTAGAGAATACCCTTCAAATCTGAACAGCTTCAAAAATTACTGTACACCTCTCAGGCCTCAAAAGAGGAACAGTCCAACCCAGCTCCAGCTACCAAAACACAAATCAGTCCAAATTTGTAAAGCCTGACTTCCACTTCCTCATTTTTTGCAGTTGAAGCAGCAGTATTGTCCCAAGTTACAAGGTCAGCACTGCTGGCTGAGCATTTTCTGCTTGCAAATGTTGGCCTCGATCTCTCTCCCAATTCCAAACTGCAGATTAAAACTCAGTTAGCTAAAGCAGTGCTAGTACAGGTACTGAAAACAGCAGCTTCAGAAAGCATGTGCTTCAACGGGCACTAGTTCCCGATAAAGAAAAATGTAACCTCACAGCGTGGAGCTTTCCTGTGGGCTTCTTTGTGTGCCTGAGAGCTGTATCTCACTGCCAGCAACAAGCATCACTGCCAAGCAGAGACAGACTAAACAATACAGCTCTAAGAATGAGATAAAAGCAATCCCACATTAAAAAAAAAAAAAAAGGACAAGATTAAAATAGGTTTTGCAGAATTGCTCTAAGGTACATTTGCTGTTAAGCCTCTATCAGCCTTACAAGGACAAAAATTCCTAAGGATTGTTTTTGTTATTGAGGAAGTAAGTGAAATTACATTTATTTGATATTCCCAAAATATTCCTGAGCACAACTGTTTTTTCCTTTTTCCTAAAATGTAATGATAAACATTGGAATAAAGGATGAAAGTTTCTCCTGCTAAAAAAAAAATATAAAATGAAAAAAATATCTTTTTCTTTTTTGAGGAATAAGAACTGTAGCTATGCTGTAAAAATTCAGTAGCACTTACAAAGCTAGACTTTGTGACAAGCTCCAGGACAAGAGGAAAAATAATGCCTTGTATATCATTCCTCTCCCCTTTAGATATCACAGGCATTTTGTCAGCCATGGGCGCACAGCTATGAATCTGTGCCCTTGGATTCAGCACTGGCAGAGAGAGGAAAGGAACCTGCGTCACGGGGAGCCATCCTGCAGGAGCATGCACACAAATACACGCTTGAAGAGTGCATTGGTAGCTTTGCTTGCAGACTGCACTGATGGCTTTAAGCTATTCACAAGATGTTTAAGAGTCACGCACAGTAGAGTGGAAGAACAGCTCTTGTTAGGTGAGGCACTTGTACGCAGTCCACTTGGGGTGCTGCTTGCATTACATTTCATTTAAACAATCATGAGGTGAAGCTGAGGATTTTGTTTTCATGTTAGAGTGGACAATATTATTCATATCACTTAACATCTGCTGCTTTCACTCTCTGTGAGCTGGAGGCAAATATCTTCTATGCATCATGAGCTTCTTTCCACTGTTCCACAGTCTCTCCCTTCTGTTCCTGGGAACAAGAGGCTGACCAAGAGCTCCGTGAATGTTACTACTGTATGTTACTACAGTATTTTACTACTGTATGTTACTACAATAACATATGGGTCACTACAGCATCCCACATTATGTAGAGGGAGAAGATATTTAAAGGAGGAAATGGAACTGAAAGTACAGTTCCATAAATCAAACAGTATAATTTAAAGCACATTATTAAAGAAAAAAACCCCTCACAGTTTCAAGATCCCTTCTCTATTTTATTATGAAGTGTTGTGTATTCAACATAGTATTAGGTGATTGTCCAAAATTTAATTTTATTGGTCACCTTTCACCTCACTCACCTCTTTTGCTGTTGTCTTGATGAGGAGAAGAGTTGGTTCATGTCCTTCACTGTGCGAATAGAACCTGTAATGAGAGCACAGAGTGAGCACCCGCTGTCACTATCACCTGCTGCTCCTGCTTTTCCTGATGCCAGGCACTCTCTCAGCTCATGGCATTAACCGCAGCCCAAGACCAAGCAAGTATCTGCGAGTGCCTTCAACAACCCCAAACAAAGATTATCAAGCAGTCCTTTCCCATTCACTCCTCTGCACAATGAACAGAAGACTCTTGGTCACGACAGCTGCCTCTTACAGCATTTTGCATTACACAGGAAATTGGGCCCGGTGGCAGGGTCTGAAGAGCCTCCTGTTTCCACAGAAGAACTATGATTCATTCCACTTGCTTTTCCTCATGGAGCTGAGACAGCAGACACCTCCTCGCTTCAGAAACAGAATTTCAGATACCAAAAATCACTTCTAGGAGCTAAACAGTTGTTTTTTATTTAGTTCCATCGCCATATGAGATGGAACCTCTTTCCTGTGAGGGTGCCAGAGCCCTGGCACACGCTGCCCAGAGAGGCTGTGGAGGCTCCATCTCTGGAGATCTTCCAAACCTGCCTGGATGCTATCCTGTGCCCCGTGCTCTGGGTGTCCCTGCTGGAGCAGGGGCTGGCCTGGATGATCTCCAGAGGTCCCTGCCAGCCTCAACCATTCTGTGACTCTGTGAAGAGCAGGGAAAACCCATGTCTGCTTCATCCCATTTGTTCGGGTGCTCTTTTTTTATCCCACAGTAGAAAGGTGCAGGGAACCTGTAGTTACCGGTTTAGGCTACAGCCGTGTTCCAAGGTGGTGAAAAGCAGGAGGGGCTGACAAAGCGCAAAGCGTTCGGGGATCCAGGACCAGATATCTCGCATCTCTTTCACACTCACTATTTCAGACTTGAAGTTCTCAGCATGAACTGCAAGGTGCACGTTCTGCCTGAGAAATACAAAGCAAAACATTGAGAAAAAAAGAGCTTAATGGAAACGACAAAACCTGCAGTTTCTGGTTACTGGGTAGCAACATGCAGAGAGCGCTGAATCCCAAAGGGCCCCAGTGCGTGCACTACTCTTCAAAGGGAATTAAAAGGCTGTTCCTTAGAGAATGAAATAAATTACTGGAGTCTAAGAGAACCCTTGAGAGTTGCTGGCTTTGCTGGAATAGCTGGAGCAACATCTCCTTACGGCAACAGTAGCCTGTGCTTGTAGATATAGGGGACATAATGGCAAGCCAGTGAGGGTGACCTTGACCTTGAATAGGGCAAATTATCTGTTGTTTGAGACAATCTTATGGGTGACAGGATTCGAGCAGCAGAACAGAAGCAGCTGAGATGTGAAGTACCCCTCCTCCTTGCACGCTCCGGCCCCGGCCGTCACGCAGGAATCGGGACAGCAGCCGAGCCAGTGAGCAGAGCCCATTCCTGACTTTCCCGCTCTCCAAAGTGACAACACTACAATTAGAACATCCTGAGCAGCATTCACTTCTCTGCTTAAAGACACGCACAAACTCAGTGCCTGCAGATAACCAAGTGTTACTGCACCCATGACTGATGCTAAGGCCTTTTCAAATGCAAGTGTTGCAGCCGAGGACAGGGTGGAACTGCAACCTAAACTTGTGCAAGACACAGAGATACTGAGCAGCAGTTAGTTGAGCCAGTTTTGCAGGATCTGCTTTGCAAGCCACACAGGGGTTCAGCCTAGGCAAAGGATACAAGTATTCGCCAAGCAATTATTCTTTTCTGACACGTGCATTTCCTTCTGCTCAGCTTCACAGACTTTAGAAGACCACCTCAATAGTGATAGCTGCATACATCAGAATACCTTAGCTTCCCCCCTAAAACATGCAATATTATATATATATATTTTTCTTGATTTTCTTGCCAAGAAGTCATCAGCATTTACACTGCTCCTTAAAGCAGTGCTGGCTAGCAGAAATTGGGAAATGCTCCCTGAAATGTATTCTAGGGGCCTCAGCATTAACATTATTAGCAAGGCATCTCCCTAGGTCACTCAGGAACTAGAATCATGTGGATTCCTTTGGGATCTCGCTCTGGGGCTCAGCCCTTCCCCTGCCTTACTGGTCTGCAGCTAAGGATTGGTGGCACTAGGGAACTCATCCGAGCAATAAATGCTTGGGTTTGGTTTATTAGAAGTTAGACAGGTTTCACATTCGAGGAATTACAAACACAGCCAAGGCTTTCAACTAGTTTATTACAGTGGATTTTTGAAGGAAAAAAGGCATGGATAAGCTAAACATTACTACCAAATATTATTAAAATAGCTTTAAACATACTTGCTAAGCTTTAGACAAACAGGTCCCAGGCTCATCACTTGCAGGTTACCTCTACACTTTTCTCCACACTTACGTAGACGTATATAAGCACCAAAATTAAGTATTTGCACCCAGAAGCATTTCTTTTGTCTCTGTTCCTGCTCCTGGCTGGGTAACAAGCACTCTTCCCCAGCAAAATCTTACCCTAATCCCTTGTTTAAGTAGCTTCCCTATTAAATCTCCACTTTTAGCACCCTGGACAAGCCTACAGCCTTCACAGGATGGGAGATCAGCATCTTTACAAACATCTCTCTGAGTGACTTAGAGTCACTTAGCCTCATGTTGGCCATTTAAAAGGAAAACCAGGCAAGGCACGAAATTCTTGTCTCTTGAAAACTACTGTGAATTGCTTTATACCTAATTCTGCCAGTAAAATCGAGCTTCAAGCCTGACTGGAGGATTTGAAATAAAATGCCCTGCTATTTCCAGCTGTAAATCACAACAGTAGGTGGTTCAGACTGAAATGGGATCCCATGTTGAAACTGGTGCCAACAGCAGTCCCCTCCTGTCCAAACTCTGTTTCGTAACAAAAATTAATCAAAGTTTTGGCAGTTTCCAGGATTTTGCAATTAGAGTCACTTGTAACTAATTCTATATTGAGTCTCTCATTTGGGGTTTTATTTTTTTAGGGTATGGAAAGCCATCTACTTCAGTGGGGCATTTGACTTTCAAAGTGTTAAATAAGCACTAAAAATGGGCATACCCCCTCCCCCGCCCCCCACACAAATTGAGTAAGTAGAAGAGTTTTGGAAATGTTGTTGGAGTTAGCGCAGAAGTGCGTGGTAGAAATCACATGTTTTTCAGTCATAAATCGCAGCTGTAGGGGTTTAAGCCTGAAAACTCATTTTGTGCTAAGACCAGTGTCAACAGACACTCTGTATCTACTGCGTAATACTTAAAATTAATGTGTGTTACTTTAAAATTCAAGTCTTTCTGCTGCTCTCAGAATCTAGATGACAAGGGTAAAGTGATACACGAACCTTGAACATTTGACTGAGTGGAATTAACAACCGGCAATTTATTGGAGGTTAAATGTTCAGCATGCCAAGTATGATATGAAACATATTTGGTTAAGTTGCTCCTTAAAGAGTTCTTTTGCACATTAAAGCATGAGAAAATTAATTCTAACTTCTATTCTACAAGTCAGTGCAATTGTTAGTGTGCATCTCCCACTAAAGTTAACCCAGGGAACCTGCAACGAAGCCAGAAGATCATCTCAAAGGCATTCGCTGGGGTTCAGGTTCACACATCTGCACGAATAAATACTACAGGCCAATGTTGCTCCTTCTTTCTAGGCTCTCTGCTTATCAGAAATCACAGTCCACTGATTTCTGTGCTTTAAGATTTGCTTTTCAGACCACATCTTGATGAATGACTTCATTAACCATTAAGCTGAATAGCTGAGTAACTCTGACCTTTGCTACACAGAAGATAAAGTCTGTCCTCTTTTCTCTTAAAAAAACCCTTATCTAAATAGAAGTGTAATCTTGTATAGATAGAGGCAAGTCAATTTTAGGCTCGGGTTCCCTAGTTGGGTTCAGTCCAGCATCTTTTCAAAAAACTAGAAAAAGTGTGCACAAGAAAAAAAGATAACAACAGCATATATCAGGTCTGGTGGGCCAATGCCTAGTATTTCTGAGAACTTAACATGTTACTTGAGATATTCCCCTCAAAAAAGTATTCCCACAGTGTACAGATCACTTAAATCTTATTGCTAACACTAAACTTCTCTATTCTGAAAAACAAACAAAAACCAAGCTCATATGGTATGAAAGTGCTGTGCTGACTAGATGGGTCTATCTGTGAATCCTGAATCCATCCACGAATCCAAGGACCATACAACTTTGCAAGTGCTGTGAACTAACTCTGCAAGAACGTGTCCAGGAGAGAGCTGCACAACAACTGGATGCTACAGTTGCAGCCCTGCTTCTGTTGCCCCAGCATTAGAAATAATGGCAGCCTTGGAAAAAAATAACCAGCCAAGCAAAGACAGGAAAAGAAATTAAATAAATAAAGAGCAAAGTGCAAAGCTTGAAGTGTTTTAACCTACCTTTTAGGAGATGTAACACTGCAAACAGGAGGGGTGCAGTGGATATGGAAGTGACAGAAGGAGAACGTAGAAGGAGAAAGACAAAAAAAAAAAGACACGAAAAGATCAGTGATTTCCTACATCCATGACAAAGTGACTGAGAAGAGCCTGGAGAGAAACACAGAGTAAGGCTTGATTTGAATCAGCAAGAAAGTGGGGAAGTGGGAAAAAAAACCAAACAAACACAAAAAACAAACAGAGAGGTTAAAATATTCCTTTCTTTAAACATTTTTTTCCTTTCTGCTACCTGGGCAGAGCTATCTGGGAAGTTACTCATCTTTGTCCATAGGCCAAACACACGTGGACATCAGAACTCACTATTTTTTTGAGCATTCAAGAAACCTCACTCCCAGTATACTCGCTCTTGCCTATGCCAAAACCCAAATCCAGCCTAATTGACAGTTGTATCTTTCCAGGGGATTATAGGAGTTTTAGTCTGTTTAGAAAAGTAGGCAAGAGCAAAGAAAAGCTACACGTTAGCAACTCCGCCAGATGTGGCAGGGTCTATTGGCACTATCTGGGTATAGATTTACCACATTTTGCTTGAAAGGCACCACTGTTGTTCTGAGCAAGGGATACCTCTAAAAGGCTTCAATGCGGCAGCAGCTTCTGCTTTTGCTAATCCTCATTCTGGTGCTGAAGCAGATGCTCTGAAAAGATGTTACAGCTCTTCTACACTTCAAGACAGGAAGCAGAGACATTAACGCTAGATTATGAGAGCTGAAACTTCCAGTTTTGTGTCCTGAGTTCAGTGGTCTGGAGTCTATCTAGCAGGACAGCTAGCAAAACTCCTGGACATTCAGAAGTTATTTCTGTGACTTTTTTTGGAGATGTTTTCTGTTGTCACAGAAGACCTCAAAAGAAAGAAAATGTCATGACTAGCACTTAATTGCACATATATCTGGACTTTGTAGGATACCTATCTTTATATTATTACTGCCTTTTCTCTATACATGGGGAAATCTCTTAGCCATGTCCTTCTATTAGGTATTTTACTACCACACTAGAGCAGAATGTCACTTACTATTTTCAGTCAAACAATGTCAAACAAAAATAACCTGGGAATAAGATTTTCTTATTTCTTCCTTACTCTACTAAAACAGCTCTTAAGCTACTTTCACACCCCAAGACGATGTTTGCCTACTTACAAGTAAAGAAACTGCAAAATTTAGGTTATTGGACAGCACTGAAGTTTTGTACAAGTTGTCTCATGCTTAAGAGATAATCCCATCAACACTTAATTTTGGGGCTGCTTGCTTTTTCTAATCAAGTCCACAGAGCAAAAGAGTCAGAGGAGATACCAGCAACCAGCCAGGCTTGCCTGGCACTCAGCACAATACCCGACCTCGTTTCCTCAGGGTCATTCTGACAGGCTGCCTGCTGAATTTGGGAGACTCCTACCTTTTCTGCTTGACTGTGATGCCCTTCTGCTGTAGGGCCTTCTCATTGGCCATCTGCAGGAGCTGGATCTCCTTCCGGGAGAAGAGCCGGATTGCAAAAGCTTTTTCCAAAAGCCGCTCAGGGGTGACCGACTTGGCGATGTCTCTCACAAACGACCGAATATCCTGCTGTACGTTGTCCGACTCCTTGGGCTGCCCAGCTCGGACTTTGTGAAAGAATTTCAGAAGAGCCAGCGCAACTCGGTAGAGAACCTTGTAGCCCTCCACCAGAAACACGTCAAAGACCCTGGCAATGTAGACCATAGGCAGCTCTCCAAAGAGCCAGCGCTGCCAGTCAGAGTAGACCTCCAAGACATCCTCAGATACAGCCACCATGAGCTTGTGCGCTGCCTGGCAGTATTTGTTCACCAGATCACCAAAGGTCATGCAGGAGGACTCAAAAGCCAAGAAGGTCTGGTCAATTAGGCGCTTGGAGGGGTCGTTGCAAGCAAGGATGCGACAAACCTTCTCGAAGCACTCTGCCTCGTCCCTGCTGTAGTGCAGGAGCAAAGCTGTCACGGAGGGCAGCGCCGGGCAAAAGGAGATGTCCGGGAACTGGTTTGCGACGCACAGGATGATCTTCCTGACCGCCCCGATGCCCTCGGCGTTCAGGCAGTAAGTGGGAACCAGGCTGTTATCCACAAACTCCGGCAGTGGAAGGGAGCTGCTGCTCCGCTTTCCAATGATCTTTACAACTATGTCCCGGTACACGTTTGCATCTGGAGTCACCGTGCGGCATGGAATATTGTTGATTAGTCTGTGGTACACTTTGGCTCTCAAAGAGTGGTTCTTGGCCCAGTAGCCCTGCCGAGCCAGCTGCTTGAGCTCCTGGAATTCGGTGCAGCTCAGCTCCTTTGGATCTTGGCTCTGGACATTAACGTCCATTTTCTCCCAATCCACAAAGCGGTTGTATTCATCCATGGCTCCAGGAAAAGCCGATGAGAAAAATCATGAGAATGGAGACCTTATCTGGTCATTAGGTGACTCGCAGCTTCTCCTGCAAGAGGGGAAAGGAAAAGAGATAACTAGAGATGCGAGTAACAAATAATTTCCTATTTACTTGACAAACACATACACTCAGCTTGCTCCTGCACCGCCAAGACTGCTTTTCAAAGCAAAATAAGTTAGAGACATGCTTTAAAAGCAAAACAAACCCAAACCCCCAATTTCATTTATATTTCATTACATACTTGCCAAGATTCACACTGAAGCAGTCCAGCAAGGGCCAGCCCAGATGTAGCTCCCGTGGACACCTCAAGGCAAAGTGTATTTCCCTCATGCGGCCACACAGCCTGAGATCAGTTTGCTGCTCTGGCACTTATGAAACTACTTGCTGATTTTCTCTCGTGTCTGCACCGTGCGTGTGACCCTGACCTTTCCGGCATTCCTATGACCACACCAGCCTCTAGAGGGCCCGCTCTCACCAGCGTTGAGAAGGTTTTTGAAAGCGCAGCCCGCTGCAGAGCACAGGGCTCTCCATACTGCAGGCTCTGCAGAGCAAAATGCTCCCTGCCACACACAACACTCTGCTCTCTTAACCCGGTGCTTTTTGCAGCGGGTGTTTCAGCGTGGTTTGAAACTCATAAGGTTGTACCATCAAGGCAGACAACTCCAGGCTTCTCCCTGCTTTGCTACTGGGAAAATAAAGCCAATGTTTTGCCTCATGTAGGCAGAGATTCCTAATGTACAGTAGCATTAGCTCGGACAAGATATCAAATCCATACAGTTTTAGATGCTGGCTAAATATTAATCTGGGTATTTTGGAAGCATATACTAAAATTTTAAAATTTAACTCTTCTTTTAAAGTATGACAGCAACACAGAGGTGCCTTTTAACAAAGTCTTAAAGATAGGTCTTCCCTTCCAAATACTTCACTTTTTTTTTTTTGTATTAAAAAGACGACCTTTTAGGCTGTCTTTGTTGAGTGTAAGAGCCACAGAGAAATGTCAGTGTTTGTTTGATTCTCAGCCTGTAATTAAAGGTGGCAACACATGGTCCCCATTTCAACTGTGAAAACAGGACTTCTTCTGAGGTTGGAAAGGATGCATCCTTGTGTGAGCTGAGAGTGAGTCCTCAGGATATGCAGAGACAGCCATGGGAAGACAGCAGTTCATTGGAGTCCAGGAACCTGGAAATTAATGTGTTTTTTTTTTTTTTGGTCATTTTCCACATGGAAATCACACAGAAGTTCATCACCGTTAGCTGAAATCTTGGAATACCCTTGCAGAGAAAATAAATTTAATCCTGTCTGGTTACATGAGTTAACTTTCTCCCTGGAAGTCACCATTCTAGAAGCTAATGAATTAAATGAGCATATGTTCCTCAGCAGCTTTCCAAAGTCAGTGGCAGGGGAAGGAAAGCAGACTGCAAGAATTTGGGATTAGAGCTCGTAGTCTTATATACCATTTGGCTTGGAAAAACTGCTGGGTGCGTAGGTGGGCCTGGCTGCTCACACTGCTCAAAGACCTAGATGCTACCAGAACCGATGACAGCACGGAAAGGAACACTGTCAGAGCGTGACCAGCTCTTAAATGTACCCGCAAAACCAACAGAATTAGTGTGTTTCAGTGTAATGATGCAGAACCACTGATACTGGGCCAAACAGCTACTCTACGCCAGCAGCTCTCCACCTGGGAGTATTTACTTGCCAGGGAAGAAGAGCTGACGAAGCCCCAGGAAAATCCCAGCTAGCCTATGTCTCCTCCAATGCACCTGCATATCCTTTTCCACCCATTCTTCCACAGATGTGATTTCTCTTTTGGCAGTCATGTAAAGAATAACACTTCCTAAGAGCCGATGGGGACAGAAGATCTGTCCTCACGTCTAGACTGTCCAGCTTCCTTGTATGAAGAAGGGAACAAGGTGCAGCCAGAAGAGAAACAAAAAGAAACTTCAGAACAAACTGTTTGCACAAAGATCTGCTTCAGGAGAGGTATCGAGACCCATTTATACCTCCTCACTGCAATGAGTCTCCTTCCACTGAGCCCCATTTCTCTCCTCACTGCAACAACTCTTCTCCCCTTCTGCTGAAGTAACTTTGGAAGTTTTAGCACCATATTGTGGCAAGTAATCTCTAACTGGACCTGGGGACCCGAGGATGGATGAGTACCTGAATTATACAGAAATGCAATGCTTTCAAGTACCTGTGAAGATATGAATGTAAAGGGATTGTTAAAGTTAACAGCAAAATGTTCATAGCAGCAACAAAGACTAAAATTACCTAAAAGTTAGGTAACTACTTTCTTTAAAGGGAAACAGTCATTAGCCTTTTTAATCAGAGACGGACTTCTACAAAACATGAAGAATAAACATGGAAGAAAAGAACAGGAGCAGCAGAACAAACTATTTTCTCAGCAACTACGAAAGAAATGGAAGCTTGTTAGGTCTGTTAGACTAAAACCTAAAAGCTTGAAGCTCTGTTAAGTGCAATACTACAAAAAAAAAAAAAAAAAAAGACCGAGGATTAGAACTACAAGGCGTATGTTGAAAATACACCCAGAATAGCTGCAGAGCAGGCATGAGATTTTTTCAAGGTTAAGTATAAACTATGAAGCAAGCAAATAATAATTAAAATTCAAAACCAGGCGATGACCATGGCAACTGACATGGGCAGGTTTTCAAGTCAGTGACTAAAAGGGTTCAGGAAATATTTTGTTCGCTAGTCTGGCCACATTTTCCATTCCAGACTCTTTAGTTCTTTCCCTCATCCTCTGTGCTGCTTTCAGAAGATGCCTGAGCACTTTGTTGAAGCTGTGTAAAACAGACATCAGTGGAGCAAAGTACGACAGCCAGGGGTGGGATATGGCTGGTGAAGAATTAAAACTTGAAAGGATCCAAAGGTACATCCATATGAGAGAGAAAGTGAGAGACAGAGAGACAGAGAGAGAGAGAGAGAGAGAGAATTTGAATGACAATTTAACTAGAAACTAGTAAGTTTTGAACTTTGCCTTTCGACATTTCAATCACAGAAATACATATATATATATATATATTTTTCTCTTACAGTTCATTCAAGCAATCAGCTTTTGCTTTCCAAAGTCCAGGAAATATCGAATTGATCTATTTCAGAGTATAATTGCTCCTTTCAAATTCAGAGTATACACATCCACAGGAGTGAAATAATGACATTACAAACTGTCCAAAAATAGATTCCAACTTCAATTAAAGCCTGGGAAGGTTATGTGATTTAATATTGCTTTAAATAAACATTAGAACAGACCACCCCATCCCCCCAAACTGTAAAATACACTTAGTACATACAAATATAAACTTATTCCCTATTCAAGTGTCCTTGCACCTACCTTCTGCAAGTTTGACAGCAAGTTAATAGCTTACTGAGCCATTTTATTTACATTCAATATACCTGCTATATAACAAGAAACCTGAATTTTGAAATGACCAGTTTTGTCTTAACTAGGGACAGTAACTTTAAGGACTGCTCTGTAAATATCCTCCCTTCACCTATTTGCTCTGTACTGTAGAAATGCAGGTAGACACTGCCCTGTGTCAAATGGCACACATTTTTATGGTGTGCCAACAGAAAGCAAATGCTTTCTTTTCCTGTCCTACAAATAAAGAATATTACTGACCTCTCAGAGCTGCAGCATGAGTTTTGTTGCTTACAGTGGCAAGCAGTGATGTAGCAAGAGGAGAAGCTCATGTCCACTTTTACAACCTGGTCATCCTCCTCATCTGTACTGAAGGAACACGTGCGGATAATCAAAACTGCTTCCTCAAAGATTATTGGCTATTAGCCCTCATCCAAGAAAAGAAAATTAACCCCCAAACTTGTACTACAAGATTTCAGGTCCTTGGAGAATATTGAACCATGTCTGTGATGTCTGCTTTATATAACATTCAAAAATCTGATAAAGGTTCAAAGAAAAACAGAGCAACATAAAGACATAATGATAGTGCAGAAGCAAGACAGCTCAATAGACAGTTTGACCTTTCCTCCTCAATACTTTGTCACGTCCTGCAGTTTTTCTGAATGCAGATTCATAGCACAAGACCTTAATATCTCTGCTATCTAGATCTGGAAATCAGGTTTGACAGCACAGTGCTCTCCTCACCCCACTACAGCCCAGGGACACGCTTTATTTGCACATTTACAGCTTCAGTGACCACCTGTGGCCAGGCAGATTGCATCAGAGCTAGAATTAAGCACCCCATTTAGCAGGGAAGCCAGCGCGTGTGGCGCAGGGCAGCAATCTCGATGCTGTTGACATATTTTAGCGTGATGATCCTTTCCAGCAGAGCACACAGGAGCTCAATGGATTGCCTTAATGAGGCTAAATGCAGTTCGATTGCTTTAGAAATTGCCCCGGGCGCTGTGTACAGCAACAGCTGGACCCCAAGCCAGTTTCAGGGAATGGAATTCAGCTAAATTCAGGGAATTCAGCTCTGGGGAATGCTCCAATACTGCTTTATCAACAACAGGAGGGGGTTAGTTATTTGTTTCCCACACTTTTCCCGCATTTCTTTGGGGCAAAAGATAGAAACTATTGAATCAAAGTAAGGATTTACCTCTCGTTTCTGTGAGTAACTGGTAAAGGCTGATACAGTGCAAACCATTTCAAATTTCTTGTGGGAAAAAAAGAAAGAAAATACATTTTTGTAAAAGGGGAGAAAGAAGAGAGAAACACTGTAAAAAGATGAAGAACAGTAAATGTTATCAAAGGCATAAATCAAGAGCTTCTGTTCTGCCTGTATCACAACAAAAAAGAGAAATAATTAATAAAAATGAGATAATTTCAATTTTCTTTTTAAAAGAGATTGTTTTACAGCAACATTTTTTTAATATGTTGCATTTATAACTTTATAAAACAATTCCAAGAGCTGCTATAACAAGAGTTAAAAACTAAACCTTTTGTGATGAAATACATAATGGCATCCTTTTTATTTTTTTCCCCTCCAAAAAGCATTCAATTTCTTGGCCAGGAAACAGGAATTAACACATTTATTGGCAATCCTGCCAATATATGCTAATGAGATAGATGGACACTGCCTTAATTTATCTGCTAATGCCAGGCATACGTGGTGATGAGCAATGAATTCCACAAACAAAGCTGTGCCATCCTAAAAGGCTCTCCTGATGGCAAAGTTTAACCACGGGATGGGGAGATGTTTGTGCTCAGACATATATACAAGCACAATCATGAAAATACAAATTCAATTTCTTCTTGAAGAAGAGTTGAAGATTAAAAAGATTTTCTTTACCTGTGCTGGTTGAAAAGGACACTCCTGAAAGTGGGAAAGCTAAATCTTCTGTTCCCAGCGTGGAATATAGGAGAAGCAGATGTTCACACTCTACACTCAGCTGGTTCTACCATGAATTGAGCTCAGGAAGATGTAATAGGAAATCTGGAAAAAAAACCCAAAATATTAAGTTTGAAACATAAAAGACTCCAAACCCGCATTTTATGAAGTTCCATTTACAATATTTAAAACACATTTCCAGAAAGATGGAAAATACTTCTGCAACAACTGTCAGGAATATCATTCCCTTAGTTTTAAGGCTCCAAAATGGCAATTTGTAATTTTGGAAAATTCTAAAACTGGAACAGTCAAATCAATGCATTCTTCCTGCTGTATCCCTTGCATTTCACTGCTAATTGTAAGAACAACAGTCTCTCACATTGTGTTCTTCTTCCCTTCGTTTTGATAACTAACCAGAATTCACCAATGCCACACTCTGGCTTGGGTAAAAATTTAACACTGAATATATTCAGCCTTCATTTTTTCCCCCCTTGCTCTTTCCTAAATGCCTCAGTTAATATTTTTCCAAATTTGTGAGTGCAGTTTCATGTACAACTAAAGGCACCTAGTGCAACTATTTGTGGAAAGCTTTATCAGATGACAGTAGATCCATAAGCAATAAAACAAGTCATTTTTATTCTGTTCTCTTATGTTGAAAGTTAACTGTCAATTTGATGTCCATAAACTCTTGGCCTTTATTGATAATAAAGCACTAACGACAGAAAAACATCTTTAAACATTCATACTTTGAAATATTCTCCCGTGAAACACAAGATCTGCATTTGCCTATGTTAAATACAGATTTATTTCTCTTTCTCCTGTGCAAACTGCCTCAGCAGAAGTTCATGTAATTGCGTGTCACGTTTAGAGTTTCAGGAGGTCCAGAGCAGCAGCTGACAGCAGCAGTGAAACGCCCCTGGATTTTACAAGCAGCAGATACAGTTGCAGATCCCGCAAGAGGTCATGCTGAAGCTATTAAAAGGGAGGGACGCTTGACAAGAAGCATTTTGTGCACAGATGAGATAACTTTGTCGCACCGACAACTTAAACCAGTTGATTCTGTACGGGGACATTGCCAGCACTGACTCCCATCAATACTCATGGAATGCAAGCAAGTCAATCATTAATACAGCACAATTAGCTCTGCCTATATTTATATCAGAAAGGTCGTGTGACTGCCTGGAGAAATAGGGAGGGATTGAAGGGGCTGTAGGCTAGCATCTCTTACATAAAATGACCAGATCACAAAACGACACAAAACGACACAAAACCACAGTGCTAAATCCACCAGAACATTCCAATTAAATTTGGCAATAAGAGCATATGCAAATATTTAAGTCAGGCATTTAAAGGAAATTTTGATTCTTTAGATCTCAATCACAACCTAAGGCTATACAGAAATGAGGAATAAACAGCTATTTTTCTTCTGGATCCTCAACACATTTCATCCATTTCAAGTGTTAAAATACGCCTGTCTGCCTGTGAGCATGCACGCATATAACCTTACACAAGTGGTTTTAATAGACAAGATAAAAGTTAAAGTTAAAAGTTTCTCAAATCCAGCAGGCAGAGCAGAATGTGCTCTAAAGAGCCACAATAAGAGCAGGAAGTAATTTTATAGCAAGAAGAATAGCAAGAATAGCAGAAGAATAGCAAGAACCAAGAATTTGCTGGTCCCCAATGCTATCTAACTTCCAACTAGATATCTAGCAAAGCAAATGACAAAGGTGAACAAGGGAGAGGGAGCATCTCAAGATTTCAAATTAAAAGAATGAAGGAACAAAGACAATCAAGAAAAAAAATCAAGGCTGCAGTAAGAGGAGATGGTTGGGAAGAGCACACTCTCATCTCCAGGGAGGGTTGGTTCATAGATAGATCTTACAAACATTTACTTGGAAGCTTTTTAATTATTAACAGTATAAGGTGAAGCAGAAAGTTGCTTTCCCCAGTGTCTGAATTTTAGCTGCAAAAACACCGGCAAATTGTCAAATATTAATGATATAAGAGGCATTTGGTAAAAAGATTCCAAAGAGTGAAGTATGGTGCAACAATGTCCACTGCAATTTGCAAACTACAAAGAACGGGAGATCTCGTCTTGCTTGGGCGCAACACAGAGCTGACAAAATGCTGCTGACAAACCCGAACTGAAGTTATCAGCACGCTCTCTCAAGAGCGACTCTCTTAGATAACTGTTGCATCAGATTTCTACCTAACTGCTAGTGAATGCACAAGGAAGCAAATCCTCCTTACTGGGAATTCCCTATCTTTAGCAATACAGAGCTCCAGATGCCCAGCATGTATTTCTGTGGAAATACATGGGTACTTGGACAATGCTATTGGGATTGCCTGTAATTTAGAAAAAAAAAATAAAAACATCAGATGCTCTAGGAGTTGAGCTAGATCCTAAAATACAAGCTTTAACTCAACCTATTTCTATACAGAAATATACATTCCTTCCCTCCTTGCAGCCATGCATCACCTGGTCTGAACCCAAGCCTGTACCTGCAATATTGACATCCTCTTGCTGCCTCCCTGGCCTCAGGTTACTGTGTTCAGTTATTTGCTCACTTTGGGGAAGGCCAGGAAGGGCTGAGGATCATTCTGGTCCTCAAAATATAGTGGCTGCCTGAAACGTGATGTTAAACTACATAACGTTCAGGCTGGCAATAACATTCTCTCACTTAAGTATCTGTTGTGTATATATACACATGTATTTGGAGAACGTTTCCTAGATAAAGACTAACATGAAAACAAACCATTGCGATAATTTTTCCTTCCCAATAGACATCTCCAAACCCTCACGTGATATACTGCAGAGCAAGACCTTGGGGCCTAGAGAGCGTTTTTACAAGTACTCACATGAACGCTCGCCAGGCAGCATGCGTGGGTCCAGCGTACGGGATCAGCACTAGCAGCAACTGGCCACGCAAGGATTCATCCTCACGTCGCACCTAGGACGGGAAACGCCGTGAGGCAAGATGACAGGAGAGCGCGCTGCACCGCAGCACTGCGAGGCGCCCGCAGGCCATTTAAACACCCGCTTTCAGGGCGAAACGGGCATTTAAACTGCCTCGGGGCGGGGGGGAGGTGCCGCCGGAGCAGCCCCGGGGCCGCATCCCGGCTCGGAGCCTCTCGCGCCGCAGCCTGGGCGGCCCCGCGGCGCCGGGGAGACCCGCAGAGGC
>VWPW01026381.1:2430006-2480652 GCA_013389825.1 Crypturellus undulatus | reverse complement strand
TTAAAATCACACCAAATGCTTATTCGTTTTTGGCCTCTGAGTTCTCTTGGAGAGGGTTGTCAGCAGCGACCACACTGGCTGCTGCTTCGCTGTTGTGAGAAAAGTCCACCATCATCTTCTCAATGCTCTCCTTATCTTCCACCGGCAGCGCGTTGACCACCTCCTCCTCCTCCTCCACGTCCTCCTTGGGCTGGATGTCCTCGCTGCTCCTGCGCTTGCATTCGTTCAGCGCCCTGCCAAGAAACATCGCAGGAAGCAGAAAATATTATAGTCCAGGCAAAGCTAAGGACACACACATGTTACACAGGGTAGTGGGAGACAGCTCACTTCCTCAGAAACTGAACACCCACCCTGCTGACATCTCAAGAGGACAGGCAGAGAAATGAAGCTGATAGTGGGACCTGTGACATTTTAGCTTTGACACCAGATCTTTATTCATTTGAGGCTGGGGCAGTAAGAGATGAGAGAGAAAAGCCCCAGTCCCCTTCTCCCTTGTGAACAAAACTCATTAGGTACCCAAAAAAGGCACAGGAAAAGCAAGTACTTTTCCCAAAGACTTAATGATCCAATAAAGTGTTTTACAGCATGCTACTTCTCAAGTACTCTTATTTAAACAAGATAAGGGGTAAGAGTAGTAGTATTTCTCACCCTTCCACAGTCAAGCTGCAATATTGTATTCAAATGCTTTCCACATGTCCATAATCTTGAATGAGATCTACTCTTTGAAGAAATTATGGTCAGCAAAGACATCTCTTCTACTGACCACATCATCATCCAGAGAGGAAAGATGAATGTTCCAGAGATGTCTATCTGTGTCATCCCACAGTATACAAACTGTTATTTATACACAGCAAAGGCAAAGATCTTTGCTATTAACTTCGCTGTGGACATTTTAGGGAGACATCATTCAGATTGATTTTACTTCCCTTGAAGGTCTTGACATCTCTCCCCATATAATTTTTTACACTGTTCTACAAGTTTAGCTGCAAGCATGACAAGATAGCATAAAAATAAAGACAAAAAAACCCCTAACACAGTTCCTTCTTGGGATATTCCTTATAGCTTTCCATTATTTTTCATGCTGCTCCACTGGCAAACAAAATCAACAGTAGATTTGACTAACCAAAGTGGTATTCATCCTGAAACAAGGCTTAAGTTTTAGGATCACAGCTAAACCCTGTTTTTGTCCATTGCAAATTGTTCCTTTCTCTTTGAGAACTGACTCAGAATTGAAACTGGAAATGTATATGGGCACATGGAGAGAACCACCAAAATTTCAAACTCTAGAGTCACCAGAGTTGCTGGGTAAAACAGAATGGATAAGAACCTCTCTCTTCACTCAAGGACACCTGTTCATTGGAGTTTCTACTTGTCATATCCCTGTATTTGCATTCGCCACAGGGCTTTCTCTGGGAGGAGAGAAACACAGGGAATCACAGAATGGTTGGAGTTGGAAGGAAAGATCATCTAGTCCAAACCCCCTGCTCAAGCAGGGAACATGTAGAAGATCTGTTGTTACTTTCGGCAGTTCAGTCAAGGAGTCTAAACCAACTTACATGCCGTGTCTCAGCACGTGTCGCTCCCACTCGGAGCCCTCTGTGAACGACCGGCCGCAGAACTCGCACGGGAAGCGCTTCTCCAGAGGGCCGCTGCCGGGAAACATCATGGGATCTGCGGAAGGACACACACCTTCTGTAAACACACCAGTACCAGCACAGGGAAGGAGCCCTTTCCTGCCCCTCAGAGAGAAAGAAAATATCCCTGAGAATCAAAATGAGATCCTCATCAAATACTAGAAGATGCAGACCCTTGTCCATGAAGCCAAACAGACAGGTGGTTACAAGTCCCATCCTAACTCCTAAAACATACAAAAAAAGGGTTTAGAGTTACTGCTTCCTGCCCTTGTATTTGCCAAAGAAGGGGAGTGTGGAGCTTTAATTCAAAACTAACACTGAAAGAAGTTTACTGCTGAAATAGCCTCAAAACAACCCCGCAAATCCCACTTGAGTCTGTGTCTAACTTTTGAATTGGTAGAGCAAATTTTAGGAAACAGAGACACTGGGTATATTGAACATGTAATCCTTATATGAAACAGACATCCCCTCATCAGGAAGTCTCATGAGCTGGAGAATATCTCTAGAAATCCTGCAACTTAACTGCATAGGTGTTTCAGCCCATCCTCATCTTTTATATGGGATGCTTGAGGCCTCATTTGCAGAAGTGTCAAGCACCTAAGTAATAGAAGTGAAGTCCCTGGCAGCAGAGAGCAGTATTTCTGAAAGCCAAGCCCCATGTGAACAGAGTCAGCTTTAACAAAAGATGAAACATTTTCTTACAAATTAAGAAGATCACCGCACAAGCCATTAAAAATAATTGCATGGACTATCTCACTTGATTCTTTTTGCTGGAAATGAGACAGCACCATCTGCTCAGAGCATTAATTCCTTAGCAGGGATTATCTTAAGCAAGAAATCAACAGAATGTCCTTCTGACTCCTCCCAAACTACATAATAAAAGAAAAGAGATTTTGCTTCATTCTGGTCTCTGCTCATTTGGTTTCTTCACTCTTGAATTTATTTTGTTCAGGATCAGCCTATGAAATTAAAACTGTGCACACACTCATTATTATCCCCATGTAAGTTTCAGGAGGATATTTTTGCAACACGTTTGTCACTAATTAGATTTTAATAAAGTTACAATTCTTTACATCATTTTTCTCTCTTCTTTTTGGAAAAAACAAAACAACCAAAAAAAAAAAAAACCCAAAACCCAACAACCTTACTTCAATATTTCTTAGTGGTAGTGAATTATTATGGGGTTAAACATCACAAAGCAAGGTGCTGTACCTACAGGAACAGCAGAAAATAAGTCAATGATCTTACTTTAGTTTACATCCAGAGTTTAACACCATATGCATAGCACAAATTTCAAAATATCACTGCAACATTAGTCGTGGTAGAGGGACAAACACTCACAGAGCACAAAAGTTGTGAAGATACCATTTGCTTGTCTGTGTAGGAACATACCTACCATATCGCACACAAGAGGAAATTTATTCTGGGCCTGCACGGAGAAGAGACGTGCACAATGGAGGCTGCTTCGCTCAACTGAATAAGGCAGCTTTATTCCTGCAGATCCCATTAACGCATGCAATGCTGGTAAATCCACCATCGCTTCACAACACACGACATTTCTCACTGTTTCCTGACCAGCTTTGTTTCTAGGTCTGTGAATACAGACTGCTCTCCTGAAGGAGCATCACAACCTGTTCCTCCCTGCACAGACACCTGATCTCTCTGTTTCTTTTCTGCATCACATGCACAATCATTTATTTTCGTCCACTGCGGAAAAATAACCCTCAATTCAGGTTTCTGGTAAGAACAAGATATAAAGGCCAGCAAAGACAGCCCCTCTGGGACACATTCCTTAGCAAGGGAAGCTGTTCTTTCCATGGAACATGCCAAGCACCCTCTTCTTTGTCTCCCCTCATCATCATCCTCCCATGTCTGCATTTTTTGTATTTGCTGTCTGTATTTGCTCTCCTTTAGCTCCTCTGCCCTCCCACCAGATCAGCTCTGCTCAGAGGACTTGCCCAGAGGATGAACTTTGGTAGGGTGTCCCGAGAGCCCCTTTGGAGAAGCAACACGGTCTTCTTTGTGCCCTCGGGGCTGTGAACACCCGCCCGGAGTCACAGGTTGTCCCATGGGAGGAATACCAGGCCAAAGTCTCAGACTTGAGAGGGCTCAGCCAGCGCTCGCATCCAGATGCGTGGCGCTCTGAGCAAATCCGGTTTCCTGCTAACACCATGAAGGCTCAAATTGTCAGAAGCGCCCAAGTGGCGCTGGAGATTATGTGGTTTGATGCGGTCTGAAAGCGGTGACAGCATTAGCCGCTGTGACAGGCAATATTTAAGAGCACGGGTATGGTGCTCCGCTAAGAGGGCGAGCCGTGCCTGCATGAAAAGTGGCTTTTGAACCTCCACCGGGAGAAGATGATGTCAATACAGGACTTTGCATCCAGCCATGCATTCAGCTCTCCAAATCACTGGGATATTTTACATTTTCACAATAAAGGTCAAGAAATCAAGCATTAAAATGTAAATTGTTAAAGAAAAGTTGTCACCAGGCGCACTTGAAGTGCTAGTAACAAGCACTGGCAGAATTTATGCTGTAGGGACACTAAGCAAACACCAAGGCACTGGATGCTGTGGAAGGTAAAGGCATCACCTGATCCCCTCCTGTTTTGTTAGCTACCTCTGAATCTAGAAATCTAAATTTCCCAAAATCTGAAAAGCTTCAGGAAGATACAGTTTCTTTTGCAAACATCTCCTGATTGAGTTTGAAATGGCTCTTCCATTGAAAATAGAAACTTTAGGAGGAAAAATGTAAATGTGCCTTTAGCCAAGCCCACAGAAACTTGGAGGGTGGGTGACCGCTCCAGCCTGGAGATGGGGCCTCAGAAGGCTCAAGAGCAGTGAACACTTTGTGCTGGACTGATGAACCAAGGTAGGTCGTGAGGCACTTGAGACCAGATGCTTGCAATGAGTTGCTTTTAATATAGGAACATGAGATGGAGGCATACAGGACAAATCCTTGGTCTTATTTAGAGGACTTTTTCTTTTGTACCCCTACTCAGTCAGCTTTGACTGAGCCCTATTAGCAGGCTTGTGGCCTAGCCTTGCTGTAGTCAGGGGGATTAGTCATAGTCATAAACTTAGGCACGTACTTAACACAACCGAGGAGTGATCCAAAGGTGGGGCATGGATCTACTGCAGCTCCGGGGCTGCCAACTGCAGCGACTGCAACAGGACTGACTCCCTCCGAGAAGGAAGGAATGCTTAGCACATAGCTAAGAGCAGCAGTCCAAAAATAAGTTTGGCCACGACCCTTCATCCTTGCTTGAACAGTGCCAAGTTAAGAAGCTGAAAGTGGGTTACCAACACAGAAAATCTGACAGACCATTGAAATACTCCACTTACGTAGTTTCCAAGCCCCGATAGATACTATCAGTACGGACAGATGCTATCTACGTTTTCTCATAGTATGTATTTTCTTAACAGACAGAAAACTTGTAGTAAGGATTGGAAACACGAGATTCCCCCAGGAACAGTGTCCTGACAAAAGCCCCGTTCTGCTCCTGCTGGCATGCTGCATGACTCTACAGGAATGTGCTGCAGAGTCAACAGCTGACCTTGCTTGGTGGGACTGGTGGGGCATGTTGCAATCCATTAAAAATAAATAAATAAAATAAAAGGACTAACCTCGCTCTTCAGCCTTGGGGCTTAATTCCTCTTCTTTTTCTTCCTCGTCACTGCTGGAGCTTTCTGTTTTCCCCTTCATTTGCTCCAACTGATCCAAGTTCACCCGTCCAACCAGCTCAAAATTACGGCTCACCTTTGAAAGAAATACTCTGGTCAGCAATTAACACCATCAAGAACTACTCAGAAAAACTGTCTTATATACAAAATGAAATCCAATATATCCCTCAAACTTCTACAGCTACAGGTGACGTGCAGGCACTCAGTCAAATTAATACTTATTCTTTTAAATGATAATGATCTTTCTTTCCCTTTTTATACTGCATTTATCAATCTTGCTTTTCAAAACTGAAAGCCATTCAATAACAATGCTAATTTCTTCCTCTTTCTGAGATATTAAAACTAAAACAGTCCAAGAAAATCACCCCATGTAGCATTAAGTCACTGTGATTAAACATTGCTATTTCACGCCACCACTTAAAGAAAATCCCTGTGACTGTTTCATGCATGAAAGGATAGGTCCTCTACTAAGCACATGTCTGCTGCGTGCTGCATACACTTTCACTCATTAATAACAGATTAACTTTCATTATGAAGGACTGCAAAGTGCTTTGCAAACTGATATACAGAGAGATAATGGGAACACTTCACCCAGCAGTTAGATTCATCTAACCCGTGGGTGAAATGCACCAGCTTTTTACAGCCTACAGCAACAGTATGAAAACTGGGTAGGTCAGAGCACCACTGTACCCATCAGAAAGAGCAGAGCGGTAGCCCAGATTTACAGCAGAGGTGGAGAGTCTAGAGCATGACCAGGACATTAGGGCTGATACTCGTTGGATGACAGGCACTATCTAAGCTCATTGATCACTGCTGGGCAGGATTTTGGATTTATCTTTCACGAGAACACAAAGTCAGCCCTCCAGCAGCACAGACACTGAGCCACACAAGCAGAGAGGATGGAGAGGGAGGAACGAGTGCAGCACAGCAGCTCCTGCAAGATGCTGAATGAAATGTCAGTGCCACTAATTATGTATTATCCCTTCACAGGAGAAGGAATGGGATCTCTAAGGAGCACGTGGCTCTTCCCAGCCTAACACATGAAGCCAAAGAATGAGAAACTGCATCCATGATATCTCAGGGCCCTTGCTGGGGTGACTGGGAGATGCGGAACATCTCAGGTACTATGAACAGCGTAGAAGGATTCTCAAGGAGTAATGAAGAGGGCAGATAAGCACAAGAGGTCAGTGTAAATTTACAGAGCTCATTTTTCACATGAAGTGAAATAGGTTTTAAGTGTGAAAGGTTTAGATGTGCCTTTTGATGTTAATTTTATCAATGTATATTTGTTTGTACGAAACTGTCATTCAATCAATGAATTTGAGTTTTTAGGGAGGACTGAGGCAGTCCAGTATCTGAAGACAAATAGCTGCCTCCCCAGGAAGCACAGCTAGAAAGTATTCTGATAAAAACTACAAAAATCTATTTCTGTTCTAGAATTTATGTTTCTCTCACAGCAACACAGCTACAAAAATCCAGAGTTAAAAGCAGCCTGCGGAAAGCCTTTCAATGAGTTCCCCAAGACTGGTTCAGGTCCGTACTCGGGGACTCCACACAAACACCAAAGCAGCCTTAACTTAGGACCTGGCTATACTTGCTGGTTATCTTTCCCTCATTAATGTAAGCGGGGATGTATTGCCCTCTTTGTTATTAAAATATGCATGGCATGTCATGTTGCTGAAGTTGCCAGAGCAATCTTAAGTTTGGAATCTTCTGGCTTTTAGAGAAGCTAAATCACACAGCCTTAATATTGTCCACAACTCCCTTTTTTTTTTCTTTTATTTAAATAAATTTAGCATATGCAAGTGCCTTTTACAGATAACCATACTCTGCAGGAAATTCTGGCCACACTGAACAACTTTAGAAACATTCAATCTTTTTGGAAGAAAAAAAAAAAAAGAATATACAGTTTACAGAAAGTGAATAAGCATAGGAGTGAGTAGATTCCAAGTTTTATGAGGGAAAAAAAAAGGCAATCAGAATTGACAGGGATGTAAACTAGATACGGCAACTGCAAGGAGCAGACCGTCACAAATTAAAGCTATTGGGATGTTACCTTGTGTTCATCCCGCAGGTGAGCATCCAGCTCCTCGGTGTGTTTGGTCTCATAGTAGCAGAGTTGGCATTTGTAAGGTTTCAGTTCATTGTGCTTCTCTATGTGTTGCTGCAAGCTCTCATCGCTGGAGCAGGTAAAGGTACACTTATCACAGCGGAACACGACTCCCTGCAAGTACTTGGACAGTTTGGAACGGCAGACTTCGATGGGAACAACCCGCTCTTCTGTGGGGAGAGGACAACATTTGCTTAACAAATTTTACAAAATGTCAGGTAATGTGTCAACCGCCAGCCTGGAAAGCACCACCCACACGAGAAACAGGACCTGCCATATGGTTACTCTCAACCGGGCTGAAATGAACTCCTCGCCCTGCAAGGACAGGGTTAATCCTTCAAGCTACCAATGCAGGTGTCCTCACTAATGCAAGCGCTCACTGGGCGAAGGGAATGGAGATTTGGGGGCAAATGAGACTAGATTCCATCTGTGAGTCAGAGTAGCAAGGCCTGGGAACACAAAAACAGCTGTAAATCAGCCCGATCAGCAGCCCACTCTGGTTCGGCACTTGACGGCAGCTAGTAATGGCTGGTAGAAACATAATAAATCCTGGAATCCGTAGGGTGATTCCCAATGCATCGCCCTCACGGCTTTCTGGAAGTCGAGCTGGCATTCCTGCCACCCGCTCGGAAGCTCCGCACTGGGGACGGAGCGGGCAGAAACTCCCAACCCATCCTCGAGTTTTAAACAGCTCTGGTTCAAAATCTCCACGTGCGTCACTTCAGATTACAGCTACAAGCGCGTACGGAAAATGCCGAGCTTTTTAGGCTCCCCACCTCTCTCTCAAAACACAGATACTTAATGAGGTGGCAATTAATTTCACTGTGGCCACTGAAATTGCCAGGATCCTGATGCATTTAGCACTTGTCTGCTGAATGTTCCACAGGCCGCGGGCACAAGCAAACCCCTAAATTTGATCTTCCAGGCCAGGGCACCACAAGGCCCTCAGTAAGGGCTTTGGCTACTCGACCGGCCTTTTGAGCGGGAACACTGAAACTTAGTCCCATTATTCCCTACAGATTGCACATTAAAGGAGGAGTTTGATCTTCCTCACGCAGGCCATCACTAACAACGCATTAAAACAAACGAACAACAACAAAAAATGATGTTTGTCAGGCCCAAAACCAGGCCTGAGTCTCGGGTTGCAGACACGACGTTAAGGGGCTCTGTGAGATGCAGCAGGCAGGGAACTGAGCCAGTGCTTCCCTTTCCTCATCAAGGAGAGCAACATCACGTCCAAGAAGAGTTACAGAGATGCAGACTCCCTATGGCTCCTTAAGGTGGTGAAAGTTGTAACAAACCATTCAGCCCTGGCCAGTCCATGTCTCGCCACTGCCCAAGAGATTTTTTCACAGCCCATCTAAATATTCCATCCTCTCCAGCTTCTCCATGAACGCAAAAGTTACCTTATCACACAACTTCTTCTCTGTCAGCTTCAAAAACACAATTTTTCCCTCAAAGCTCTGTCTGACAAAAAAAACCCTCTGAGAACTTGGGATTCTCTTCTACACCAGAAACAGCTTCTCTAGCTTTAAAAACGCCAAGTTGTGGCCATTTGAGGCAGGGGTGGGTGGGTGGAAAAATAGGGTCAAAGAGATAACGGAATTTAAAGCTGTGATTCTAGGGTCAGAAGATGACTTTTTTAGAAGCTTTTCGTGGCTGTGTGCCTTTGGACTCACTGATGTAAGGCAACTTGTTTTTAAAAAGAGAAAAAAAAAGCCAAAGGAAGTTTTTCAAAAGAGAATTAATTTAAAATTTAATTAATTTAAATAATTGAAAATTCCTTTTTTCCTTCCTCTGGCACGTGGCACAGATTAAAAAAAGAAGAAAAAAACCCCTCTAGACATGGGACAAGGTAAGAGGTTTTATCTGCCACTCTACAGTAAAATAGTGTTTTCTAATTCAGATCAACAAAACCAAACCTATTATCTCACAAATAACCAGCCAATGAATCCCCCTGCCAAAACAGAGGCAGCACAATAACATGAAAGAGACATGGTAAACATAAACAGGGTTTCACTTTTATGAAGCAATGTTTTAAAACAACTTTTACATGTATTTATGTGTCTATGTGAGCTTCCTTCAGGGCCGCATCGGAACCTGCAGGGTGATCTGGATCCCGAAACTCACATTTTGCGAGGTGATGCTCTCACCCCTGGCCATTCTACCAGCCACCACTTGCACCCACAAAGCTCTCTATATTTAGCTGCTCATTTAGAACTCACTCACCATATCCGGACAACTGACAAAATTTCAGTGAACTCTTAAGTTCTCTGCACTAACTGGAAGCTCTAGTTTCCTTCTCCATGTGCAAACTTCAAAGTTCAGCAGTATCTAAACAAAAGACTACTGTACGTGCCTCTTAAAAAGGACAGATTTTATTGTGCAGCAATGTAGCAAGAGGTGTTAAGACAAAAGGAAAAAAAATGCAAATAAACAAAAAAGGTCACTTAAAAGGCATCACTCCTGTTTAAGATATCCAATCCTTATTTTAGATTGGAATTTTCAAGCTCATTCTAATATAAATCACAGCAACGGGCAGGCTACTAATACACTAGGTATTTGCAGTACAGTAACTTAAAGACGACAAATATATTTTCCTTGAACCATAAAAAAGCCCATGACTGTTATGAGTCCTTCATTATAAGGAAAAACCTTTATGCAGCAACACAGCGTAGTATACACAAGTGATTTCCTTACCTTAAATGCCAACCTAAAACAAACTTAACTGTCCTGTTATCTAAGTAACGACCAATTCAGTAATATGTGTTGTTTGCATGCCTGTATTTTTGCCTGTAATCAATGTGCATCCAAGCTACAGTCACAGTTCAGGAGTGTTTGTGCTCCAGTAGCTACAATTAAGCAGAGCACAGGGGTTCATGTATCAAGTTGCGTGTCGTGTATGTGGGTTAATGCCAGAAACATCCACCTGCAGGGAATCAGATATGTGACAATATAGATTTGGAAGATTTCAGGATGTAGACCAAGTAGAAAATGTGACCCTTCCACATGAAAGTTACTATACCAAAGAAATGGTTGCTACCTCTATTAGGTGGAAGATCATAAATGCTGTTTGTACCAAGAAGGAAGTAAAACAGAAGAATGAAAAGAAAAAAAGAAAACCTCCCAAGGGATTTTAAAATAGACCTAATACTGATCTTGGAAGTTGCACTCAACTGGAAAAATATCGACTTCAAAATGTGGGATGGGAAAACATAATTGGAATGAATATTAAAACCTAATTGCATTGTCCAGACTAAATGCAAGGCCACAATCTCTGCCAGGCGAGGAGCAAGAGTTCACTGAGGAGCCTGTGTGAAAGGTTCAAGAGCAACTCGACCACGTCTGGTGCGAAGATCAGGAGGAACCTGAGAGCAAAACCTTCTCTCTCCACCTGCCCCTGAATGCACCAAGCCTTTGTTCCAGCAAGGGCAGAGTCTGTGCTCCCCCTGTGTGTGCAGACGGCAACTTAAATGGCCTTTACACCGCTCTGGTTGAGCAGAATAGGTGGAACACTGAAGAAAGATCTTGGAGCCATCCTGCTGGCCTTCACTCTGAAATGGGAAGCATGTTCCTTTGCTTAATATTTTCCTCACAAGCCATTCAGTCTTTTACCTTACAATGCTTTAGCCCAGTGAAAGTCAGCTTCTGTAGCTACTCTCCGAGAGGCAAATGCACTCTTCACTCTGACCACACGGACCACAGCTTGGGACTATGCCCTGTTGTATCAATATAATGGCGATAAACAAGGAAAGCTACGTCAGACTGTGTTCCGCAGTCTTCATTAAACTGTTAAAACTATTAAAATTATCTGTCTCAGCTTCCACACAATTAAACAGAACAGTAAGGTTTTTAATCTGGATACATACACTAGAAAGAACTTTACGGAAGGGTTCTCCTTTCTTTAATCCCCGCGTGCTTCACTCCTGGTAGAACACTTGTCCTTCTCTTAAGAGCCTCTGAGAACCTTTAGCAGCTCAGTTCCCATCTGCACTGAGCCTTCCCTACTCTGTTTTAGTTCCCTCAGTACTCTAATGGGTGTATAACCATATCCCTTGCTATCAGCCTTTTTTTTCCAACAGCACAAGGCTTAGGTTGTTTTGTGCCACTGAAGCAAGAGCTACACAGAAGAACAGACCCACCGAGCCACTTATTCAGGAGGTAATGGGTATAAATTAAAACACAGAAAGTTTAATCTCCATGTGAGAAAGGACTTCTATACTGTGAGAGTTACAGAGCTCCAGAGCCCTGGCACAGGCTGCCCAGAGAGGCTGTGGAATCTCCTTCCCTGGAGATCTTCCCAGCCCGCCTGGATGCCACCCTGTGCCCCGTGCTCTGGGTGTCCCTGCTGGAGCAGGGGGGTTGGACTAGATGATCTCTAGAGGTCCCTGTCAACCTCAGTCATTCTGTGATTCTGCAGTGACCTCTTTGCAGTTGTCAGAAACAGCTCTGTAAAGGCAGCACAGCTGCTTGAACTCACAAAATGCTCTACCACTGCAGCAACTGGACATTCTCAGTATAAGGTCAACCTTTGCTGGAAATTTTCCTTGTTCTAACTACATTTTATATGTTTGGCTATGGCCACAAACCAGAGCACACCCCATCAGCACCTGAAACCACAGGGTCCCCAGAACGCAGCTACCAAAACCTTCTCTCCTCCAAAGTGAGCTAATTCTGGAGCATGCAGTGAGGCTGGGCAAAACCCAACACTGTGACACCTTCAAAGACAAGCACTCACCAAAGTAAAAGCATCCGACAAGCACTTATAGCCAAATAAGGCAGCTTTGCTATGTGCTGTCTGCATCGCTGACGGGTCATTTGCTCCCGCAGATGTTTCTTCAGGGAGGCAGACACTTGTATGAACTCTGCCTATCTCACTTGCTTCGGTACAAGACAGACTTTAAGCAACCCACACTGAAAAGTGGTATGTTACGAGAAATTATGATAACGCTTGTCACACCAGGAGCTTCTCCAGGAAAAAGATGGCATGCAAGACTTGTGTTTGCTCACCATCAATACCCTGCTGCGAAACTCTGCCCAACCTGCAAGCAGGCAAAGTGCCATCCCAACACATGGGTTTGGATTTCGGCAGCCAACAGACCATCTACAAGCATCAAGTGTGATAGCTGTGGGCAGGAATCCCAGCCCAGTGAGCCCAAACAGCTGTCTCCTCCGAGCTTGCAAGCCTGCAGTTAATAGAATATAAAAATCCCTAATCCCACTCTTAGCTGAGTTAAAAAAAGAAAGGAGGGTGGAGACAGAAAAGGAGTCTTAGGGAAAAAACAAAAACATGATAATTCTTGTTTTGATCTTAAGAACAGCAAGACAGATAATGAAGACAAAAATTTCAAGCAAGTAATCAAGGGATATTTTGCGGCTTCTAGGATTAGTTGTTACACTCTGCCACAGTGTTTATAATAGCAAGGACTTTATCATAGCAAGGACATACACAGGAAACAACCCTGGCCTCGGTCACAGTAGTAAATTAGTGTAACTCTTGTTAAACAGGTGCTCGTTGACTGTTAACCTCTTTAGAGGAAGAGCTCAAGAACAATTTAAAATCTGACTTGGTTCAGCACAGGCTGACTTTGTACTTCACAGTAAAGATATAAGATTCATCATTTAGAAACAGAATAAAAGGCATTCAGGGGTTGGTGACCTATTCAACATACATGGTGCTCAGAAAACAGAACACTTAATGGAACCGCTCTGAAATCAGAGGGCTTCCCCCGTTCATATACAGACAAATACAGGGGCATCATTACCTCTGTGCAGTACTATATGGTCAATCATGTTGCGTTTGTATTTGGTGTGATATAGGCAAAGAGGACAGCGAAGGTCTTTGGGTCCTTCCTCAGGAACTGCTGAGTGCCCAGCTTCCACGTGCATAGTAAAAGCAGATCTGTGAAACAGGACGGAGACATGGAAGGAGTCAGAAGAGGTGTGCAGGGAACGCTGAAGTGTCACAGCTCTATAAGGGAAGTGTCGTGTAAAATCATACAGATACCACTCAGCCTTGTCTTCGCCGTGCCACATGGCATTTCAGCAGGACTATTCACATGAGTAACACATGAGCAGAGGTATTTGCAGGCTTGTATCCTCAAGTAACTGACACGCATTCTGACAAGATATTCTTTTGCAGGGGTAGCTGTATAGTCACATTGCTATAGTCAAGATAGCAAAAGAATTCCCATCTTTCATGCCCGTTAACTGTCTTCAGGCTGAAATATTCTGTATACACTCTATCTGACAAAGATTTAATTTTTATCAAGTTGAGAAGAATCCTAGCAGCTCTTCTGGACTTGCAAAGGCAGAAGACAGACTTACTTCCGAGCACAAAAACCACCCTCAACCACCACTGTCTTTGCAGGATGAGCCCCAAATAAGCTGAAACACTCATTCAGGACATAACACAGACTTGTGTAGGTAAGTTTTAAAACACCAGTTACACGGATCTGAAAATGCAGGACTCAGAAAACGCCAAGTACCAATGCAGAGGAAAGAATGAATACTCCATGGCACTTCTGAACAACAAATGTCATGGTGGCATTACATGGGCTGCATGCTTCTTGTAAGTTGCAAGAGACATGAGTACAGAGGAAATAAACTATACACCTTTCTAACCACAACCTCAACTACTGAAATGAGAGGTGTTGTAAACTTAGAGGACTTGGTCATTTTTTCCTCAAGTAGTGGTAAAGCCTGCAAAAGTTAAGCAGCTTGCTGTACTGAATTAAGAGTTCAAAGTTCCTTTGAAGTTCTTCAAGTCTGTTAGCTTGAATACAAAGCAATTTAGTAATAGTAGCTGGCCTTGGGTCCAATCCAGTGACTGCTGAAGTCTACAGGTGTATTTTTATCGGTGAATGCTTTTATTCGGTGAATGCTTTCATGTTTTTAATTTTCTGTAGTAAGTGGAAGAGGGAATCTGTTTTTTGGCCTTATTTTTGAGAAAGAGACACACTGTACTTCTAAAGAGGTACAACTTAATCCCCAAATGTCTGAGACACCACATTAGAGAACATAACTCCTTTATATAACTGTGAACCTATTTAATTACAGCTTGATTTAAGATGATTTCTCTTTATCCTGGCAGGAAAAAGGGCACTACCAAGATGTGGAAAAGATTCAGTGGACCTGGCAATGGCTGGTAATCTTTAAGACAGCAATTAGGATGTAAAGCATAAACAGCCAGTAAGCAAATGAAGCAAAAAAATCTACAGATCTGTAACTGGAGGTTGCTGTTGTGCAGATTCTCTTGTGTGTAACAGGTTTGTGTTCAACATTTTCTTCAACAGTACCTCTCTCTGTCACCAAAGCATACTGCTTATTTTCACAAATCTCTAAGGAATTTATCAACTTTGAGACCTCAAATGTTAGCTAAGGGGGTTATGCTCAAGGGTTCAGCATATAAGAACATAAATGCATGTGCATTTTTCTTTGGAAGAATAGCTAAAACATGCACATACACACTTGAAATTTTAAATTCTGCAATATCTAATTGGATTTGCTGAAATGCTTCTATATGTTATCAGGTGCTTTAGATAATGCTTTGTATTTTGGCTAGATAAATGGTGGGGCAAATGCCAGAGGCTGAATATCAAATCTCTCTCCTGTCTCCTTATAACACTTAATTGGTCTATACATCATGCTGTCTGTACCAAGAAATAACCTCATTTTTGGAGAGCAAAGCTTTGAGCTTGAAGATGAGTTTCTAATCATCGATACAAAGGAAGAGAGTGCTACCTGTATCCTCGCCTCCAGCAAGTACAACCTACTGCAAGGGTTTCTCGTGCTTTTGTCTGCAGCAGATGGTACCGGCTGTTGTAGGAGAGAGGAAAATGGATTACATGGATGCTGCTGTGATCTGGCATGGCATTTCCTATGTTTCTCTCTCTGGTCAGCAGTGGCCATGTTTCTCTTAGCTACAGCCAGCTCTCAAAGATCTCAGAAGTCTTTTCAAGTGCTCAAATACCCTTATGAGTTCAGTTTATCTGTTTTGCACAGTACTTACTTAAAGCCTGTATAAAAGGAACAATCTTTGCACTTGAAGAGTTTCTTCCCTCCATGCTTGTCACGGTAATGACGCCGAATGCTCTGGATGTAACCCGAGGAGAATTCACAAAATTCACAGTTAAGAATGGCTTCTGTTTTTTCCATTCCTGCAGCATTCCCAGAAAGTGGGATTGGGCTGATGTTGTTGTTGTTTCTGGCCAAAGCTGCTGACTGGTAGTGGTTCAACTGCTGCTGAACATCAGGAGGCTCCGAGTATGAAGAGTCTGTAGAGAAAAAGAAAGAGGTGGTTATTGCAGGTAGGTCTCCAGCTCCAAAGATGTTCAAGGCCTGTTCCAGGGGCTATCAAAAGTTACACAGGTTTGATCGAGCCTTTGATAACAAAATCCACAGACAGCTTTCTGAAGGTATAAAGAGTAAAAGGTGAAGCATTTCTTTAGCTAACCATAATCTACATTCTACAACTTAAAAGGTGATCAGCTGAAATTAGGCTTTTTTGATATGATTTGGAGATGGAAGTAGTGGTAACAGATTTAAAAAGAAGTCTGGTTTTAAGATACTTGTAATTTGCGAAGGTAAAGCGTATTAATCATTCTGCCACGTGATCCTGCAGAATGTTTGGTGCATAAAGCAAAACAGACCCTCTCAAATGTTTTATGCCAATTTATGCCAGATGAAGATTCTCCACAGGACATATCTGAGTAATCTATCCAAAAAAAAAAAAAAAAGAGAGAGAGAGAAAGAATGATTACACTTCCCTGCTCTGAAACTGGAGAATTATGAAATTACTAAAGAAACCTACATAAAAAGTTAAGTCTAAGAAAATGATGCAATTTTATTGTGTCATATTTGAAGCCATCTTCATAAAAGGCGAATTCAAACCTTTCCAGTGGGTGTTTTAAAATCAAGTTATCATAAAAAAGAGATACTTACTCATAAATTCCCGTAAAAAAATTGTCAAACTATATCTCCTTAGAAGTTTTTAATTTTTGCTATACAAAGAAAAAGACCTCTTTATGTAAATATATCTTACTGTATTTAAGCGACCATTGCAGAACCCAAAAGTCTGCTACACCATCTATTTGGTGTGTGGAGAAACGTAGCCTACAGATGCCTCAGCAGTGAAACTGAAAACTAGACCACTTTCGTTGGTCCAGAGAGAAGCGGGGGGAGTGAAGGGCCTTGAACCTTTCCCAGTGCATGGTTTTGAATGTGGATGTTAGGAATTCATCTGCTTTGTCCCATGTAACCCACAGCTGCCTATGAATGGCACAAATGGAAGCAGATGAATAAAGCACAGATGAATTTCAGTGTAACTTTCCTGAAAAGAAGACAAAAGGCTCTTTTCTTAAGCTTTTTGGAAGAAAGAGAAAGAAAACAAAAAAAAAAAAAGAGAGGAAGAAAAGAAAAGAAGTAGGGATACGAACTGTACCAGGCACCTCCTGCTTTGATGAGTACTTCATTTTCCAAAGAATAATTCCCTGAGGCTGGATATGTAGGAATTCTCTAATGCACATACTTGCAGGAACTTAATACCATCCATTCTTACCAATTAGTAAAGAAACAAAAGGCAAACAGGCCTATACAGCGCTCAGTTTGGGGACTTCTCCACCTGTCTTCAAAAGAGTAAAATGCTTGCTTTTTTTTCCCACTGCCACAAAGGGGGTTATACATGCCTGAGAAACAAAAAACAAACCAACTACAAAAAAAAAAAAAAGAGAAACACGCAAACAAAGTACCAAGCTGGAGGGAGATAGATGTGTCCAGGCTTCCCTGGCTTCATCACCAGGTGTACGGCCAAGACAAATGCAGAGACATGGAATATTCTGGTAAGAGGAACTGAGTTATTTTTGTTTCTCCTATCCAGATCTCATGAATGGGGACTGGATGGCAGCACAGTGTTTATCTTCTCTGTTTTCATCACTTCCACAGCAGCTCGCAGCGAGCCCCACACATTCACTGCTCAGGACTTGCTTTCCCCTTTTAACAGGCTCCTCAGGCTCCTCCTGGCCTGAGGAGCAGCAGATACCAGCACAAGTTTGCTCTTTCTTAAAGGCATCAACCACGGGCTCTCCCTGCTTTTGGATCAGGGCCTCAAGGACCAAAGCAATGCAAGGTTCAGAGCAGATCTGCTCACTTGCCAGCCTGCAGATCAGCGTCTGGGCAACCTGTCTCCATGCTTCTAAAATCCCAGAATAGTTAGGCACACATTTCCCAGGGAGGATGCGAGATCCTGAAGAACGTCACAGCACTGGAGATATTTGAATGGTGCTAATGGAGGAGGAACTATTTCTAAGGCAGGATTTGTAGCATACTGATCAATAGTTGTAATTTACTGGTCAAAAACTACCTTCATAGTTTCAAAGTTCTCAGACAAAACCTCGGTGATGTGCATTGCTAAGACAGTTACAGGGTTAAAATGGATTACTTTCAGAATGATGAGGTTTGGTTGTTGCTTGGAAGGCCCATTATGGTTCGCATGCTTTTATTTTCCCTATCATCTGGTGTCTATTATTCCAGTTTTCTAACTCTGAATTGGGTATTTACATACTTCTGTGGTATCTGGTATGTAAAAACTGCAGAATTAGATAGTCTCTTCCCACAGGAAGAAGAATGCATGAAGTAGCTTTCCCTGTCATCAGGAACAGCCAAAAGCAAATTCTACCTTTAACTTATGAATACTTATTTAATTTCAACCTGTCTTTTTGTGTTGGCCACCTTAAAATTCTTAGTATAGTTCTCTTTTACAATTAGACAGTTTGATCCTTACAGAAAAGATGCCATCCCAAGAGCTTATGAGGACAGTCTCACACTGGTAATGTGAATTTCCTTAGATTTGCTTGTGTATTCTTCCTCTCTTGCTTTGCCAAAAGCTTTCATTATTTTGCAGTCCTTCTAGAGTGCAAGATTTACCAGTTTGTGAGGAAAAACACGCAGGATTAACTTGTGTAAAGGGCTTCTGTTGGTTTCTGAGAATTGTCTTGTCAGACGGCTATCCTAGCACACAGGTGCAACCCTGGCCCACCATAAACACTTCGGACAGAGTCCAAAGCCAACTGAAGGCATGGGAGATTTTCCACTGACCTCAATGAACCACACTTCGTGCCCACTCCAAAATCCATGGAGGTAGTGGAAAGATACCAACTGACTTACCTTTGCCTCTGACCATGCTTTTAGCACACAGCATAGAAAGGATGGTGAGCAAACAACAAACAGATTACAGGTTCTAGAGGTCCCTTCCAACCTCAGCCATCCTGCGATTCTGTGATCCTTTGGTTTGGGGTTTTTTTTTCTTCTTAAAGCAGCAGCTGAAGATAGGATTAGGGAGGTCCATCAGAAAACCAGAGCTAAGGAGCAACATATACTGTTTTGTAAGGAACAACGTTACCTTAAACTGGCAAATTGCTTCTACCTGGGCTCCGCCATTACTCGTGCTGAAAGGACAGGCTGATGTCCCAAGCAGCTCAGACCATCACTTAGCACTGATCTGACTTGACATTTTTACCGAGTGGTATAAAAGCCACGTAATTTACATAGACCTTGAGCAAGGGTGCCCCAAACTACTGGAAACCTCTTGATGGTTCTACTGCAAGACCAGGATGCCTGGATGCAAGGCTGGAAGACGAGGGAGGAAGACTGCTTTTCCCTCAGAGTTGCCTAACACCTGAGTCACAGCTGCATGTTCGACCTCAGCCTTTTCCCTATATCCCAAACACAAAGGTTTAGGGGAAATCCAGGAAAGCATGGACGGTGTTGGCCCAAAGTCGGAAGAGCATCCAGCCATCCATGTCTGAAAAAGTAAAATGATCATGGAATTCTACATCAAAGTCAGAGAGCAGAAGAAAGACTTTAAAATAAGCAAAAAGAAGAGTTAGAAAATTTATTTTAAATAATGTAAAACACGAAGCCCCAGAGAAAACATGGAAGAAAAAGGAAGAAAAACAAAACATCACAATGGATTGAGTATGTGTTAAAGAAAAAAAACTTCCAAAGCAAGCTAACAACATGAGGTGTTCTGAACTAAAAGGCAAAGAACCTGCAGACATGCCAAGAGGCAAGATTAGCAGCAAGTGACTCGCCAAACATGGAAGAACAACAGGTATGCTGCAGTTCTCAGGATAAGAATTTTGAGCCACCAGATCTACCTACAGATTACATCCACAGAAAGAGTAACAAGATTAGTAAGTAGTTAATCCCTGCCAGCACTGCAGATCTAAATGACGTCAATACCCATCCTCTGAATACAACAAGGTTCTCTTGCCCGAAAGGTTAAATGACTGTTTGAAAGGAAAGCAGTAGAAATTATTGTCCATATGGTGCCCTATCAACAGAGCCATTTGTATGTATAGCTACTGTGTGAAGTTTGCAACATGTAAGAATGTCTTATAGTGTCTCCACAGGGTTTCCAGAAGTTCTTACAACACTTGCTTGGATAAGTGGTTTTGCCATTTTGAAAACTTTACGCAGAGTACCGTCACTGGCACCATGTGTCAACTCTGCCAAAAGCTACTCTCACCACATGAGCCTAACCATGTGAACAGAATCCACAGTCTCCACTATGAGGCAAAATTATGCTCAAACTTCAGTCTTGACACATACTTGCACACTTTTGGATCATACATGATGGAAAAATACACAGTGGCAATCCACTGCAGAAGCAAAGTGAAAACCCAAGTTTTCATGAATACTCTATAGCATATAGAATGAGAGTCAGGTGACTAAAAGAAGGAAAATCCGAATCCTTTCAGAAGGAGACCATAAATAGTGGAGATTCTGATCCAATTACATAAATTTACTCAGAAATAAAGTATAATTTTTGTTATTTGTACATATTTGTATGTTTTTCAGAAGGATTAAAATGATCGTGAACACAATATTGTGAATGAATATCAAGGCATGTAAAAGAAAAATAACAGATTAGAGCACCCTAAAATGCTTGAGTTAAGCAAATTGAGTGAGAAGAAAAAGTACCTATTAAAGAAAAAAAAAAAGTGCTTGCTTCAGGAAGAAGTATTGTTCAAGAGAAGCTATAGTTTCAGTACACTGGGAAGTAAGGATATTGTATCTGCAAAGTACTCATGACCAGAAGGAAAGAGAAACATACATCCCTGATGGCATCACACATTCCCAGTTAACCCACCCTGGAATATCAGCCATGGGTTCAGAGTGATTACCATCTGCATGACAATTAGAACTAGGAAAGGGGGCATTTGGCTCCTCAGTTTAGAACAAACACAGAAAGAATGTACAAATCAGAAAAAGCTCTCAGAAGGTCTCTGAGGAAAAAAAAGAAAGAAAAAAAAAGGGAATGTAATAACAAGTACAGGACATTATAGATCTGCGAGAGACAGTCCTAAAGAGACCAAAAGGAAAATATATGGAATGCTTTTTAATTTAGTGTGAATGTGTTCATACAAAGACAAGATTTGTATGAAGAATGTCAGTGAAATTCCAAGGAATTAAGAAAAGTAGTAGACAAACGGTTTCCTCTGGATAGAAATACGCTTGTGAAGCCAAATTATACCAAAAATGTATGCAATATTATACCAACCACCAAATACATGTCTGAAAGCAAAAAGGACTGAGCTATTAACAATAGTTATTTACACAGGAATATGCCGATGTTAGAAGTGGAGACTATGTGAATTAGGAACAGAACCCCATCTGAAATTCAATGGGACTCAAAATTACCAGCTCACAGAGTGGTAGGAAATGATATAGTCATGAGTAGCAACAGCTTGAAAAGTGGGAAGGTGGCAAAGCAGGGTGTCATACAAAGATTGCTGAGACTATACACATTTGTTCACTTTATGCCATGCATCACTGACCTGGAAGGAAGAATATGTGGGAGGGTGAAATGTTCTGGCAATAAATTAAGCTGAGGGAGGGGAGGATAGAGAACAGAACAAGATTCAGAGGGATGCAACACAATATTGATGAACAAGCTTAGGGAACCGTACCGCATAAAGATGTTCTATCCAGCACATGTTTAAAAACAAGATTTGAAACCAGGCCTAGAAATAATTATGATTTCTACTAGAGAACGTTTACATTGCTAGCATGTTGTGATGGAGCTGTAATGGAAACAAGCTTTGTGTTCTCATTCTTAAACTCTAAGAGATGCAAGAATAGTCTGGGAAGAAAATAAACTCCTTCAGTAGAATTGCCATTTAAAGAATTAAACACCAAAATAAAACAACCTTGCTGGAGCAATTTGTTTTAGTATTATCTATCAAGGTCACTTTTGGATCATTTCGGACCCGTCTTTGCATCCAGAAAAAAGTTACTACATACATTTCTAAGGTAATAGCAGAGGACAATCCCACAGTCTGTGGGATCTTGGTCATTCATATGAGCTAAAAAACCCTATCTACTCTTCTTTAACCCTTTGAATTTCCTTTTGAGTTATGTGCACACATATTTCTGATTTGAATAAAATAAACACTACAGAGCTCCTTTTGTTAAGGTCAAAATCACTTAAAAGTGACCTGAACTTAATCTAACAAGAAGAAAATAATAAAGAACTTTATCTTCTGAATTCATTTTCACAGAGAGAGATTCATACTACTGCTTACAGAAGTACCTCTGAGTTTTACAGGGGAGATGAAGGAGAAAGCTATCATAGCACCTCTATATAATAAGATGGAAAGAAAAGCACAGTGCACTGTGGAAGTCTCAGGAAGCAGGAGAAGTAATTGATGAAAGAAGTGATGCTGTATTACCTCTGTCTGATGAGAAGGACCAATCCAAGAGCTTCCCATGGCCTCCCTGTCTTTGAGTTTCCAACGTCACTAGAAATTCCAGTCCACATTAGCTTTCAAGACCTATATTCATCCACAGAAGACGCATACCACAGCCAAGAACACTGCTTGGATCCTTAGAACAGGAACTCCAACAGGAGTTCTACTGATGTTGCTAGCTAGAAGGATTGATTTTAGGGATGGAGAAATGCATCACAAAGCCATTTCATTTCTGAGCGGCCCTTCTTTACCTCTGTTCTCCCCACAACAACATTATTTTCCTGGCTTCAGCACAGTTTAATTTTCCTGTGGTTCTTTGAGTCATTTGGCCAAGCAATCCCCATTTTCAAAGCTGGAGTGTTTCAAAAGTTGTTTAACTACTTGAATCCTTTGCAATGTCATCACCAAGCTGGTATAGCATAGTAGCCTACACGTTGCCTTGTCCATTGCAAATTTTCCTTAAAATACAGAGATGTTCCAAGTGGAGTGCATCATGCCTTCCTTCTGCTGGCATTTCTGCCATCTCTGTTTATCTCCTGCCTTCTGTTTAAAGTAAGAACATTGCAGGCGGACAGTCTGCTGCCACCGGCTTACACTGCATGAGCAGTTTAGCCTATTGGTTATGCTTCAACCCATCATTTCATCACTGGTTAATGACAAAGAAAATAAATACCAGGAAGCATTTAAATACAAGCTTTCTGTTTGCATTTTAAACATCGTTGTCTCTATGTACTTACATATTTCCATAAAATGCAAAAAATAAAAAGTTGTCCACATATTCCTTATCTATTGAGATGATAAACTCAATTTCATAGAGGGAAGTGTGTTTACAGAACAGATGAACACAGATAAATGGATGTGGAAATTGCTATAGCAATATGCTGATTAAATCAATTTGCCAATAGGGCTCACTGATAAAAAGTTCCTTTCTGAGTTTACAAAATATTTCCCCACCTATTTTTTGGTATTGGTAATCAAACTCAGACTCATACTCTCTGCTCTGTGAATTCTTTGACCTTTTTTTAAGGGCAATTCATCAGATATTTTTCAGGAACATTATACATTTCCTGCTCTCTTCCCCTGTCTCTTCAAGTGTGTAAATAAAAATAGACATATCAACATGCTTCTCTTCCTTCTAAGCTTGAAAAGGAGAAGGAAAAGAAATCCAGTTCTATTAGGAGGTTTTGTTTGTTTGTTTGTTTTGTACTATGCTTTTAAACTGACCCTCCTGGGTTGGAATGATAATTTAGGGGTGTCAAAGAGTTCACAACTTGTTTAATTTGTTCTGGAGACCTCCAAGAGGGATAGTGTGTACCTTGACATTATTATTATCATCACTCACAAAAAAACACTCAGATCTATCTCTGGATCTGGGTAACCTCAGATGACTTCTGACAGGATTGGCAAATATCAATACCAAAGTGTGGTCCCTTAAAGAAGTGTGGTCTCTAAATGCCAAACTCCAGGATAATAAGACACACACCTAAAATGAACATTAAGATCTACAGTTAAAATGAGCAAAGGTTTCTCCTTACTTTTAACAGGTATTAGATCAATAGAAAAAAATCACTCCAGTCTCAGCGGACAGAAAGTGACATCACTTAACCTACATATGAGGGCTACTAAAATGTGGGAATTGATAGCATGCAGAAGCACTCTCTTTAGTTGGCTGAAGTTGCTGCTGTACAGCAACAGCTCCCTTCTTGTATTCTGTATGGTGGTATCACAGATTAAAGTAAGAGCAAAAGTTATGTGCGAGCTGACAGATCATCACCTGCCATTTCACCTCGTCTCCTCAGCATAAAGTAAAAATCAGAGCAAACAAAGAAAAACCTCAAGGAGATTAGGGAAAAAAAAAGCATAAGTATAGGTAAGTTTCTTCAGTCTGTAGATGCAATAATGTCATCAGGTCAATTTCTAGCTAATGGACAGCAATTAAAGGATGTTTCTTTCTTTATTGCTTGATCTGCCCCCCAAAATTATTCCATCTTCTCCCTACCCTAAGCAATTCTTTCAGTGTCACATCAATCCCACCACAGCAGCTTATGCAAATCCACACAAAGCCTGGCAGCAAAGTCCTTCTCCCCGCTGCCTGAGCTCCTGTCTCCATCCTGATGGAACCCAATTTTACCCTTTCAGCTCAGGACCAGAAAGGAGCACAAGAGACACCTTGTTGATATCCCCAAAAGCACAGCCAACAACAACATAAACATCTCCTGTTGTTCCAGTGGCCACAGAACTGTTCTCAACACACTGTAGGGAAAAGCGAAAAGCCAAACAGTTATTCACCCCTGGAAGGAACCTCAGGGCTCAAGGGTGTATCTCCAGTGCCCCGGGTCCTTGAAACAACAAGGAGTCTGCTGAGTAAACCTGTTAGGAGAGAATCACGCCCTGCACTTGTTCCACCACTGCCTGCCAATCTGACTCTGGAAGAAGTTCCCATCTGATCCCACATCTCATAATTAGTGTAATTCTGACCACAAGAAGAAAGACATACCAACAAGTACCTGGGAGTTTTAATAAGCATTGGCAAGCTGCACAGCCACTGGCAGCACCTCTGGGAAGGAAAGATAGGGAAATTCTGTGGGGAGAGTGGAAACTTGCCCTGGGTTAGAGAAGGAGGGAACAAGGCAGGGAAAAGGACTAGAGTGAAAGGAAGAGGAGTACATCTGAAATTTGAGAGGGAAAAGGCGGGCACGCAGCCTCCTACAGGGCACAAAACCAAGGAAACAGGCAAAACACCCTTCTGAACAACATTTTCACATCAGCAAAGTGCTGATCATCATCTTGCATGCTTAATGTGGAAGCTATCTTTCCAACTCACCTTGCAATTACAGCAATTAGGCATTAAAGCTTTCCCTGAATTTGCCCTGTAGTCTTTACTGGCTCTCAGCCTCCCTGATCAAACAACAGACAGGTAAAAAGACTTCAAAAGAGTGGTGTACAAAAAAAGGAGGAAAAAGAAGAAAAAAAGTCTTAGGGTTCCTAAATACAAAGAAAAGCAATTCTGTTCCAATATCAGGGCTTCTAGGCCACAAGGATTCCACCTGCCATGGACTCACCGTAGCAGTGGCAGCCATAAAATACTGCAACCCAATAGCCACAATGAGAAGGAAATGAAAAACAGAGGTGAAATTTCAAGGAACAGCATCACATGCTTGGAGACTTTCTACTCTGCTTAGAAGGTTAGAAAAACATCTCTGATCAAGAGGAACAGCGGCAATGGACAAACAGGAAAAAGATAGGAAATATGGAAAGAAATGGGTCAGCTGCAAAATAAGGTATACTTTAAAAAAAAAAAGGTAGCATATCTGAGCATATGGAAAGTTTGTCTTTCTCTTGGAAGGAGCAAGGAAGAGGGAGTTCAGTGCATTTAGCAGAGAGAGCAATGAAAATCCTGTCTCACTGGCACTAGCTGAGAGACATTGGTTAAAAAGCCTTCCCTCTTCCCCATAGCTCTCCTCTGGTTCTGGTAGTGCATGAAATTGTTCTAGCAAACCTGCTAAAGGGCCTCTGCGCCCCTCAGGATTTCAGCTGTCAAGCAGCATAGAAGAGACACATCCTGATTATGCATTATCTGCTCTGAAAAGGAAGCACACAGCAACGGGAAGGGATTTACAGTTCTTAAACAACAATCCCAGAGACAGGACTTAGTCAAGCAGTCGTGTACCAGCCAGGCTCCAGTAAACCAAGGCAGATGTATTTATTTATATTCCAGTCTCTAGATGAGACAAAGTTCTTTTCAGCAAAGGCTAAAGTTCAGGAGAAACTGGAATAGGGCATGGGCTGTTTCACTCAGTAGTTCTCAATGCATTTGCTGCTGCAAGTAATTAAATTTAACGAAAATGTTGACATGCATGCTGACTGAAAAAGTCAAAAAATCTTCTACTTCTGACCCTGCATGTGTTTTGTGATGTGTGCTGTTATTAATGGTAGGTAGTATTTGGTGTGCATAACAGTGCATGATTATTGAGCTCCAAGGGCATGCACAGAGTGTGCTGCTTTCTACTTTCAAGAGCTGGCTACCACTAAAAGGGAAAAAGACCTTGTGCAATGGCAGCATGAATGAGAAGACATCAGAAGCCACATCCACAAGATGTATCTGGTTTATCACTTGCACTTCACTATGTCCCTAAAGAAATTACATATTCTTAACTACTAAAAATTAAAAAAAAAACACTGTTATTTTGCATTACTTTACACAGTCATGACACAAATTTATGAGACTCCAAATCTACCAGCCATATCAAGATAGTACTGGACTTTGCAAAGCAGTTAAGCCAAAAGAGCTATTCATAAATAAAGCGCTACTCAAAAGAAGCAATAGCTCTAGCAAGGGCAACTTATCACAAATATTTTACATACTCCCAAGAAGGTTTTACCGGAGACAGAGTAGTAACCCCAAACCACTGATCTGCCTGTAGAACCATTTTGTTTTATGGTCTTCATGACAATAGGCTCCCCTCATGGATTTCTCCAGTTTGTAAGAGGAAGGCCATCCCTGCACCTCTACAGCCCTTGAACTTGAGCAAACACACGTAACACCCGGCCTTATGCACGCTCATACACACGTCCTCCTTGGCTAGCATGCACTTCACAAGTAATATCTGATCATCTGCTTTCCAGCATTCAGTCAAACAAATTCTGTGTCCCTGCCTGTCTTGCAGTCCAAGACAGAGATTATGATGTTCTTTTAATATTGTAATGACTTGACAATGCAAACTGTGAGGTTTTGTTGCCTTGCACTCAGAGCAACAGGAACAGAGCTGATTCCACACAGTGTGAGACTGTAAACCCTTATCTATGACACATATTGCCCAACAAGGATGACAATTTTACCAGTAAATCCATATTACCCTTCTGGGCAGAGATTAACACAAATATTAGTTCCGGTTCTCAAGAAAATGTGAAAAGCTCAAAACAAAACATATCTTTTTAGAGGATTCACCCAGTCCTCTTCAGAGGCGAGTTGAGGAGCTTAAATTATTTCAGTTTATTGTAAATTTTCATTAGAAAATCAAAAGTACCTGTAAACCACTGGGAGAAAAACAGCACATTTTACCAGAATGACCACTCCATTGTTTCAACAAGACTTGAACATCACAAAACATTCAGTGCCTTGGTGCTAAGCAAATCAAAAAAGTCACATTGGTGATCACCATTTGCTGGTCCTTTGTGGATGTTTGTAAAAAGAGCACAGTGATTTACTTCTGGAGAGATTAGGGTACAACATGAGCAGGTTTCTGATATCAAACAACACATGGAAATATCCAAGGTCTCCAAAAATGCAATATCACACAACTCATGGAAAACTAGATAGGACATCTATCTGTCACATCTCGCTAACAAAGTCTTCTCTATTGACTCACTTCATGGACTACCACAAAGATGCTGGTTCACCACTGCCCAGCAAAAGGCATATGGATGTTAAAGGTTGTTAACACTCTTTAATGACACTGTAGTTGCTTTGGATGAGCCTACCTAAACTGCTAAGCTGTTCCAACGTTGCCTTTTGCCTTCATGCAAAGCATATCAAACCCCAAAACATCTCCAGGACATAAAGTTGAGCATTTCAGATATGCTGGCTGCTAACCACACTGAACTGAAAGAGATGAGTCACTCAAATTTAAATATATTTTCATCTTTTAACAAATAGATCGACCTAAAAGAACAAAAGAAATGTTCTAAGGAAGGCCCCTCAGGGAACAATTTCTGCAGGAAAGAAAGCAGCAGAAGTTCCACTGGGCTCCTGTCCCAGAACAGCTCTATTCAAACAGGCGCTCTGCCACTACAATTGAGTATCCTTTTCTCCATCTTTGCAGGCTCAGAAACTGGCAAGAAGAGTTCTGCTAGCTCCTCAAAACTCCCCAAGCCATCCTACTCTACTTCCTATTCCAAATACAATATTCCTCCACACACCAAGAACGGACCTCTTCTGTAGCCATTTCAGTTATACTGTCCTGCTGCACACTTACCCACCTGTAAAATGAGTCCATGACAACATGAAGCAAACTTCTTGCCTGCGTTCACCCCAGCACTAGTCCAGATTTGTATTCCCATTAATTTGACCACAGTCCAGGCACAGGTTATTTATACGCACTAATGCAGGTGAATCCAACTAAGGTACGGCGCATGAGCCCCACTTAACATTGCCTCCAGCTGGACATAATAAACATACCCATGTTATCCTCATGTACTCATGTCTCCTGTTATTGGGACCAGTCTTTTATCTAGTCCTATGTATCATCTGCAGTTTGTAGACCTAGGTAACACAGAGCTTGATTCATTCTCTTGTAAAAAACAAAAATAAATGATGTCACAAGAGCAGAGATCATTAGCTTGATCTGTAGCCAACTTCATAATGTCAAAAAGTTACTTAAAACAGGTTATTCTTTCCCCAAGCAATGCTGAAAATGTTAACATGATTATTATTACACCTGTACTCATCTGACTAGCTCCCCAGTGGGTGGCTTCTATTATTATCAAAGTGACTTAACTATTAACTCTGTTTAAAGATGATCAGGCTAATTGGGACAAATTGCACGTTGGTCTCAGGCTGCAGTACAAATCTAGGTAACAGAGCTACCCGCAAAAGTGTTTTTGTTAAGACTCATTGTTTTATTTATTCTAGGAAGAGTTCACACTAAAGGCTATAAAATTATACAGACCTGCACTTGATTTGGTTAAGTTCAATTGCAAATCCAAAAAAAAAAAAAAAAAGGTAAATGTATCATCCTTCCCAAGTTCAAAACTGTCTTTTTCTGTATCTCTGAAGACCACCCTGACTTGCTAGTCAGCTCTGCTAACTCTGCTAACAAACTGCAAAGACCTGAAGAGCCACTGAAAATTACTTTCCACTTTGTAAGGGCTGGTAATGGAACATTCTTTATAGAAAGTAATAGAAAAGTAACAGATACTATACAAGATGTTCTCTGTGTGTTGGATTAGTTTAAGCTAGCATTAGCAAAAATAAATGCTCAGTTAGTAAGTCTTCACTGCACTGTTCCAGACACCCTTTTACAAAAGGCAATCTGAGAGCAGCTGGTCAAAATCTTTTCAAGAGATTCTGATGCCAGAAAGTGATTTGCTGAACCAGACAATATTATTCACTTTTTTTTTTCCTTCAAAAATATTTTTATCGTGATTTTCTTCTTTCTTTAAATCCTTTTATACCATTTTCTGGACTTATTTCTTGTCTTTCATCCTTTCTTATTTCACTTTTTTTTTCCAGTGAGAAGGAAAAGAAGGGATGATGGAAGACTAAAAAAGCTACTAAACAATTAGACATGAAAAAAGGAAAGATTTGAATATTTTTTTTCTCTCTTAAAATCCCACACATGCTAATTCCTTTGAATTCCTGCAAACACCTGGACCTTTTATGTATCTTCAGCTACACTCTTCTCCCTTGTCAGGGCAACGCATGAAAATCAAGTTTTTTTTTTTTTTTTTTTTTTGCTCCAAGGCCCATTCTTTTCTTAACCTGCAGGAAGCAACACAAAACAACTCTCATACGCAACCACTGCAAATGTCTGAAAGCTTGCTCTAATGACGCACTACATCTATCCTACGAGTCTACTTTTTCTCTGTTGATTTCCTCTGCTGCTTCTTAGATATATACTGGATGCTTTTCTTGCACAAAGTCATTAGAAGTTTTCAGAGAAAGCAGAGAAAAGAGAACAGTTCTCAGAGCCTCTCTCCAGCAGATGCGCCTAATGTACCACTTATGCTCTCTGTAGCACAAACAAGAGAATAATCACTTATACTACCATTACAGGTACACATTTTAAGTTTAATCATCTAAATTTTCACTAAATTTCACTATAGCACTTTCCTAACAAAATAAATGGGTGTTTTTTTCAGCAGAACAAATGGAATTGGATGTTCTTTCTCATTGGCTTTCAACAGAAGATTTGCCTCTGAAAATTTTCCAGAATTTAAATTTCTGCTAAAAAGTAAAGCCTCCACGACATGTTCCAAAGTCAAGTGGTGAGAGGACAAGTGAGTGAAGTATGAATAGGTGAAGTTCTAAAGCAGGTCATGTCCTAAAACACCACATTTACTCTTGTTTTGCTGCAATTTCCGATTCCTCTCAACGACCAAAGGTAGCTGCTTCTTGGACAAGCTGTCTGCCTCTTTTTTTTTTTTATAAAAATATTAAGTGCCACCTTAAAATATTAAACTCTTGCTCTGAGGCACCTCTTACCATTAGAGTCCTCCACTTCTTCAGCAGCAGAGTGGTTCTTGGAGGTATGGTGGGCGTGTGAGGCTGCAAAGTTGACAATGCGGGGTCTTGGCAGTGTCAGTGCTTTCCCATGCACTTTCAAGGAATGCTCTTTCAGCTGATCAATTGTCATGGTGGAAAATGTGCAGGAGGAACATTTGTAGGCATGTTCACCTGGGTGAGCGAAATACAGGCAAGTCATCAGCTCACAAAAGAAACGAAATGGGGCCCCCATACTTCTCCTACTGAACTTGGCAGTAAAATTCCCATGGACTCCTTCAGCGTGAGATTGTTCCCATAGAGAACGAGCTATATGGGTCTCTGATGGAGCAGCCTGGACTCTGCAGGCACAGAAATCTGCTCTGGATGAAATCAACACTTTCTGCCAACTGTAGATGCTTGTCTAGTGACTGATGTCAAAAAACAGAGACCAGACTCTTATTGTGCCTGTGTTGCATGGCATGGGAAGAAAACAGACTCTGGGATGAAAATGGAGTTGACTACAGCATTTCCAAATTTCTTTGGCGCACAGCAACTAAAGAGAGCAAAGTCATCCACTTTTGCATGCAGCACATCCAGTATTGCTACTCATGAAGCAGAAGGAGACCACAAAATGCTCCAAAAGTCCTTCAAAAAGAATCTATTTGAGGAAGGTTGTGTTTTGCTTATGTGAAGCCTGCCCTCAGGCAGAAATAATTTCCACAGAACTGATAACCAACTCAAGGTTGGTTTACTACAAGAACTGGATATGGCAATACTAGGAAGACTGCACATTTGTAGGGCTATGTGACAATGTGTTATGGAAAAGTCTCAAAAGAAGTGAAAGAATGGAAGTAATGAACAGTAGTGAATTTAATTCCAATACATTCCAAGTCAAAGACAGAATACAAATCCCTGAGACAAGATTTGTTCTGCATTAAGCATCATGGAGGCAACTGGAACACATGAAAATGTTGAACATAAACAATGGGATATACAGATGACAAGTTACTATTCTGGAAGTGCCACTTCCATGTATAAGGATAACACATGAGTTGTACATAAAGTGCCAAAACTAATACAGCAGTGAAAAATTAAGAACAGTAACAGCAGAACAAGAACTCTGCATAATGAGCAAGCAGGAAACGTATTCCATGTCTCAGAAAAACAAAAAGCAATCAGGTTTCTCAAACATATGTTTTCAACAGCAGAAATAAGCAAATGAAAAAAACATGAAAACACATAAGCAGCAAGTATTGCAGCAAGTACTGCAGCAAGTATTCCAGCTAGTCAGAGTACGCACACAGGGAAAGAGCAGCAGCCTCCCTACATGAAGAAACATAAATCCCACTCCTCTCTTACAGAAAAACTATGCTTATCATACGAAGTAAATGCCAACTTCTAGAAAGCCTCTTTGATTCATCTGAAACAGAACAGAGCATTTAGGATGTGAAATAATGGAATAAAAATTGTTCCACCTGTGTTTTCAGATGGCATTCTTCAGCTGAGCACTATGTTAGAGGTAGATTCTACATTTTTACAAGGAGAATGAAAACATTTTTTACACAGTATGTATGACAGGCTGCTTAACCAAACAGGAAAATGCAAGGATAAAAAGTCTCCACTCTCGGAGATTTCAAAACCCAGGTGGATGTGGTTCTGGGCAACCCGCTCTAGGTGACCTTACTGAAGAGAGGTGTTGGACCAGATGGTCTCCAGAGGTCACTTCCAACCCCAACTATTCTGTGAGGCTGTGAGAAAGAAACTTCATATTCCTAGATGAAGGTAGGAACCAACCATTAGCTTAGCTCATCACAAGAAAATAAAGCAAATAGAGGATGATTACAAATAAAGAACTCAATATGGAATTAGTGAATATACCCACTATCCAGCAATAACATTTCAGGTGGACATCAGGATGACAGAATGTGTTTGATTTCAGAGGCAGGTCAATGGTTTTACTCAACAGAAGGGTTTTATACGTTTTCAGTTGCTAGTTTCACATTTCATAAAGTGATAGCTTTAATATATAAATCAATACATCTCAATAATTTTCATGGGGGACTGTCTCAACACTTGAGATATCCCCAGAGCATTATGTTCAAGATCAAATAGAACTTGAGCAGGGAAAACAGTCTGGCTTACAATCCAATTTGAGGTGAAAACAATTGACAGCACGTTTAGGGATACTGCAAACCATTCTGCTCCATGCCAAAGGAGATGGCATATACTGGATGAGAACAAATGCCAAAAACGCTCACTAGTACTCTTAGAAAAAAATACATTTCATAGTGAATGAAATTTGACCAGTCCACAAAACAGGATGGAAGCAGGCAGACTGAGTGAAAGACTCCATGATTTTATTGAACTTTAAAGATCTCCCAGAGACTTCTCAAAAATTCAAGGGTATGTTGCAGAGTTCTGCTTCTTAAAATAAATAAATAAATAAATCATGAGATGATTGATGAGAGAAAAGAATGTGGTAACAAAAGAAAGACTCAGATAAACACTCTATTAATAAAAGACTGAGGAGTCGGAGGAAGAGCGTCCACAAGGTGATTATTCAATAGGAGGTATTTCTGCAGGACTGCCTAAAAAGACAACGAAACTCTTTTTGAAAAATATGCCAGATATTTTAGGTGATGAAAGTGTTTGTTTTATAGAAGTGGGCTGAGGCAGAACAGATCATAAGGCTTTGGAAACACTACTACAGAAGTCATTGCGCAAAGCACTCGTTGGGCTGCAGAAGACAACCGTGAAACTGTGTTCCTGTATGATGCAAAACACGGGTCCACTAATAAATTCAAGGGCATGACTTTGTAATATATAAGTCAATGACCTATATGAAAAGGATTGTAAGTAAATATTAGCTACATGGTAATCATGTCACTAAAATCTAACAGGTCCAAGCAAGGTAACACAAAGTAACCCAACTGCAAAATGATATAAAAAAAAAAAAAAAAATTATGGTTGGCCAAGACAGAGAATATTGGCACCTCCACACAGCATCTTCATAAACTGCTGAATACAGATAAATTTCCTAGAAAAGACAGAACGTCATGGTCCCATAGAGGAAGCTGGAAAACTTCAAATTAATCCACAATACTCATGCATGTACAGTAAATTGTCCTGGTATACCCGCTATCATCAGAAAACAAAGCATCCAAGTGTGAATTTTGAAATCCATAGAGGAGATGGAGTACAGTGGAGATCACCTATCCCTCCTGTATTTTTAGAGATAAGTGTGTTTGGTTTAAGGACCACAGTACCTATCAACCAACAGTTACAAATTCCTTTTGCCTCCCACTTCCCGTTTTCTTCATCTTTGCCCTCCATTCTCACATGAGTACACAATGTGGTGGAAACAAACAGTAAAGAAAAGAATGTATTTATAGCACCTTGTCATTTGCTCCAGGAGTTTCTGTGTGAAAGTTGTAACAACTGGGCTAGTTTGCAGAGGGGTTTTAGGTTACCTTAGAATATGTGTTTGGATGGAGGTAGGGGAGTTCACTGGTTTTTACATGGCAAATGCAACGGACGTCGGTGGAGCCATTGGTTCTTGACTCCAGTTTTCATATAACCTTTCAATGCATGACGATGCCAGGAGTCTATGGCCAAGGAATAAAGATCGGTCACCTACCAGGACATTTTGTGTCTCACACCTTTGAATGGCCAAAGGTGCAACACTTTTGTCATGACCTATTCTGTATGGTGCATCACTTTCCCGATTCTTGTTCCTCAGAAGCATGTTTGTTTGCTTGTATTCTGTACTGCAAAACAGAAGTTTGCAAGATGGATTTCCATATAAACTAATGGAACAGTGCTATTCTCAGTCTGCTACACACAGACCCAACTCCCAAAGTTTTTGGTATTTTAACATTAAAGCCACCACAACATTCTATGAAACCAAGATGCAATCCTCAGTCCTTTTCCCAGAATCACCTAAAGCACAAACATAAAAAAAAAAAAATGGAACAAAACTCAGTATCAAACAATTGAGACACCAATGGTATATGTGGACTCACTGAACACTCTTAGAAGCAAGCAAAAAAAAGAAATTCATTCAAATAAAAGGAAATAATAAAAAGATGTTCCTGCAGTACTCGACACTGGTTTAAAATCTTGTCCTCACAAAACCAACATCCCATTCATTACAAGAGCTGCAGAAGCTGGCCAATCCTGCTTGTTTTTGAAAATCTTACCCAAATTTGGTGACAACACAGACGATTGAAATCAGCATCTCTGATCAGCAACAAGCTTACAAGGGCCTTTTCAGCTGGTCAACTGTAAAACCGAGAGAGAGAAACTTACCAGCATGAGCTTTGAGTATATGAGTTTTCAGGCGGCTGTTATAAGAGGACTTGAATGGGCAGAGTTTGCAACGAAACGGCTTATGGTGTCCATGATGGGTCTGCATATGGCGATCCAGACTTCAAAAAAAAGCAAAGGCAGATAAAGGAAACATGTAATAGGAAATTATTTCAACTACTGCCTCAGATGCAAAACAACATGCAGCAATAATAAATTCAGTAAAAGGCAGACTAGACTCATACATCCTTTCACACACTTTTTCTTAAAATCCAGCAGGTCTGCTTACAGAACTAAGTAGAATCTAATCTGAGGAAAAGGAGTAGAACTGAAACCAATTTTGTTACACAGAAAGCAAGCCACTCTAATAAACTCATGACAAAAATTTACTTTAAATTAAATTACACCTGATTACACCTTAAAAGACTAGTTGAAAGAAACAAGAGGCAGACCAGAACAACAAAATCAGCATTATGCTTTTTTTTTTTTTCCTGGCAAATGTTTTTGTGAAAATATGCCCTCTTTTGTCTTCTTGAGGAGCAAAAAAAAAAAAGAGAGAGAGAGAGGGAAAGAGAGAGGGAGAGAGAGAGAGAGAGAGAGAGAGAGAGAGAGAGAGAGAGATTGAGAGAGAGAATGAGATATTTTTGACCAGCTTTACTGAGGAAGCCTTCTTTTGGTTACAACAGTAAAAGCAGATTAGAGATCCTGCTCTGGGGAGGCTGCCAGCAGGCTGCAGTTGATGAGTTCCAGGATTAAAAGGCAGCAGAGCTTCAGACATAGCAGAGTGGGAGATCCTGCACGAACCTCAGCAAGAGACAAAAGGGTGGCAAAGACGAGCTCCTACTTTCCACGGAGAACTGAAAGCTACCTAGATTCCGGGGGGCTGTTCAGAACCTGCTAGCTCCACAGCTTCTCCTAACAGCTCAGTGAAATTTTGAAGGAAAGAAAGGTCATTTTTCATAGTTTGTGAAACAATGTCAGATTTACTCCATCTGAACAAGTCCTCTGCAGTTCCTACACTGTAGCTGGTAATCCCAAATTCACCAGTTCTCCAGGAAAAAGGCAATTAGCATCAATCTGGGCTACGTGCAATTCCAATACAGTGTGTTCTTTGGGAACATTAATGCTCTGTGGTCAGCCTAGTCTTAGCCTCAGCCTCCTTGATCATGGTGACAACAGTAAGAGTAGATGCAGCAGTTTGAAGCAGGGATAGTTTATCAGAATTTAGTAATTCTAGGCATTCTTCAGCCTTATTTCCTTTTACTTCACCTGAATTGTCCTGTTCTTTTTAAATGAATATCAACATCTCAATCAAGAGCAGTCTGTTCCAGCTCTCTCAAACGATACAGATCATCACGGGATCTTTAGTCCCACACTAAAAGAGCTTTAGCCAGGAAATTCCTGTTTACCAGTGCTAACACTGAACTCTGTGTATTCAAACATCTGATGACAGCAAAAACAACAACAACAACAACAAATCTTTATGCCTCATCTCAGGATCACTTCCTAGAAATGTAATTTAAGTACAGCATAGATTTCATCTATGATAAAACGTATAGCTTTTCCAGAGAAATGGGGGAAAGAAAATCCTAAATCAATTTAAGTCAGTACTTTATAAAATACAACATGTTTTAAATAGCTAGTAGGGGGTGAGCTTATTTACCAATTCAACCATGCTGTCAAACATGTACACAATAACATGCCTTAAGCTGTTGTATACAATAATATTTGTAACTATATTCACAAACAGATACTTTGCCAAGAAGATTTTTCTAAAGGCAGGTTTTTAGGTTTTGGTCAGTTTTCAGGAGTAGGCTGTTTAAACACTGGTTTGGCTTCTCTCATGGACTTTATCTCCCAGGAGGGTGATTACATCAGATTCAAAAACACCAGCTGAGGCTATGTTTTCCATTCCAACACTGATATAACCTATTACCAAGTTAGGTGATGCCTGTACAGTTCCTTGCTGCTATCAACCACCTTTTGATTCACCAATCCTTCTTCCTGTGGAATACTGCTTTTTCCAATTCCTGTGAAACAGAATGACTAGGAACCAAACTCAGAACCAAACGGGTTTGGAAGGAATCCAAATTACTTGGGCAAGTAGCAGATCTTGTGAGCCTTCTGAAATAGGGCATCTCCAATGCCCGTCTTGCCAAAGGAGGTTGTGATATGTCCGTAGATACCCATCCTAGGTATCAATTATGATACCAAAGTGGAAGGAGTAGCTGATACCCCAGAGGGCTGCGCTGCCATCCAGAGGGAACTGGATGGACAGGTGGGGAGAGAAAAACCTCATTAAGTTCAAGAAGGCCAAGTGCAAGGTCCTGCACCCGAGGAAGAATAACCCCAGACACCAGTACAAGCTGGGGACCAACCTGCTGGAGAGGGACCTGGGCATCATGGTGGACGACAGGTTGACCATGAGGCAGCAGTGTGCCCTTGTGGCCAAGAAGGCCAAGGGGATCCTGGGGTGCATTAAGAGGAGCGTCTCCAGCAGGTTGAGGGAGGTGATCCTGCCCCTCTACTCAGCCCTGGTGAGGCCACATCTGGAGCACTGTGTCCAGTTCTGGCCCCCCCAGTACAAGAGGGATGTGGAGCTGCTGGAGAGAGTCCAGCGCAGGGCCACGAGGATGATCAGGGGCCTGGAACATCTGCCCTGTGAGGAGAGGCTGAGGGAGCTGGGCCTGTTCAGCCTGGAGAAGAGAAGGCTGAGAGGGGGCCTGATCAGTGTCTATAAGTACCTCAAGGGAAGGCCTGAGGAGGATGGGGCCAGCCTCTTTTCAGTGGTGGGCAGCGACAGGACAAGAGGAAATGGCCACACACTGCAGCATCAAAAGTTCCACAGGAACTTAAGGAAAAATTTCTGGACAGTGAGGGTGACAGAGCACTGGAACAGGCTGCCCAGAGAGGTTGTGGAGTCTCCTTTAGAGATCTTCAAAACCCGCGTGGATGCCATCCTGTGCCATGTGTTCTAGGTGACCCTGCCTGTGCAGGGAGGTTGCATTAGATGATCTCCAAAGGTCCCTTCCAAACTTAATGATTTCTATGATTCTATGATCCTGTCCCCCATGCTCCTCCTTACTGTGGCCACTGAAGCCCAGGAGCCTTTAGAACCTGGCGGAACAACCATGGCATTGATTTGACATGCTGTGACACTCACAAAAGCCCTGCTTTTCAATCCAAAGGGTTTTAAAAATGTTTTTTATCATGCTTTCTCACATGCACTTGTTTGCAAAACAGTGACACTTTCCTGGAATTGGAGAGTGCTACTGAGTGCTATGAATGCCTATACTGAGTAAGCACCTGAATTTCTCTCCTGTTGTTGCAATAATAAGTAAGCAGCTCCTTCCCCAGAAACTAAAGAAACCATACACATTCATGTCAGTTTGAGTTACTAGTGGAAAATATCTCATAAACATCTTTTTTTTGTGATAACATGCATATATAATAATGAATAAAAGATTTTTTTTTAATATCCAAATAAAGACAAAGCCAATTTTAGGGAAATCATAAGGAATTCGACTCATTATGATGCCTATGTATGTTTCATGTGCTGCCTCAGACAATGAAGCAGGCTGAGGGTATTGGTAGTACACAAGGCTGATGTAAAAACTACATTCACAGACTGAAACTTAATACCATAATTAAAAAGTGAAAAAAAATCTAATTTTAAGATATGTTTACAATAGCTGTTTAACATTAGAAATGAAAAAGTCTAACATCAAAGAGCTGTAGTTATTAGAAACCAGGTAGCTATGTGTAGCATAAGTTCATTACATAGGAAAGATTAAAAAAAAAATACTTTTCTCTTCTCCGCCTGTATAAATTTCATGCTTTTGACAAGGCCACAGAAGTGCTGGGCTTCACTGTTTTCCGATTGAGAGAAGTCTTCTTTTGTTTGTGTGCATTTCCCCTACACTCAACAAAAAAAGGACTCTAAATTCAAGAAGATACAAAGATGTGACCTTTTACAAGCAGCCACAGACAACAGCCAAAGGCTTCGGTGCATGGAAAATACCTAAGCATTGAGAAAAACGTTGCTCAAAATCAAGTTGTGTGCATTCTTTTTTTGCGCCAACCTATGAACAGCAGTGCTAGTCTAGTCTGTTCTTTTTAAAAAAAAAAAAAAAAAGTAAATAAAAATGACTTACTTGTGCCTGAAAGCTGAAACGAAGGAGCAGTACTGGCAACTGTACTTGTCTTCTCGGGCGAACATGGCGAGAGCCAAGTGACTCCTCTCGTGAGATCGCAGACCCTGCATAGACATCAAAACCCGGTCACACTGGCTGCAGTAGTAGCCCCCAGGCCTGGTTTCATCTTCGAAGGATGCTCCAGATTCAACTTCTGTAAATTCCATAATGCCAGGGTCTTTGGCTCCCTCACAACCCTCCATCAAAGTTGTGTTTGGAGAATCTTCAGCTTCCTGCTAAAAAACACATACCCCCCCAAAGCCATCAATTCTCTCTCCCTTCTGTCCCTCAGTCTTTCCCACGTGTTCATTTTGTCTAGGCTTCCCTTTGCCTCATTTTTCTAAATATATCCCTACGTGATCTCCATATCAACGGCTTTCTGAAAAAAAAAAAGAGATCTTATTTTTAAAAGAGGAAAAAAAATGTAATTATATACAAATATACATACATAAAGGTAGAAAAGATATCTCAAAGTTGAATAAATCTGTTAGACAAGATAAAAAGACCAAAATTGAATCATCAATCTTTCAAGAGTCTTGACATGAAACTTCTAAATTTAAATTTGATTTGATAAAATTAGTATGGTATGGAGCAAGGTGATTTCTGTTCACTTGCTCTAGCTCACCATGTAGCTACTCTACAGACTAGTACAGCAGTGTGTTTTACTATGTGGACTTTGTTCAGTAGCATCAAATTCACAAGGAAGAAGCTGCTACTCCAAACCTCTTAAAAATAAAAACCAGAAAGTTTCTCTCGTGTTCCCTTTCCCAACTTAATTAGATGATAATGTATTTTGCAGCAACTTTAAAACTCATAAGAATATTTACATCATGTTTTTCTACTGTTGGATTTTAGCTTTTGCTCCTTAATGTTGAATATCTATTTGTTCAAATGATGGCACTGATGCTACAAGAACTTCATTTGAGAAGCAGGGAGGAGGGGAAACAGTATGATAGGAGGAAAGCAGCCTAATATGTTAGTAGTATCACGCAATGTAAAAGCAAGTCAGTGGCAGGACAAAGTTCACGCCAGTAGCAAGGGTTAGACTGTGAAGGACTCTGCTTCCCTAAAGCACACAGCTGATGGCATGAAAGAGACATTTGAAGTTATGCTCTAAGAGCAGCAGGAGTCTCTACCAAATGTTTGCTGTCACAAGAGGATAAGAAATGCACAGTCAGTTTCTGCAAGCTTATTGCCCTTACAACTCCCCCTGCCAATATACTGGAAACAACCATGCCACGGAGCACAATCCTTGGAGACGTGCTAGATGATGTTCGCTTGCACAAGCATAAAGGAACAACTTGCTTATACCTAAGCACCTGAATGGGATCAGTGGCTGAGCTGGAAAGTATGAATTATTTTGTTTGGAGCTAGCAAGGCAATTGCAAAGGTGCACTACAAGCAACTTCACACATTTGCAGAAGCACACTTCCTCTTCTTCAACACAAAACACAAACAAGTTCTCTAAGAGTTCAACTAAAAAGAAAAGTAGTCTGCTGCTCATAAACCAAGCCTTTTGGTCATCAACGACATCAACTCCTTCATGGCAGAGAATAAATGAGAATTAAAGTCTTCGTGTTCCTGGATTAAGAGCGGAAAAAAGTTAAAGCATCTCAAAATAAACATCTCACGCACTGCAGAAAGTTGAAATGTTAGATCAGAATGTCATACTGAACTGAACCACGAACCTAGTCCAAAACTTTAATATCATAAGCGCCTTCCATGGGCTTTCATTATGGTTTGAATCTCAAACACAACAAAACAAAACAAAAAAACCCAGTCATCTTTATTCACTTTTTTTTTTTTTTTTTTAACTCTCACCTTCACAGCAGCTGACACAGAAGAGACATTTCCATATTGGACATGTTTGCGGAGGTGATTACAGATGGCTCGGAGTGTTGGATGGACTTCTACACAAAATTTACATTTGTAGCCAACCACTTTCCTCTCCTTCAGTTTTGAAACATCTTCCAAGTGTCCAAAAGCCTATTGGAATACATGAGCATAAAACAATTTACACATTAAAATACACATTTATACCTTATTTTAGGAATGCAAACCAGAATTTGCATCTGAAGCAAAGTTACGTTTAATGTAACAGCTGTCCTGTTTCACAGAACCAAAATTTCTACTGAATAGAAATAAAGGTAATTTAGAAATTACCTTTAATAGGTAGTGGACAAGATGTCTGCATAGGAGAAACATTGAGTTTCTCCATAATAGCCATCCTCTAGAAGATGGATCAGTTTGCACTAGTAAAGGCAAACCACTACTCCTTCAAGAGCTGTGAGGAGATTTCTATGGCAAGTACAATTACTCAAACTGGAGGAGAAATAAGTGGGAATTGGCAGATAAAGAGGAAAAAATCTTTTTCTGCTTATTTTCGGGCGCTTGTCCAAAGCTTCAGTCATCAGATAAAGTCATGTTAATATTGAGCTCTATCAGAGATTGAGAAGGAGCTGCTGGAGTGTTTGTTTGTTTTTTCTCTTTTGTTTTCCATATTGAAAACACGGACAGGACTTTTTTTAAAAGAATCTATTAAAAAGTACGTGGTAGCCTTGAAACAAAAGAAGAAGTAATTGTCAGATACAGATGGCCTTCCAGAAGGGTGAGGAGGAAGGAAAGAAGATAAAGAAAATACTGGAGGAAGCAGTAGGAAGGAGATGGGCTTCCTGCGGAACCTAGGAAGGGGTGGAGAATGAAGGAAAGCAGAATATGTAATTGACTTATGGAGCTCACTGGCATGCTGAGTCATTCATTAGCCTGTGGTCATTTGGCTGTCAAAAAGAACATGCAAATAGGCATTAGTACTTAGGAGCAGCCTCTTGGGGTGCAGACGGGGTGGGTTTTGTTTCATTCTTCCCCCTCAAAGGGAGGACAGGGCAGGGAAGGAGACCCAACACACAGAACCTTACCCTCTCTTGCTTGAAATCTGCAAAAGCGCCCTCTGCATATTTCTGCTTGCTCAGAAGCTGTTTCCTCCTCTCCTGACGTTTGGCACGCTTCTGGAATTCCTCATTGTGACTATTCAAGTGCGCGGTCAGCTCCGCCGTGCTATGCAATTTAGTATCACAGTGCTTGCACTGGTAGACGGCGTTCTGCGAGCGGGTGCCACTTCCCAGTATGGTAAAGTCTCTCTTCAAATCCTTGCTGTGGTGGTCAGTGTAATGCATGCACAGCAGCTCTGCTGTGCTGAAGGAAAGCTTGAAACATTTTATGCACCTGAAAGGAAGCCACTCAATTTCCTGAGCTTCGCTCTCCACCTCAGGCTTCTCAAACTCATTCCTCTCCTCGGCTGGAGCTGGCTTTTCGTGTTCGTCAGCATACACAGCAGTGAAGTAGCCCCCCAGCTTGCTTGCATGCTGCTTCTTGGGGAAAACACCAGGGTGACGCTTCATGTAGTGGGAGACAATGCCCTTTTTGCTGAAGGACTGGAAGGAACAAAGGGAGCATTTCTTCTTCTCCACAGCTCTCCTCAGCTCCTCACTTAGCTGAGGAGTGTCATCTTTGGGAGGAGATGGAATGATCACCTTATTGGGCTTGTCGCTTATGGTCCTGGAGGCTGCCAGGCAGTGCGTGTAGTAAGCATCAATGTCATGTCTTTTCTGGTAGTGTGCCGCAAGCCCTTTGCGGATAGGGTTGGTGTAGGAACACAGAGCACACTTGAAGAGGTTGTTCTTGCCCTCAGGCTGTGCCCGGACGTTGTTATGTTTGATGCGGTAGTGCCTGGCTATTCCCTTCCGGGTGGAACAGAAGTACTTGCAGAGCTGGCATCGGAAAACTGTGTGAGACACTAAGTGAGAGCTAGAGAAATGAGGTGCTGGGACAGCGATTTCTCCAATATCCTCAACAGAAATCTCTGGGGAGGCCTTGATTTCAGTCACTATGTCTGGCTCCACTGAGGCAGTCACCTTTGGCGGTGACTGGGCAAAAACATCAAATTCAGGCTGATTGTGGTATTTCTCGTAGTGAATTTTGAGCTTCTCCAGTGTACCATGGGTATAAGGACACAGTTTGCACCGATAAGCACCATAGCCTTGCTTAAAAATCCTACTCGTCTCTTCCACATCATTCTGAGTGATGTCAGTTGACTGTTCCACATCATGCACAAAGTCTTCAGCCGTGACCTTTATTGATGGGTGCCGTTTCTGGTAGTGTGTGAGGACACCATGAATGCGTGTATTGATGTATGGGCAATGTCTGCACTTATATACAGCCCCTGGGTTAATATCTATGTCCTGAGCAAAGTCTGCAGCTTTTACTTTCATGCCAGGATGCTTTTTGCCATAATGTGTCAGGAGACCATGCAAGTTGTTGTACTCAGACTGACAAACTGTACACTGATACGGAGTGGAGGAAATGGCAGGGTTTGCAGATGCCAGCTGGACAGTTTTTTCCTGGGGAAGGCTGGTGTCCTCTGCACACTCTGCATCCTGATCCAGCTGTGATGTTGTAATCTGGTCTTCAGAACTGATCCGGGCGCCAGCTTCATCAGGCTGCAGGCCAGTTTTGTCAGCAGCATCTTTCTCCTTAATGATATCTAACAACACGGATTCATCCCCATTCATGGCCCAAGGGTGAAAAGCTTGGTAGTGATTAGTAATATCCCAAATGGAAGATGCTTCAAAAATGCAATCTCTGCATTTATAAGTCTTTGTCTCTGTTGGCATCACTAAAGCAGGAGGGGAAGGGTCGGGACCTGCCCAGAGTTTAGTTGCCATGTAAGTGTAGTCAACATAATGCTCAGGATGTCTCCTTTGGTAATGTACAAGCAAACCACTTGGCTCTGTGTGTGAATAAATGCACCATTCACAGTGATAACCAGCATCTATTAAGCCATCCAAAAATGCCCATCTCAGAATGGATGTTACTGTGGCCTTTAGAGTTGGGTGGTCTTTCTTGATATGCTTCCTCAATGCATAGAAGTAAGGGGAGGTGTAGCTACACTGCCTGCATTTGAGGGCTCTCAACTTTGACTTGTCCCGCTCGGTGCTGGAGGTGTGAGCGGGCATGCTGCCAGATGACTTCTTCTGGCTGCGATCGCAAAGGCTTCTAATGGTGGCAGTATGCTGCCTAATCACATCTGCGTTAGCTTTGAAGTCACGATGCTTCTTTTGATAATGAATGAGCACGCCTTTCACGGTTCGGTTTCCATAATCACAGTGCTGGCAGAAGAACATTTCATTCTCGGGAGGATTCACAGAGCTCTCAGAATTGCCCCGGCTCAACTGCATTGATACTGGTGGCCTCTGAATACCAGGTGGCAACTCACCAGCCCTCATCATCGCTGCAGTGGGGGGTGCCTGCCTAATATATTTGGCAGTGACCTTTATTTCAGGGTGTCTTTTCTGGTAGTGGACAAGCACTCCCACAACTGAGCGGTTGCTGTATGAACAATGTTTGCAATAGTAGAGTTCAGTAGCAAGCTCTGGGGGTGGAGGTGGTGGAGGCTGCGAAGTCAAACTAGACAGCTTGGGGGAGACGGGTGTCCCCATCTCAAAAGACATCTGAGCCAGGGCAGAGCCCCTGTCAACAGAGACAACACGCATAGTCTTCTGAATTCTGAAATAAGATGCTTTTTCTTCAGGGTGCTTTTTCTGGTAATGCACTAGAACTGAATGCATGTTGGGGCTTGCAAATGAACACACATCACAGTCGTAAACAACCACAGTATTGACTGAAGGCTCCTTCTGATTTTCACATTCAGGACTAAAACTCTTGGCGGCACTTTTGGTAAAACCAGCTGGCATACCGGCCCCACGAGCCACAGGGGTGGAGGTTGCCATAGTTTTTGGAGCAGAATTCAAGATTTCTCTCAGTGTCTGAGACTCTGTGGTCAGCCCTTCTTGCTGTTCAACAACATAGCTTGAAAATATCATTGCATTGTTAATTTTCACTGTAGGATGCATTCTTTGGTAATGTGGCATCAGGCTTCTAACATTCGGGCTTGTATAAGAGCAGAAGCGACAACGATAGATCAGATCAGAGTGATCAAAGTTCAATACATTCATAGCTTCAGGGTGATGCTCTCCATAATGCTGCTGCAGGTCTTCAAAGTTTGTGTAGTCAATATAGCACTCAAGACATCGGTATACCGCGCTGTGATCATTGGGATCCAAGATATATCTAAAGCTGAATTTAATATAGGGGTGCATCCGTTGGTAGTGGGTGCTTACACTCCTGGCAGATTTGTTGCTGAAATCACAGTGTTTACAATAATAAAGCCTACCAGAGTCAGTAAACTCTGTGGTCTCATTGTTCTGATCGGCACCATAAATGTTTGATTGGTTCCCCAGAACAGAGGCATTAGGGCTCTGATGGTCTTTCATGCTGACAGAAGAGTAATAATCTTCTTCATCTTCAGACAAAGTAAGCTCAATCTCTGCTCCATTGGTGGAATTATAATCATGCTGCATGCTTCTGAAGTTTGCCTCCTTCTGGGAATCATTAGCCTCTCTTCCCCACATTTGCTGGGTTGTGTAAGAACTGGAAACCTCTATCATTGGTTCTGTTTGCTCTTCTTCTCTGTCCAGCTCCACTTCTATCTCCACTTCATTGTCTTCCTCCTCTTCCTCATCATCCTCTACATTAATCACAGCATCTTCTTGCTGTTTGTTTTGGTTGATTTTGCTCTGCAGGTTGCTTGCAATTTCATCAATTCTAGTTCTCTTTTTCACGGGTGAAAGATCCAAAGGAAAGTCATTTGACACCTTCCGAGGGGCCTTCGCAACAAAGTTATTTTTAGATGAGAGACCAAGAATCGAAGTCTGGCTTTTCTTCACTGTACTGGCAGAGGTGTGTGCATCTGCCTCGTTATCTTGTGGTGTGTTGGATGGTGGTCCATCATACTTTGGCAGGTTGTCACAGAATGAGTGCTTGTGTTGCTGATGAACTCTGAGGCCTTTCAAAGTTGTGGTAGAATAGTTGCACATTGTGCACTTGTATGGATGCTGCGAATGAGGTTGGGGTGACTGCTGCTGTTGCTGTGGCACTGGTTCCATCATCCCAGCTGACTTCCTTCCATTTATACTTCCAGTCTCATAAGACACTGTGCTGTCATTCAAAGAAGAGGCAATGCTCTCGCTCTGAGAGTTCACGGTGTCCCAATCTGCTGTTGCACCTGTATGACACTGCTTATGGGCTCCAAGCTTTAACGAACTCTTGCAAGTGAATGGGCATTCATCACACTTGTATACAGCTGTCTTCCCAGAGAGATGGATGTTCTCAATGTGACGGGAGATGCTTCGGCGATGCATTGTCAGGAAAGGGCAAAAAGGACACTGGAACCTGTTCATATATCTTCTAAAGGGAATTCCCTTTGTCTCCAATAGTTTGTTGCCATCCGAACTCATCAGTTGCTCTGCAGACATTCCTGAGGTCTGGTGATCCATGGAGTTCAAGCCATTCTCGCTGTCCATTTCATTTAGCTCTTCATCTGAGCTGGAGTCATTTAGCATACTGTTTGTTTCCAGGTCAGCAGAAGAATTTGTCATATCAGCAATTCCATAGCGGGATCTGTCGGACAAATTAACCATGCCCGAGTTGTGAGGTGACTTAGGCTTCATCTGAGGATAAGACACCGAAGAAAACTTGGAGGATGTAGAAGAGTTTGGCCTAATAAGGGAATTGCCCATAGAACTTCTGAAGTTTGAGACATTAGCATTTGGCATCTCACGCCCTGCCGTATTCATGGAGATATAATTAGAGTTTGGGGAGGCATTCTGGGCACTCTTACCCTGCACATCAGCTGCACCAGTTCCTTCTTGTTGCTGCCTCAGACTTGAAAGTATTTTTACCATGCTGCGGTGCTTCTTCATCATGTGGTCACACCAGCGTTCCCTTCGAGGTGTCTGGTAGCTGCACCATTCACAACAAAAATTGCCCCGGGATTTTGTCAGGGGCTTGACCATGGATTCCAAAATGCTCCTCTCAACCACCTCAGCAGGCAGCTCTTTGCAGGGCTCCTGCATGGCCACAGAGGCAGATGGTGACTCAGATATAGCAGCAGCAGGTGGAGTTGAACTCTCTTTTAGGTTATTCTTGTGGTACATTTTCTGGTGCTTAATAATCCTTGCACGCCTCGGTGATTTGTAGGTGCAGAACTGGCAAGAGAAAACTTTGCCAAACCCCTCATGCATCATGATGTTGTAGTTTAAGGAACCAGCCGTTGGTGGCCCAACTGAGCTTCCCCCAGCCTGTGCTCCATGAACCTTGCGTGTGTGTTCTATAAGAAGGTTTTTGGAACGGAAGTAACGCACACAGAATTTGCATTGGAAAAACTTGTTGGTTGGTTTAGGATTTGGAGCCATATGCTGACCATAGAAACTCTGGCTCTGGCTATAGTAACTTCCAGTTCCCATCTGAGTTGCCGCATTTTGCCCTAAAATAAGATTTAAAGTGAATATGTAAATAAATAAAATCAACTGTTTTTATTATTTTTTCCTCCACCCACCCTGTATGCATAAGAATACCATGACATTCTGAATGGATAAAATCACATCAGAGGTTTTATTTATGGTGAGACAGCATATAATAATAGCCAAAAAACTAACCATTATGCATAATATACATATATACATGACTATGGTATAAAATCTAGGATGGACTTCCAAAATAATCTGCATAGGTAGATGTGGGGAAGCTAGTATGGCTAGTTCAAAAATTTGGGTTCATTCTTGGTGATGAAGAACAACCACAAAGATCTAAAATCAAAAACCAGTATGAAGAAGCACATGAAAAGTGGTTAGGAAACAAATCCACCTTCCATGTTTGCATTTATAGGGAAAAAAAAAAGGTCAGAACTAATATGGCTAGAACTAGACAATATATTCTTTGCTGCCACAGCAATATAGATGGAATTTTTAAAATCCCATTAGAAATACAAATTAAATAAACCACGTGTGAAATAGAAGGTTAGAGTTGAGATTTACCTGCTATTTCATCTGCAATTGTAAATTCATCCTTTACAGAAGAAAATTCAACCTCGGTCTGGTTGCTGGCATTCATGGAGCCAGACCTTGGCTGGCTAGGGCTTTCTTCAGAGACATCTGTTGGCTGCAGAAAAGCAGTGTGAACATCCTGAATGTGAGCTTTTAGGTCTTCATAGGATGGAGCTCGAAAATCGCAGCCATCGCACTGCAGCACCTCCATGGTTCAGGGGTAATCTTTTACATTAGAAAATTCTGCAATAAAAAAGAGGGGAAGCAGAGAATAAGAGACTCGTTTTATATAAACGCCATTCTAGTAAATTTTGAAATTATGCAATACCAAGCTTATGATGATTTAGTCATTTACAGAAATTCCGCAAGTACTGTAGCGTAAAACTCAACCTTTGCTAGATATCTTAAGAGGCATCAATTCACCGAAAGTCCTATCTAGGTAGCTCACAAGTTGCTGACTCAACACCACAAACATGCAGACTTCTGACAAATGACTATTGATTCAATGGACTTTGTCCTCTTGGCTTTCCCATTCCTCAGGACAGGGCTGTTGTTCTGAAGTCTGTCTTGTTCAAAGACCAGATAAGGGTATGCAGGAGAAACAGCACATTACTCCCAAACAGTCATAGACTGAAATTTACCAGTAACAGTGTTTTTTGCCTCTTTGAGTGGCCTCTGCCACTTCAACTTTCCTGTAAGTTGCAAGGTTCTGTCTACATTACTGTTAGAGGTTAAAAACTCCCACAGATACATACTTGCATTCTACTCAACATCTGATTGTGCCTGACCTTGTTGGAAAACCTAAATATTACTTCAAGATGAGCTAAACGTATCCAAGGTATCCAAAACAGAAGGGTTCACTCTGCATTACTTCCTCCAAGCTTTGTGAGGGCATCTCCATTCTTAATTGAAATTTGGGGTTTATATCCTTGGTGGGTTAGGAATCTGGGAAAAAGGGATATCTGAAGGAACAGAGTAACAGCAATGGGAACAGGAAATCTGCATAAGTTCAATGGAAACATGAATAATAAAATAGATTTGCAAATTGCAAATCACAAACTCATCTGAAAGCCCTGCATATTTTGAAGTATCAAGTAACGTTAACGTTTGGCAGCATCATGTATGTTGGTTCACTATGTGAACAAGGAATTGTGCATGACAGAGTTGTGATGGTATTTGTTACACAACTCAAAAGTTTTATATCCTATCATGAAGGATAGTACACTCAAAACACAAATAAGAAGAACAGATGAGATCCTGCTAACTTGAACTGAACTTGCGCACAAGACCAACTTCCTAAATTAATAAATGAATCACTTAAGTTTCCTTAAAGCTTCATGCTGCCCTGGCCATTCCTGAGGTTCATGGTGCAAGCTCAGCCCAAAAACATTGAAAAGTCCATGTATTTATTGTAGAGTTTGAAGCTACCTCACCAGAAAGGAGAAAACGTTAGTACACAGAAACAAAAGAGGACACAGCATCGGGATTTTAATAAGAGAAAGCTTCTCCTGGTAGCCTGCTAAAATAAACTTCTAGCAAGTCAAATTCTGGACAGTCTGAGCACACAAGCACATATTTACCTACATTACTTTGCAAGCTGAAATGTCTCCTTTCTCTCTCCCCCTCCTTTTCTCCCACCACCAATAAAGAAAATGAACGCTGTACCAGCTTCTTTTCAGCTAACAAAGTTACAATAATCGAGATACTCAAGCTTTTATGTGCAAGCACCAGACCAAATTGTGTGGAAGAGGTTGCTATCTGCTCTGGATCAAATTACAGCAGTGAGTGAAGCCCCACCCCACGTCTCCTTTAGCACAGTCCATTAGACCTGAAAACAAATTTTTCCATGGAGCAGACGACTCCTGCATTTAGAGCACTTCACAGAAAAGCAGATCATCCAGTTTTCACTACCCATCCCCCAAGCTTAGTCCTTTCATCTCAGCCAAACAAGCCACAGCTCTGCTGAATGTGTTTATCACACTTTCAAGAGATATGAGCCCCTGCGTCACTGAAGCTTTAAGACTCACTAAGCTGCCCTAGTCCTCTGAGCTTTGGGAGCAGCCATTTTAGCTCAGACAACTCCTGCACTCAGAGGCTCATAGCTTCTCGCCTGTGCACAACATGGCCTCACTTATCTCAGCTTCATCTCAAGCACACCAGGGTTTTCCTTTCTCCCCCCGCTTTTTTCCTCCTCCTCCTTCTCCTCCTTGGGTGATGCTTGAAAAATCAGTCTCTCCAGAGCACAGCTTCCCTTCTCCTGTGTTGCTTGCTCCCAAAACCAGGTAGCTGTGGTCCCCTCGCGCTGCCCAAGCAGCACCTTCCCTCCCCTTCAGCAGTTCACCCAAAAGCATCTCCCAGGCTTGGTTCCCCTGTCCCATGGATGACACACACCACGCTTTGTGCCAGCATTACAGCATCAAGACACTGGTCCAAGCTGTCCTACAGGCAGAGGCAACAACACAGCCGAACCTTCCAGGACGAGGAGGAGGAGGAGGCGGTGGGGGAGGCAGGCGGGGGGCCTCCAGCCTGCCCCGTCCCTGGGGAGCCCTCCTGCTCAGCGCAGAAGACACACCACCCCACTCCCCTGCCAGATTCCAAAGTCTAATGACCTTTGTTAATCACCAGCCAGCCTGTCTGCATCAGCAAGCCCTGCCAGCAGACACACCCTTCAACACAAAGGCTGTAGCTATGCCTTTTAAGAGAGGTTCTCTGAAAGCTCCATTGTGTAGAAGAGAGGAAAAACAACACACACACAGACACACACACACAAATCTCCCTCTCTGTCTCTCTCCCCCCTGAAAACTTCAGCCCCTTCAGAAACACCACCAC
>VWPW01026381.1:2419425-2429981 GCA_013389825.1 Crypturellus undulatus | reverse complement strand
ACCCACCCCCACCCAAAAAAAAAAAAAAAAAAAAAAAAAAGGCTTTCTGCTCTGTGTCTCTTGGAAACTTCAGACCAGCTTTACAAAACGGAAAATCAGAAGGGAGGGCAAACCTGAAGTTCTGAGAAGGATAAGCCTGACCACCTCAAGAGGTAAAAAGCACCATCATCCCCATCCCTGGCAGCTGCAATTCTTTAAAATGCTGATGCTTTCAGAAGCTGTCCTCAAGGATGCAGCTAGTTGTCTAGACAATCTCAAACCAACAGCACCCTTCCTCTACAAAACAAAATGTTGAGAAAGTTGAAAGATCGGTAATAGCTGCTGACTATAAAAAAATGCTGAAGGTTCTAGCTTTAGTGCCAGCATGGTCTCTATCACAAAGGCAGCACCAAGTCATGGAAGAGGTTAATCTTACAGCAGCTGAGAAGAGCACACACCAGGTACAGCTGAATGGCCTTCAAATTGATGCTTTCACCAGGAATCATACTGAAAGCAGGATGAAGTGTTTTGTTAGGAATTCTGCTCTACTATTTGCACATTTTTTCTCCTTCAAAATCCAGACTTCACTCAAAGGGGGGAGAAAAACACAGAAGCTGCTAGTTTGAGCTCATTTATCAAAAGAAACTGAAACACAATGCATGCCTTTCTCTCTCTCTCTCTCTCTTTTTTTTTTTTTTTTTTGTCTTCATGGGATATGGAACTCCGAGAGACCCACCTACCTAACAGCAAAGAGCAATTCCAGTGCAGATGTTAAGGCAGTGTCCAGACCGCACCCCAAGCAGCGGAGACAAAGAACAAGGTTTGCACTTTTGTCCACCATGACCAGCTACGGCAGCATCTTCCATACATACAGGCGACAGCTCCTTCTGCATTTCGTTTGCTCAATAAAACCTGCATTCCATAATCCCTTTAATTTTCAAACAGCACCAGGGCAAGACTTAGTGGGGGGATGGAGGTGGAGTGGGGTAGAGGGAGGAGGGGAGGTTACTAAATCTGCTAAATCAAAAGCAGAACAGGAAGTCTGGGGAGAAAAAAAAAAAACACAACCACCATAAAATGAATCCATAAATCCCACAAGTCCTCTAAAATATTCACAGCCAATCTCTTGAGACCACATTGCCCACACATAATGTGACTTATAAAATACCCTGCTCATGTGAGGGTAGCCTCACCAAGCAGAGGAAAAAGCACCTTTATCAAACTACTTATAGTCTTTTCTTAAGGTAGATATCTGTGTTGTTTAGCATGGAGAAGAGATGTTCTGACTTCTATCATGAGGGGAAAACTTCCCAAACATTGAGCAAAAGCAATTCACAAAGCTGCATAAAGACCCAAGGTTGAGTCTCAAATCATCCTCAGCCTCTTGCACTACACTTAGGAACACGTGAAGAGAACATCAGAGAGACGGTTGCATTAGATTTCTAGGTTTTTAAGAATCCAAAACAAAAGATAATTGTGCTTGTTGAACAACAGTCATTACGGAACTTGGCAGCAGCTGGAGTAGTACAAATCATTATGTTTAAGTTTGGTCTTAATGCTTCAAAATACAAAATTAATTGCGAAGCCCAAGGCACTGACCTCAAAAATTGAGCTTCTGTGGTTGACTACCCATCCGTTACATTCAGGGATGGGAAGTCGGCAGCACTGCTCGAAGTCAAGAGCAAGACGCACGTGGCGCAAACCGCAGCGGGAAGGGCCAGGCGGACCACACGCGCAGACACGCACACCCCACAACACCACACTCAAAGGGAAGAGGTTTTCCTCAATCTCAGAATCTCCCTGTGACACCTAGGGCGATCAGACACTCCCTCAATGCCAGGGCGCAGACACAGGTCACACACACGCGCCTCAACTACCATCTTCAGGGGGTGCGAGGTACCGATGGCCTCCTCAGGGCCATCCTCTCAGACCCCCACTTCAGACCTCCAGTTTTGGCCTGAGGACAACAACCAGCTGCCCCTGGGGCTTCCGCCACTCCCAGCTCCTCCGCGCCGCACGATGCGGTGCCGTGCGTCACCACACAGCGCCGTGCCCGTGCCACAGCTCAGTGCCGACAATGCCGTCTGGCAGCAGGGGCCCACCTCACCCTCCGAACTTACAGTCTCCAACAACCAAGAAAAGAAGGGAAAGCTGCTCTGTGCCATGTAGGAATTACACAATTTTCCACAAAAACTGAACCTGGCAGCGGTGCCGCAGGTCAGGGGCCAACCCCACCACAACTATGGTGGTGTGAGGAGACACCAGCAGGTGCCTCTGGGAGCTCCCCACCGCCACGACTCTTCTCCAGTCAGACCTGTTAATGACCTAACCCACTGCTGCACTGCTAACTGATTCGCTTGGATTTGGGGGCTTTAAAAACATGGTTGCAGAGGATAACAGTATGGGAAAACAAAAAGGACCAAGAACCATCTACACACTTGAAAACCTACCCTAACTGGAAAATAGTGTGGTCTTACTTTTCTTTTCTAGTTGAATGCAATTAGTAAGGAGTTGCAAGAACAAAGTCAGCCCTTGTTTAAAGTCTGGTAAGCTTACTCAACTTGTGTCTGCTTTTCAGTGATCAATCTCTCATTCAAACTACTGGGATTCTTGGGCCTCTGAGGACTGGTTTTGAAATTACTCCTCCAAGCTTATAACAAAAATAAACTAAAATGAAATGCTAGTTTCCTTCTCTGTCTTTTAAGCTAGATTTTTACAGAGCTCCATTAGTTGGGTTTCAACTTTTGACTTCCATAGGGTTATTTGGTGGTTCCTGTTGGCATACAAAGAACCAAAAGAAAAACTTAATCACCCATCAACAATTTTATTGAAGTCCATTTTTGGGTTTTCTGTATTACGTTTTGAAACTCAACTGTTATACCCGTAAGACAAATACCTTAGTGATTCCTAGTTCTACCACCCATTACTTCCAGGGGATACTTCACCTAGTTTGTTCTCATTTCTGTTGAACTGCACAGAAATTCATAGCATGTTGCAATGTAAAAATGTCAATACTTTCAAGAAAGAAACTTCAATTACAGATCCACTACAACTCAACAATAAAAACAAGCTGAAACAGAGCAGGGATAGACTCCCATTTTTTTTTTTTTCTAAAATGTGTTTATCCAGCCATCTGGAAGACAGAATCTGAAGCAAACTCCAGATCAAATTCCACAGGAGAAAGTGATCCTACTACACATTCTTAGTACTTCCTATTCAAAACTTTTCTGAAATCTTCCTGTCACAAAAAGTAGCACAACCAACTTTAACATCTATACAGTTGCCATTCACTTCTGTTGCTTTTCAGTATCTAAAAAGTCATTCATTTGACATATCCAATACTATTTAACAAGCACTATGGGTCTTTGTAAAGCCACTGCATGACTCAAAAAATCTTCTATACTTTAAAGGAAACAAAAATTGCCTTACTCTTAAGGTTTGTGGAAGAGAGACTATACAGTGTTGGGATCTGCCAAGAAGTATAGTTTTATTTTATTTTATAGTTCATGGAGAGAACAAGGATTCACAGGATCTCTGCTTATTTTTCTTCTTGGGACCTTCATACATAAACACATAAATGAGCCATAAGAGAACCAAATGAGGGATTAATTGCTATCAGCTGAACCAGTTCTCCAAGCAATCTTTTTGAAAAATAAATAAGAAATTAAAAAAACGCTGCTTTATTACCCGTCATACGCATTTTATTACCCATTATTTACTCATCATAGATTTTACAAGTAGATATGAAAGAAAGGTGAATCACAGATAGAGGCACAATGTGAACTTCACCTACATATCTTGTGGAACAGGCTACAGTATCGAGCCTCAAAAAGAGATAAGCAAAAGATAATTATCTCACTGCAAAATAAAGCAAGCAAACAACAGTGAAAAAAATATTCCTCAGTAAGAAGGGAAAAAATACGACATGGAACACCTGAACTTAATCTAAAGTGTTACTTGCAAGCAAATCAGATCAAGAAAGAGCATGTAGATTTAAATAATGTAAGCACAAATGCCATCAAGTTGGGACTTTACTTCCTTCAAACTTATGGAATACAGACCATTGTTTTTCCAGTTTTCACAAATAATCTTTCCTTGCTCTTCTTTTGGGGATCTACTATTTGAATTATTCAAGTATACCTTCAAACTTTGGACTTCAAATTTCAAATAAAAGCATATTGTTACTTAATTAACAGACAAACTAAAACAGCGTCATGCCAAAGAATGAATTTCAAAATTTTGTTGTCTTCCCTTCCTAACAATTAGCCATTAGCCATCAGGCATGGACAACTGGGTCTCAGGATAAAGAATCTCAGACCTATAAGAAGGCCTTCAAAATGATTTTTCCCCAAACAAGACCATTTTTTTTCTTATGTCCTGAATTATCTTCATGGTAATTCCTATAGAAATCAAAAAGATACTGTATTTATCTGAGAAACAGTTAAAAGCCCAAAGTAGACTTTTCCCTTAATATGTCAGCTACATCATTTATTTCACAAAATAAGTTTTGAAAATGCAAATACATGGAGACACACAGGTACCTTTTTGGAAGTTTATCTGTAGTTCATGACAATAAACAGAAAGTGCTTTGGCCTTATAATATGGGGAGATATAATAACCGCTTTATTAGGGCAGAGGTAAATTTTGATCAGATAGGTAAATTTGGTAAACTTTACTTCCTTTCCCACCAGAAGATAAAGGAAAGAAGAGGGAAGAAAAACAAACAACAAACAAACAAACACACACATACATACACATACACACACAAAAGCCATTAAATCATTTTCCCTGTCAAAACTCGCAAAGGAAATGAGTTTCCTGGAGTTAGTCTAATAAATGACTCTGTTAGGCCTTTGACCTTTCATACAGACATTAACCTAATGAAAAAAAAAAAGTGGAATTGCATAGAGACAAAACACTAGAGTAGAAATTAAGTCTGCCACTTGGCTACCATACTAAATGATCATGGGAAACAAGCATGTTCAAAAGGCAAGTGGGCAGGCCCATCTGGGAACTAAGGTATAAAAGGCACAATACAACCAAAAGCAGTAGATCTGGGCTTTCCAATTTTCAGATAGGAGTTTATAGTGAGCTACCTCGAGAAACCCAATTCCTGGATTGAGGATTTAAGGTAAATGCACTCCCTGTGTAAATGCACTCACGGACAAAGGTGTCAGTAGGTGGTGCTGAAGAACACAGCAGAACTGTTCCTGGGTACTCCATAAAAAAACCTCACTTCCTTCACATGTATTGCAAATGATGTCTTCTAGATGCTCTTTACAGAAAGCATGCATGACCACTATCACCCTAAAAGGAGCAAGGGAGACAGCAGACTCCTCAGCTTGGCATAAGCTCGGCAAAGATCTCTTTATTTGCCGAGAAAAATTGAAGCCATTATAAGGTGTTCAACCAGTAACAAACCAGGCATGACACACTTACCTACCTGCCCCGCTACACCATGAACCAAAGTGGGAAACAGAACTGTGAATAGAGTCCCAGGGGTCTCCTAATGGTCATCAGGACCTTAAATATACCAAAAACACAAACACCTATTCATGTTTTTAAAAGTAATCTGGCAGTTTGCACCGAAGCATGTACACCAATGCATGGTTTGTGGTTGGTGAGCTGCAAGAAGCATGGTATTTTAAAAAATCCTAACTTGACAGAACTAAATTATGAGAACACATGAAATGATGTATTATTAAAGATGACAGAGAGTTTTAATTTTACAGACCAGAGACTAGACTAGCCAACATGGTTGGCCTGTCCTTTCTATGAAGTCACAGAGGTGGGAATCAAATCCGTGTGTATTTGGAAACTACCACCAACACCCAGGAGAAAGTTCAGCTTTGGGAGTGCTACTGAAAAATGTCTTCAAGAAGATAAAATGAAGAGAGATGACCAACTGCTTGGAGGACAGATGTGAAAAGCTGTTTTTCTGAAAGGTGTTTTGCCTGAAATCCTTGAGTCTGGTTAGCCACCAAAAGTCATGGTTAGCAATAAAGCGTAACAAAGCTGAGCAGAATGGTTCACTGAATCATGTAGCTCCAAAGGCACCTCAAGTATCACTCTACAACAGCAGGACAGTGGCTGAAATGCCACTGTGTGTGTGCAGACCCATATTAATGGACAAAGTCTAAGGATTGTTTGTCTCTCCCACTATAATCTTGAAAAGAACTGATTTCCTTGTTATTTGAACACCAACTTTGTCTTATGCATTGCTTCACTCCTCCCCAAGCTTCTGGTTTTATCCAACATTTGTTGGGCAGCAAGCTGAAGTCTTTCTGTCAGCCAGTTTATTTCCTCAGGTAATATAAATCCATCACTGACCCATTTATAATGCTAGACAGAATACATATTATTTTTGCCGACTGACTTACAGTAGACAACATCTTTGCCTTAGGTAGGCCAATACATACTTATGCAGCATTTGACAAAATGCCTTAAACAGTTACCTCAGATTGTCACTAGACTGCAACCTCCTCTGCCCCTCATCCGATACTCCCAAAAGATTTTCCATTTCTGCAAATGAAGTTCCTCTGTCTGTCTGGGATGTTGACTGACGAGACTGAAGAGTTATGCCCCTTAAAGGCTGCAGCAAGTTGCAGCTAACATTTACAGATTATCCAAATATTTCGCTTTGTCACAAATTGTAATTTTATATATGCTCCATTGCAGTACACTTAGGATTGTAATGTTGGAACATTGGAACACAATATACTAGGTCAAAGGAAATCTCACTTCTTTTACTTTCCCTTCAACTTTCATCTCCACCCACCTGGCCTTTCTAGGAAACACTGTTTTCTCCATCCATGTAATACAGCCAGTATTTTGGGGTATAAAATATTTTATATAAAACAAGCATATTGGCTCAGTCATCATTTGGGTAAAATGTAGATATCCACAGTGTCTAGAAGGAACTAAGTAGAATGCCTACAATGCAGTTCAATGGGGGAAAAACCCTAGTACTACAGTCACAGTATTTATGAATTGACTGAAGTTAATGGAAGCTCTCCAGCCAGAAAGTGTTTGGATCAAAGAGGCAAGAGAAACTCTTATGTTAAAAACAGGAAAAAGCTGCTATGCCTCGTTTGTAGAAGAAATGTCCACTTTGTTATCCAGGTAATAGGAACAATCTCTCTCTCTCTCTCTCAAAAAAAAAAAAAAGCCACTGGATAACCTAACTTCTCAACTTTCCAATAATAAACAATCTTTTCCACCAAATACTCTATTATTAAACTATTATTAAAACTGAGCTGTATCAAAAGTGGTAAGAAGCTGAAGCTTCTAATGCAGTTCTTCTGTCCTCATTTATTCCTTTTTGCTTTAAATAAGCTCTTTGAGGGTCAGCCACCAAGATCCAATTTCTTTCAGTTCCTCCTAAGAAATACCCAAACAGGAAATGGACCATAAAAAAAAAAAAATCTACTAAGACTTTCTTTGTAATGAGGCCCATAGCTAAGAGGGGGCAGAGATTACAACCAACTGTATCCTTCAAAAGTTACAATCCTTACAAATATATAGAGAATACAGAACTATTGTAGCTTTTCTCTCTTCTACACTCCCCTTACACAACTCCTATTTTTTTCCAACTGATTTGAATGCTTTACACTTAACTGTTTTAAATGGCACATTTCAAGCATTTTAGACAAATAGTAGGAAAACAAAATTCAGTTCTAGAACAAGAAATCAGTTTCTATTGCCTCATGATTACCTTTATTCTGAAGAAAACAAAAACAAGAAATAAAAAAACAGGCTGTTCTGGCTTTACCCTGAAGACATGAGGTGAAAGTTGATAAAAACGGAACCTAGCTTTTAGAACTTTGATCCTGGTAATACTCACAAAATTGCCAAACTACATATAAATACAACGATCTTTCTTGTCATGATGTGTGCTGAGTTTCAGACTAGTTTATCCAAAAAAAAAAAGTCCTCCTCCCTCATCCCCCCACAAAAAAAGAGAGAAATACTGTACATCTTTTTGTTACACTTTCCTCTTCCTCACTCTTTCTACTTAACCCAGTGAATTAATGGCATAGCTTCTTATAATTTACAAATGCTTCTTTAATGATTTTAGCTACCTCAGGCCATCACTGAGTTGAAACGTAGGCCTCATGTTTATTCAAACCCCATGGAAAGGTTTACCTTCCAGAGGTGTACCTTCATTATGGGAAAAAAAAAAAAAAAAGAATCATAGGATAAAGATATTATCCTAACCTCTGGATAATTAGGTCATTTAACCTTTGGAAATATGTGTAACCTGGAAAATGAACCCAAATTCTTAAATATATATATATATTTTAATAAGAGACAGGAAGTAGAAAACTAAGCACGGCTCCCCGGAGAGTATTTGGTCCAAGCAAGGTGAATACCGGAAAAGATTTTCAGTTGTGCTGACTTAAGAATACATAGGCAAGTCCAAACAGGAAAGACATTTTAGAAAGTTCTCATGCATGCACTTAGTCAACCTTTTCCATAGTGGATCTTCTCTGAAGCAGGAAAAAAAAGTTCAAAAAGTTCAAAAAAAAAAGTCCTGTAAGGTGTGTACCTTAGAGAAATTCAAGAAAAGGCAGAGTGCCCAGTGTTGGAGAACCCTACACTTCACCAGGATTTTGTGGGTAAATATGAAGCAACAAATAGATGTCTGAGGAAAAGCACTAGATGAAATGCCAAGAAAAGGCGTTCTTATGTTCTTTGGCTTTGTCCTGAGAAGTCTCTTTAATTTCACTGCAAATCCAAACATGTATTGAAAATACACAGGATACAGGCTCTTTGGGACAAACATTGTTTCTGCGCTATTGACATTTGGCTCTAGGAAAGGAGACTAGACAGCAATCTTCCTTTATCCTCACTAGCCATTGCTTTACCTGCAGCGAGTAGCTGCTCCAGGGATATGCCTTCTCTGGCAGAGTGGGACAAAATATCTTGGCTGCCAACAGCTCCATCATCAAAACAGAGAAGTACAATGAGGTCTCTGTGCACCTGCTTATGGAGCAGATCCATTTCACTCTGAAAGACCAATTTTGTACCGCTCTTTTCACTAACAGTTCTCTCATCCTCTCTGCCTTCCTACCTGACATGGGCTCCTGCAACCAACCACAGCAGGTCTTCCAACAAAACACTTTCATCCTGGCTCCAGGTCATCCTGCAGGACACACTAACTGTGGGAAGAGAACCAGCAGGAAGACTTCATTCACACTTGGACATGCTTTTGGCCCTAAGGACGGTATTATCTGAAAGTACAGCAGCTCTGCCTGAGTTACTGCAAGGACAGACAAACCCTGACATGCATATAAAATAGATGCAAGTGGACAAGGTAGTAATCAAAATGTGTTTTAAGCTAATAAGAAAAAAAGAAATACCCCTGCACCCACCAAAAAAAGAAGCCTTGTGACCACTGAAAAGACCCAACAGAGTTTTCAGCCCGGTGAGATATGTACAAATTTATACAATCCCTTTAATTAATCTGAAATCTTTAGAAGTAACATTATGAAAGCAAAAAGAATTGTTATCCAACTTACAACATATTGCATAAAGAGAAGGAATATGACAATAACAAAAATGTGCTACAATATACTATAGTTCAAAACAAAAAGTGTGTAACAAATTAGTTTTATCGATCATTATACAACCACTTGAAAAAAAAAGGAAATAATGTTTTATTTAAGAGCAAAAAAATCACAAATTTCTCAACTTCCTGCTCTTTGATGAAGTACACATGAATAATTTAGGTAGCTCAAATGTCATAAGAATTCTCCACCTCAGTAGGTTTTAAAAGGAAGTAGGATTACTCTGAAGCAGAATCACATGCAAAAAAAAAAGTATATATATTATTTCTGTTTTCAACAAAGGAACAAAGATAGGGAAAAAGAGCTCTAAGCCGCAAACAGCATAGCTTCAAGTGCTGTGAATTGAATGTGCTTAAGGTTTATATCGATTGAAGGGAATGGATGAATCTTTTCAGCTACACATGGAAAGGAGAGGAAAAACATATATCTCTTTCCAATAAGAGTCCAGCTAAGTGAACAACCACTAGGCACAATATTCAGCAACATCACTTGCTGATCCGTTGAATCTCCACCTGTTTTTTACACAGTAGATGCATACATGGACTTTATGAGACCAAAATACTATTAATATTTTGAGACACTTCACTTACTTCATTATGATCCAGAATCCATTACATTTTTTTTGCTTTTCTACTCTTCCGTACTGTTAGTGTGCTTTACAATACATTCTAGACTTTTTATTTATTTATTTAAAACTTATTTGAATAAAGGCATTTATACTCTTTCATTTGTTTCTTGCAACAAGCATTTGTTCAAGCGTGGGTTCTTGTTTGCAAGAATGTGTGCACAGAGTTTCACATTCACTTAGGAGTTCATTGACAGAAGAGTCTGTGTCAGAATTATACAATCAGACCTACAAAAAAATCTCATTTTCTCTCCTGCTTATGGAACACCAAAGGGAGACAAGACAGCACCATATGACTCAGGTTTCCATTCACCTATGTCGAAAAACTTAAGACAACCAAAGTAACTTGCACACTGCAAAAAAAAAAAAAAAAAAAAAAAAAA
>VWPW01026381.1:2391231-2419419 GCA_013389825.1 Crypturellus undulatus | reverse complement strand
ACAAAAAAAAAAAAAAAAAAAAAAAAAAAAAAAAAAAAGGACTGAAATATCTCCCATGTGCTCAAAGACCTTTGAATTATTGAGCATAATCTGAAGATTCACAATCTACTCTTAGTCTGTAAGGAACAAAAGGGCAGAATTAAATATATCAAGTAGCTACACCTGTTCTCTGTTCCTTGCATTTGCTACCTGCTTATGTGAATCATGCAATCTAAGCCCTCACTGTGGTAGACCCTCTCCGTGTGAAAGCAATCTGAGTTCCACCATGAAGAGCCTTCCTCTTTTGGCTTGCAAGGGAGAAGCACGAAGCAGTGAAGTGGCCTCGGTCCAGGTCACAGAGCTGGTCTGTGGTACTGCCAGCAGCAGAGGGTAGGTTTCCATCGTCCAGACCTTTCCTGTTACACCACATTCTCCCTCTGTGCCAGCATCTCTGAAATCCCAGTGCTAACTTACCACCGCAGCTACAAACACAAGTTTCTCCAGTGTAGTGGAAGTTGAAAGTTTGGCAGCAGGGGTAAATCATACACCACACACAAAGAAATAACTAATGCTCTTTATTAATCAAGTTTGTTTGTTTGTTTAACTGGCATTGCCATTTCCAGTTTGCTGCACAGAATCCAGGTTTTTGCAGAAGAATTTAGGTCAACTCAGCAAAATATCTGCAGAGCTGAGGAGAGCAACGCGGAGAATAGAGGTTAAGGCTGGTGAACCTAACCACACATATTAGATAAAATCACAGGAGTTTATGAGGGAAGAGGTAGATGAGGGAAAAAAAAGAGAGAGAGAGAGATTGGGAAAAAAAGGAGCCTTATATGAGGGTGGGAGAGACTTGTTTCCAAGGAGCAAAAACTAGAAAATCTCATATTGTTATACACCAAGTAGCTTTTTGCTTAAGACCAGTCTGCCTAAACTGATCAACTATTCTACTCTGTTCTCAAACTAGTCTAAAGTTTAGGCAAGGTATTTATCACTCTGCTGTTCCAGAAAAAGTCCCAAAAAAATGCGTACTAGAAGTCATCAAAGCATATCTTCTTCATAGCGTCTTTGCAAAAATATTCATAAGAGGAACAAAATAGATCTTCTCCAGTGTCTTCTGCAAGGAGATATTCATGACCAAAGAAGAGGAAGTTTGATTTAATCAGACCTCTCTTTCACACATGCTAGCTGGAGCCACAAAGCTTATGCACACTTCCACTCCACCCTGGTTAACAAAATTTATGAGAACAAACCAGGCAATCCGTTTTCACATGCTGACAATTACATCTGCCCTTCATTGTTAGGGCATTACCACAAAATAGATCCACATATTTTATGTGTTAAAAAGAAAGAAGTTTGAGTTGTAAGAGAGTCAAGTCCTTCAAAGATTCAGGCCAAACACCACCTTCACTACCAACATGCTGTTTCTAAAGCACTTTATGCACTTCAGTAAAATAAGTCTTCCTTCTGTGATTCCCTTTTAAGAGTCTGGATGTTTAAGAAAACACCTCTTCCCAAAAATCATAATTAGCTTGTGCTGAGAGACATGTGCAACATACCAACGACTCCTGATCCTGTTTAATGTGAACCCAAGCTTTGCAAAAGAGGCTCAGAGAAACAGAGCAGTCTCTGTAGCAATCTCAGATACTGCTGGCATTCCTGCTGAAGGAAGCATACTGAGCATGCTTGATCTTAAGTCCACAGAGCAAACCCAGGCTCAGCTTCTGCCAAAAAAGCAACATGTGTCATGGGCAGCTGTGACTGTTTTTTTGCTGGGATAGAGATACAAAGTGGTAACACCTTTTCTTTTTCTTTCTTTCTTTTTTTTTTTTTTTTCTTTCTCTATAGGTGTCAACAGAGATACACAAGCATGCTCACCACAGTTGGAAAGAACTAAAGATCCAGTTGGTGCTTACTGGTGCCAAGGGATAAGAAGGTTTTTTCTGCATCTGCCCTCTCCATGCAAAAAGAGTGGACTCAAAGGGTAGACTCCTCTTCCTTAGTTCTCTCTCAAGGCAGCATATGGGCAGATGGACTGTGCATAAGTGCCTCCTGTGCAGTTTCTATCCTATCACCTGGGAGGCACAGGCCCACCTGCTGCCTCACACCAAGGCAACTGAGTTGGCACTCTCAGATTAGCAAGCAGAGTTCACTGGAAAAACTATCTTCCCACTCCCTGTCAGCCCAGCTCCAACTATCAAACAGTCTGGAAGTAGATACAATATAAACATTTTGAAGAAGCAGGCAAAAAAAAAAAAAAAAAAAGGATGATGCTAGTAATAAATTAGCAGGTTTGCAGGATCACAAAACTGAGGTTAAATCTTTCATCCTTTTTATCCTTGTCTACATACACAAGTGATCAAGAAATACATATTACAATTTTCTTAATTTCTGTAATATTCTCTACCATAAAGTTATCTTTATTATGTCAGGGGGAACTCCTGACATTAAATCTTAAATTTCTGCTCTTCTGCCCTGAATGAATTACTCTATCCTGTCTATCTGTAGGTGCCTCCACAGCTTCTTGGAAGATGCAGACCACTCATGTTTCCACAACCTAGCAGAAAACTTGCTGATGTTGGTACCATAGATCCTTAAGGTAGCTCTGAACTCAAAAGAATTGGTCTTTGAGTTCTTATGACTGTATTTAGTGTGATGATCCCTCATGACAGAGGATGAAATAAAAGGCAAGACCTTACTACTGCCTCTTCCTCCTGAGCAAGAGGAGTATATTTTCAAGATACTGCTTTGCCTTACACACAGCAAGACAGAGAAGAGAGAGAAGGGCTGAGAAGGGGCTATGCAGACAAGACCAAGAATAACTGGCAGTCAACTGACTTTACTGTCTCTCAAGCTCGTTTGCTACTGAGAGGCCTCCTATGCACTCAACAAACTGGTATCTAGGGCTGCAGAAACAAAACTTTTCTTCCTCTTTCTTTTTGAGGAAGACTCCTTTTCTGGTTCTCCTTGCCTGTTGCTCTGAACTCAGTAACTGATACAATTGTGGTCAGTCAAGATATTGTGTGTGTGTGTGTGTGTGTACACTATGTCTGGATCCTCAGGAAGGCAGCCTGGTATTTTATTTTTAAACATTGGCTCCTGTTGCGCAGCCCCACATATAATGGTTCCACTCCTGAAGGCTGGATACTCTTCTGCTATCAGTTTTCAAAGAAAAACAAAGCCATGCAAGCCAACACCACCAAGCAGAGTAGGAGAAAAGTTCTCTCCTAAAGATTCTTTTTCCCTTCATAGAACAAGAGATCAGAGAAGGATTAAATCTTCAGTGTCATTCCAACTTCCTCCCCTGTACTAGCTGCTGAATTTTGTGCAAGTCCCAGTACCTGCTCTGCTTTTAGATATTTCTCCTTTTTTTTTTTTTTATTTATTTCTAGAAACTTTTTGGAGTTTCACCAATCTTTCCCAACCAAGAACTAGACCTTCACATGGCTTACTAATTACTAGAGCCATTTCTTATAGCAGAGGATGAAATTAGGAAATAGGAACTTCTTACCTGAAAGTAGAACTTGCAAAGAATCTTCAAGGTCTTAGAAGCTGAAGAAGGCAGAACCAGACTTGCTAAACATAGGATTGGTGTTACTGTTTACCCTTCCTGAAGAGCCTGCCCTTCTAATGTGTTCCAAAGATGACAAACTTAACTTGTATCATATACCTCTAGCCACCTGCAGTACAAGATCATTTTGGCAGTGAGGCTTCACTGTCAAAAGAGAGAGGAAAAAAAAAAGTGGTTTCCTTTTCAGCTGAGCACACAGGGGCTATATCTGTAGACTTGATTATTAGAAGAAAGGAAATGTTCAAGTTAAAGACAAGACTGCTCCTTTGCAAACAAAGCTGAGAGAAAAGATTTTTCTCTGAATATGGAAAAGAAGTGCAGAGGAGCAGCTTGAAGAGAGGAAGTCACCTTTTCAACTTTACTCACATTTCATGATGGAAGACAGCCACTAATCTCAGCATTACTCACAGGTTAGAATAATCACTCATTTGAAAACCCAAAAACACAGAGGATGCAGCTCAGACCTCTTTCCCCTTTTTCACTCCTGAAATCCTTTGTTCTCCCACTGTCTTCTAACTCCTCCAATTAGATTAGTGCAGTACTGCATTCTGAAGCTTGAAAACAGTCTTCCAAAACTGAAGCTACAAATTAAGAGCTGAAAATATTTTGTCAATTATGGGATCAGAACTCCTCTTCATCCCGTTGAAGTAATTGGTTTATAAAAGTTGAAAAGAACGGCATTTGCAGTTAAGCCTTTACTGCAGCATGACCTTCAGAACCAAGTTAATGTATCATTTTTCCCAGAAACGGACTTGTTTGTGAATTGGTTATCGAAAACCAAGAGGATCTGAAGAAAGAGCTCAGTGTTAAAGTCTTTGATTAGCATGGAAGTCAGAAAGACTTAATCTTTAAGTTTCTTAGAAATATCATCCTTAATAGACTAAAGAGGTGCCTGACAAAAAACTGAAGCAGATCACTACTGCAGCTTCAGAATGTAATTGGTGAGATAGTTTTAATAGAAAGTTAGGTGTTCTAAGAGACTGATTTGTTGTTAAATTCTCATTGGGTTTTAATGACACAAGCACATCTGTGGTACAGAGGTGAACCAAGTTCTCTAGTCTATAAAACCAAGATTGAACTTCTAGGTTCCAGAAAGTACTGACTGGACCAAAGTTCTGGATTGTAGCATCCAAGAAAAAAAATGATTTATTTTGCTTAGCAGATTTATTGTCCCTTTAGAAGCTACAATCTGACTTTTCGGACTGTTCAATCTCTTCCTCTGTGAAAACTGGAAAACAGAAAAGCATATCCAGTTCACTCCCACCAGCCTCGTGTAAATATGGCTCCTTTGAGAACAAAACACAAATCACTATTCCATAGTTTTAAGCCTGTAAAAGACAGGGAAGTGCAGGAAAACTTGGCAAAGAGATAACCAAGCATAAACTGATGCCATAAACCTTGCACTTAGCCTCATCATTGACTTGACTTGGAAACCTGCAAAAAGATTCTCTGTGATGTTTTTGGTAAAACTTCATATCTCCTCAAGGCATCCTATATCTCCGTCCGCTATTCTTTAAGAAAACATATCCCTGACCTGAAGTGGGAATGGCGCAAGACTCATCTTGCTTAAAGTTCACCTTCACCTCAGGCAGCTGTTCACTTCTAACCCTAACAGTCAAAAGCAGACGGCAGCTAGAGCAGGGTGGATTGAGTCACCTTCCAGAAGTGCCTGTCTCCCAGCACTGTGTCCAGAGAAGGACTATGCTTAGGCTTGATACCATAGTGCTTTCTTGTGAATCCATTAATTATCCCAATGCTTCACAATCTTTTTTTCCATTATTAAATTAGAAGTAAAGAACTATTTATACAGCAAACATTTTATAGTCTTAGATTCCAACCACTGCATCATGTTACAGCTTGGTACAGATTCCAGATTCCTATTATATCAGGCATACCCTGGCAAATTCACTACTTTTAGCCCTCTGAATGTCACTTCTGAAAACTTCTGAAAGGGGAAAAATGAACTTCCTGAAAGTTCTTACACTAAAACGTTTTAAAATCATTGCTATCCAACGCATTTCCACTCTTTTCTTTTTTTAAAATAAATGCCGAACTCTGGAACAGATTTAGTGTTCCGAGAGCAGCATGTGTACAGACCAGTGGAGAACCTCTGCAGTATCTCCTGAGCAGCACTGGCGCAGTGTCTCCTCTGTTTATAGATCTAATGGTTATTCTACTAAGCTATTTTAATCATTTTGATATCCACTGTTTTGGAAAAAAAAAAAAGAAAGAAAAAAAAAAGAAAAAAAAAAGAAAAAAAGAACGACAAGAGTCTTGAAGTCCATGTTGCCTAACAGGAAACCACATCTCCTAAGTCTGTTCTATCCTTTGTAAGGTGAATGAGGAGCTTTTAAGTGTCTTTATTTTTCAATATAAATTTCTGGTGTAGAAAGAAGGAAAAAGGAAAAAGAGTTTTCTTTTTTTTTAAATCTTGTCAGATACCCTTCTTGTATGACCTGTAGAATGTTTTTGTTTGGAGTGGAATATGTCCAAAAGAAAAAGGAAGATACTTGCTTTTCTCTCTGAGACTACAGAGGCACAACATGGGTGTCATCTGTTTGATCTATTAAAGGAAGGTAAGCATTTACGCTTTGGTCATACAAAACTCCCAGAATACTTTTTTTTATATATATATGCACCAGAAAAGTAAATGGTCAATGAGACCTTGGATTCCTCTGTGTTTTCTATATGAGGTTTTCTCTACCCAAAGTCACCTCCTTCTTCTGAAGCTGCAAAAGCAAATGCCTCCATCTGGATGATCCCCCAAGGAACTGACCCAATTCTCAATCCCTTTTACTTGGAAAAAGAATAGGCACAAAAGATGTTAAGACTGCCACTTAAAGGTTTTGCAAATATGTGGATTGATGATTTCCTCTCTCCAGCTTGACTCCTTTTCTGAACACTTGATCAATGCCCCAGAAGTTGGTGTGGTCTTTAAGGACACAAGATGAATGCCAAAATGCATCATTTGGCCATAGGAACTTCAAAGAGTCTTCCTTCATCTGATGGATGACTAAGAAACCAATCACTGAGAAACCAATCTCATTGTTCTTGTTCAAAGATTCAGACAAGCACTTCATGGTCCCGTAGTTGTCTAGTCCATGATACAATCTTTCTTTTTCATAAAAGCATTATCAAAGTTAAGATTGCTACAGTGTTCTGACTTCCTAGGAAAAAGTGAGATATCCAAGCATGTTGTTCTGAAGATCACCAAAACTAATCAAGATCCTCTGATGTGCCTCCTGCTTCCCAAAGAGGTGAGTAAACAGAAGATAATAAATTATTTTGAAGTCTTTGTCAATACAGAATGGAGTTTTTAGCTTTGCACAGTGCAAGGCTGATTTCTTTTTAAAACGTTTCTTTTAAGAAAATGCCAAAATCTTTATTGTTTGGAAGAATCCTCCTCTGTTAGATTTATGTCCACTCAAGAGATTTCTCCTGTTGTCCTCACATGTAAACACCATTTAAAAACTCCTTCAACATTTTTTTTCTACAAGACTATATCACCCTAATTAAATAACCCTGATTTAGTTTAGTAATATTATACTGTGTTAACAAAGTTGTTTAAAGGTGAAAAAGTAGTCATGAGAGTCCAGCTGCTGAGCATCTAATGTCATGGTTTCCTCTCTCTGGAAGTTCAGAGAGTTTCTCCAGTTCAGAGCAATTGAAAATATCCAATATAGCACACCCTGTGAGATTAGTTTTAACCTTCTCCTAAGAATAAATGGGAAATCTTCATAGTTGCTTTTGGCTATAAAACACGGCAATCAGGACAGCTCAGTAATCACATATTTAAAAGTTTCAACACAGACTACCACTCAGTGGAATCTGATGACTTTCTGATGTGGTTTCATAAATGGGCTCCCAAGACAACATCTTGATCTCCATGGCACAGAAGCGATTGACTATGCCAGTAGCTTCTGGAGAAGGTTCTCTATAGAATCAACATAACCTTCCAGACAGTATGCTGAAGAACAAAGGATGGAAAGGTTTGCACTGATCAGTCACCAAGATGGTTCTGTGTTATGACAGATACCAATTCTCACTGAGCCTAGAATTCAAGTTTTACAGCTCTGGAAGATGAGGTAACCCTCAGTTCTACTAAATTTACCCAAAATCCTCAGCCTCATTGTTCCTTTAAAATAGAGGAGTTTGCTACTGAAATCCCACTGGGGCTATTTTGGCTAGGACAACTGGAGCAAGACAAACAGAAGAATACTCCCAAACAGAAGAAAATTCTCATGATTCCCACAATTTGACCAGTTCAGCTCTCCAAATATTTAAATCATCATAAACACAATTTAGAAGTATCTCAGAATATGGAGATGAGTTATTCAGGAAGACAGGGACAGGGGAAAGGTGGGGGTGGAATCTGAATTTCCTCATGCACAGAAGAAATCTTAAATGGCTAGTAGGTCAGAATTAACTGGATTTCTATACTAATTTCTATACTGAGCTTCCTTCAACACCATTTTGATCCCATATTGCAATCTGGAACATTTTGTCAGCTTCCTAGTAATAGTTAAGATTTCTAGGCAAGCTACAGAAGAGAAAGTATTTGTTCAATACCAGTAGTCCATTGCTACACTTTCCCATTACAAGCTTGTCAGCATGCCAACCCAGAGAACTTTCAGAATTCCTGCTTGCTGTCTTCCCACAGAACACAAAGCAGCATATTCCCTCAGAAGCACCATTCAACCTCCCTTTCTTGCATATGAGTCTGCATCTTTGAGACAATGGATAAGAGGAGGCGGACCACTTCCTCCATTCATTTGCTCAGCCTGCTGAAGTGTCAGATCTGTCTGATCTTGCAGCAGTAGCATTATCCTTTGTTCTGATCAGGTTGCACAAATAGATGTGCTTGTATCAGTCCCCAGAGCAGAGATTTTTTTTTTTCATGACCAACATGATTACAGCTAACACAACACATTGTGCCCTACTGAAAACTGGTTCTTCAGTTCTTTCCCTCTGCTTCACAGTTCGAGAGTCCTACCAATATACAGCTCAGTACAATGCACTGAGGAAGGAAAAAGGGGAAACTCTGTAAAACTCGGCTACAACTTGTATTCTAACCAAATCAGATATAATTTTTATTTGGCCCAGGGCAGTAAGAAGCACTTGAAGGGCTTTTAGTCAAGAACCTCTAGGTTCAAAATGATTATGACTCCCAAGACATTTTACTATTTCTCTGCAGGATATGTCCCCCCCCAATGGTGATCAGCATTAGTTCACTTCTCTCAGCTACATTTTTTTTCTGGCCCAGCAGCTCCCAATGCTGTCTGTGACCTACCTTTGCCCAGAACTCACACCTGGATTGCTTGAAAGCCATCTGCAACTGAAGAGACAGAGGTTAGCCACTGCCAGTTTATATAAATATTCAAAACAGTAAGTTCAGCCTCCCACACTGACAACAGAAAAATAAATGATATGGTCATGAGCTCTCAAAGGGTTACAAAGGATGGCTTTAATTTTCCCTTCTTTTCTCTTACCATAATACACATTACTTATGAAACAATTGTTATCACACATCCTCCTTTTTCCTAGGCAGAAAATGACATTAGCAGGAAAACACAGCCTACAGGTTCTTCAGAACTTCAATCTGTCACAAAGAGCTCACTCATGTTGGGTGTTGAGATTTATTTATTACCTCCAAATTTCTTGTATTTTTGCCTAAGTGTAAATATGCATCCTGTATAATGTCTGATACCCGGTAAAAGACTGAATTCCCCCGTTCTGGCTTCTAGCCAGGCTTTAAGCAGAAAACGATTTGCTAATCCATGGTTTGCAATGGAAAAAGCCCTACCACCGTGAGGGAAAAAATGTCCTGCCTTTAACCAAATCTAATCTAATCTTTACTCACAGCTACTGTATTACTATGAGTTCTGCACTCTCTAATGTTAGCTTCACACACAGAGGACAAAGAATTACTGACACAAACCTTTTGCATAAGGCCAAGCTGAAAAAATACAGAAATGGATTAACGCTCCCTAGTTTGCAATCAGAATCAATGCAGTTCCATGAAGATGTATCCATTTTTTGAAATGAAAATACCCTCCAAAATGCAACAGCATTACATGATTTCTCTTTCATAAAGGGTTTGACTTTCCAGCTATTATCCCAGTCTTGCTTTAGCACATATTTTATATTAGAACGCGTTCCAGGAAGCATATGGCAATAGAACTAGGTCAACCATTAACCAAATAACAGGAAGCTGCTCTGCAGAGCACACCCTTCAAAGCTAGCTTAATGAGCTAGCTCTTCAGAATGTGTCCTTCACTAAGGTTGAAACTAACCATTCCATGGGATTTTCTTTAAAGCCACAAGGTCATCTGAGTTAGACAGCTTCTGGACACGACAGATTGAGAACAGCCAACTTCATCCCTAAAGCAGCTAGGTCAGATGCTAAGGAGATGAAGAACACTCCACAAACATGCATGGGTCAGTGAACATCAGGAACCAGTTGCAGTGATTTCTTCACCTTATCAGTGAAAACAACCCATCCCAAACAACTCCCACAATTTCACCAGAGAACATAGGAATCTGCCTTTGTACAGTTTGTGGGGTGGAATACCATCACTAGATAAAGTGATACCATCTGTCTGCTTCTTTCCGTACTTCCCTTTCAGTCAAGAGCAAATTATTTTTCCAGATAAAAGTCATCTCCAAAGACTTGCTGTGTTTGCAAAAAAAGGATTGTTATTAAGTCTTGCAAGTCAGTGCCTGATTAAATTCTTCACATTTCCCCTTTTTCCCCCGTGTTTCCCCTTGATATAGTTGAGATATACACATTGGATTTAACATGATCTGTCAAATTAGGAAGAAAAAAATATCAATGCTAATGTTGGTATCTTCATTTGTTCTATCCTAGTCTTATCAGCTACTTCCACTAAATACTGCATTTCATATCTTTAAAGCACCATGTTTAAAACATAAGATGTTTCTGAAAAACATCAGATGTCAAGAAACAAAATTCTTGAGTAATTAGCTTAAGGTTGTTTGGTTGGATGAGGTTCTGATTCTTCTTATACTACTAAAAAGCAGCAGAGATGACCTCCTTAAATTGTTCCTAAACAAATAAATAAAACAAAATTTGCCAATACTGTACTTAAATTCTGTACAGAACAGTCACTGATACCCATCAAAATTGTTGCAATAACATGATAATTCAAGAGCTGTGTACCAGAAAGCAGCATCAGATTCTCAAACTCAAAGTAAGTCACCATCAGGCAATGTGACTGCAACCACATCTTGCAGCTGAACATATAAAGATCTTAACATCAATCTTCTAATGGTCACAAAAAATCCATATGAACTTTATCTCTTTATACTATAGCCTTTCAGTAATATTTCTCTACAAACCAAGCATTCAGAGATTTTGAAGTCATTATCTTAATTATCCAAAGAAGCTTAAAAAGAAAATCAAAATTTCTCTACACCACCATTTGTATTGTCAGTAGTAGATTTTTAGATCTCTACTTTTTCTAACAGGAAAGCATGCTCAGGGCATACATAAAGGAAGAGTTTGTGGAGCATTCACATGGTCACCACACACAAATATCCATTGCCAAATATTACTGATGAAAAAAAAAAAAAAAAAAAGCAAAGCAGAAAACCAGAAAGAACTGATGCTCAGTGGATATTCTCCTACCAGGATCTCCAAAACCAGGAACTCCCTATAGCCTAACACTTAGGAGTTAGGATGGCCCTCCTTCTGGTGCTAAGTCCTGTTGGTCCCTCAGATAATAATTCCAGTTTCTAACTATCAGACACAGGAAATGATGAGGTATCCATGATGACAGAGGAAACTGTGTGTATGTGTGATCATATGTCCTTGCAGATTGCTTTGTATCTCAAGCGACAGCTCCTTGCTGAAACAGGCTAACTCAGTGGAAGGCTGCCAAGCCTGCTGTGGTGAGATTATCATCTTAGTAGTTATTTATAATAAACTATCTTCAGCAAGTAGCACCTTTTTCGGTATGAAAAAGTCAAGGACAATATTTTTGTTTTTGTTTTGTTTTTTTTTTTTGCTGTGTAGAGATGTACTCTGAATGAGAAAGGGCATGGACAAAATCTAGAAGCATTATTCATTTACATATATGAAGAAACACTTCTGAGGCAAGTTCTCCAATGTCTTCTAGAGATTGTTCAACACCATTAGAAAAAGAAAAAATAAAAAGGTTGCCTACTACTGAGAAAGAAAACCAGCAAGGGGTATTCTATAGACACATACACACACACACAAAAGAAAATATTCATTTGACTTTTTCCTTGATCCTCTTGATGCTGAAATATCTACCACAAAATAGACTTATCAACCTAATTAAGAAAGTTCTGCCTTGTGAGATCATTTTCAATTTTAACATAATTTTTGATGACATTTCTTTGCATGTAACCTATACAGGAGTGCTGGACCTCAACGTCCATGACCCAAAAAATCTCTTGAATGGAGCCAATGGAACACGCAGGGCTTTGCAGGGATGAAGCTATTGCAGAAGAGAACAAGCAGTCTTCACAGAGAAGCCATGCTTCATATGCATCCCCTCCTCTCATCACAAAACTGCAACTGGGAAAACATACTTGTGGGTTGACTACTCCCGTTCCAGCTCTTATGAAAATATGGAGAGAGTCTTACCTTTGCAAGGATACTACAGAACAGCATCTAGGACAAGGATCCATTCAAGGACAGCTGTAATATTATTCTTTAAAAATCCTGCTGAACGGGCAACAGAAATCCTGAGAGCTCTGATTATGAAGCATGGGTCTGTATGCCCCTCCCTGAGCAAGCTATAGCATTCCAGAGTTTCCCTGACTGCAGCTAGAGAAGATGTCTCCAAATGCTAAAAAAGAAAAAAAGAAAAAAAGAAAAAAAGAAAAAAAGAAAAAAAGAAAAAAAGAAAAAAAGAAAAAAAGAAAAAAAGAAAAAAAAAACACAGAAAAAGACCTGTCTGTGACTGAAGACAAAAGTCAAATCTCTGAACAGGACTTCTAAGATTCAAGGATCCACAGAATATCTGGTAAGATTATTTAGAAATTAATTTTCTGAAAATTTAGACAGTCATGTAATACTATCTGGAGGTTAAAATAATGGCATCATGATAAATTGTCCTTAGTTTTAACCAAATAAGAAAAAGAAATTATAAGTAACAGAACATTCCCACTAAGGAGAAAGCAGAAACAATTGCAATATTTTTCTGTAGCATCTTAATAATTAAAGAATGGCAAAGTGTATGCAATATCACTTGCAGTATTTCATACCTTTCTTCATTTTGCAGCTGCTGTACAATGCTCTCAAATGGTTACAGCTTTTGAACAAACTGTCTCTGCACTAAAGCCAAAAGGATCTACAGTGAAACTTCATCTGAAGCTCAGGACTTTCACATGACTGAACTTTTCTCTTCTCCAGATCTGCTTAGCCCTTCAGCCTCCCCCCAGCCCCTTTTATAATCCATCAGACATGCTTTTGGAGTGCACTTCACTTGTCTAAAAAAACAAACAGGTTCAAAAAGAGAAAGAAATGAAACCCTGCTGGGCTGAAGTTTTCGGATGACAAAGCAGAAGGTAATCATTTAATACCAAGTATGAAAGCAACATAAAAGGACAAGATGCAGAGGGGAAAAATCTATTTAGGCTTCCTGCACTGGCATGAAATGGCTGCTTTCCTTCTTACTGCCAGCTCCCATGCTTCATGTTGACATTACACATCCTGTACTGTAGATCCACCCCCATGCTGATGCTTGCCCAACAGAATTATCTCCTGCGTCACAGCAGTGGTAGCAGAACTGCTGGCTCTGCAGATTTGAAAGCACCATTTCAATGCTTAATAAACGCAGCAACTGGACACATTACCAGATATTCTGGGTTGGTTTGTGGCACTCTCAACACTGCATCACTCGACCTAACCTTCTGTTAACCAGATGGTCTGTTCTCCCCTTGGGACTAAATCATTAAACTTTATTTTATTAAATTCTATCAAAACCCAGGGACAGTTTACAGCACTTGTGTCTGGTTTATCTCCAACAGGGTTGCTAAGATGAAAATGACCTAAAAATAACTGGAAATGCTGCTTCACACCAACAGAGAACAAGATCTTTTGGAGTAAATATTTAAATGATCTGCCAGATGAAGTACCATAGCAGTATGAACCACATGGATAGCAACTTGTATTATGTACACACATGCAAATGTACACACTCCTCTCATTGTAAAAAGGCCTAGGTTGCATGTTTCTTGATCCAAAGCAGCTCCATCTTGAACAGGCAATTACCACATTAGTATCTATTACCATTCAAACCAACATCTTCATGGAAAAAATATATCAAAAGCTGTGGCTTCCAGAAACACCACAAGTTAGCAAGGGGGCTCCAATATTTGTGAACATCATCTACAGGCAGCCAAGCAACATGAACATTCTCACCAGAACACTCCCTAACTCATACATACATGAGGGACATGTCAGCACCATGTGAAGTCTAGTCTAGCTTAAGTATTTATCACATGCACAAAGAGTTAGAATTTAAAAAAAAATGGAAATGAAAGAATTATTTAGAGCATTAGCACTCGTTGGCTCTTGCCAATGAACTACAACCATGCCCTCACATGCAACCACAATGAACATCTCAGTCATGTAGGTGGTAGGTGTTGAAAGCTGAGGACATCTTCTATTTAAGATGCCATTTCCAAACGCCTCCCTAAAAACTCCAGAAGAATCAGTCCATATACCTAAGGATCTGATCTTCAAATGTTTACTCACAGGAGTAGCTGCAGTGAAATTCAAAATCAGATCATAGGAGCTACACACATGAATAAGCTTTTGCAGGGTAAGGGTTTTAGCCCCCATCTTCTATCTTCTGCCAAATGTGCTACAGTAACAAGAGAATGCAATGGTAGCTGAGGTCTGACCTATTAAAAAGCCTTTGTTAATATTCTAACGGTGGCAGGGAGGATTTACTAAATAAATAAATAAAGCATACACGCCTGCATACAAAACAAATTCCCAGGAATGTAAGAAGAATCCTGTAAAAGTTGCAGCTTTACTGCCTTCCAAAGAAAATAGGAGGGCAATCCATATAAAATCTAACCATAATAAATCACTAAAATCTGTTCTTCATGGCTACCACTATAGTACAGTGCTTCCAAAGCAAGGCTGGGTTCACTGTTCAGATTCCTGTGAGCATGCATTTGTCAGTTGCAATCTTCTCAAACCAAAGCTCCCAATCTCTGCAGGGTTCAGGTCTCAAATGTATTCAAATAGGGCAGCACTGCTGTTATCTAATTCCCTCCAGGACTAAGTTCTGGTGTGGAAGGAGAGCATGAATCACCTTCTTCACACCACTTGGGCAACCAAAAGAAAGGTATTTTTGGTCATCCATTATTAAAATTGTTACTTAGGCATGAATAACCCTCCAATCTGGATGTCAACAGATCAGCAGGCACTGCCTTCAGCCCATAAGCAGGCTGCTCATTTCACCTGTAAAGAGGATTAGATGTCTTCAGCATATCAAGGAAACAAGTATAAGAATAGACTGTGTGGCATTTTAGTTCCATCTATCTTTAAAATTTCCCCAAAGAGTTGGATTTTTTTTATGTCCCATTTAAGTTACTACCTCATCATCATATGACTGGCCTCCACTGCCATGACATACAAAACTTCAGTATATGGTAACAGGCCCCCCAGAAAGTCATTCCACAATCTGAAACATCATCTACCCTTCAAACACACTAAAAATAGATTGCTCACCCCCTTGAGGTCTCAGCAGCCCATCTGATATTACAGTACAGTATTAGCAAACCTATGTGGACTTGAATACTTAAAATAAGTATCTTCAGAGATAAGGCCACAATATCAGCAAGCAAACTATGCTCCTGCACACAACTGAAGTAGCATGGTTGAACCTCTGGAAGCACTGAAGAACCATAGAGGCGATGAGCACTTTGGGGTGTTTTGCAAGACAGCATCACGCGCAACGTTTGGTCAACCTGCCTGTCATCCCGCCAAGCAACTTCTGACTCAAGGGTTTTGGTCTGAAAGACATTTCCTGAGTGTGACCTCAGCAGTTTTAATGTGGTTCCTTGGGAACCCAACATGCTGAAAATTTTGTATTTCCCTCTCAAACACACACATATTCCTGAAGTGGAAATACAGTAGAACATTTGTGGAGAGGGCGTGGACTGGAAAATTCATTGTAGTACATTATCACCTCTGTAATCTGATAATTTAAAAATAATTCAGGTTTACTCATTTATTCATGCAGCTGGTAGACCCAAATAAATTGACTCACTCTTTCAACAGCTCCAATGAGTAATACAGTTATGCCCTTGGAGTCAGAAATTTCAGAAGGTCTCACATGTGCCCAGATAACCTGGTAGGAGGAACCTGCAAGCTCTTGAGAAACAGCAGCTTCTCAACCTGGGCAAGGCCTAGGAAACACACTAGGAACCAGCACCTCAAGGGTTAAATAGCCAACTCCATCAAACCCTGAGCAGAGAGCCATCATGTATGCTGATTCACACAATGGCCTTCGGTCATATTTACCTCCTGAAGACCTGATAAGGTCCTCCTCTCCCTTGGTCCTGGTGCTATCACAGGCAGTGCTGTTTTACACCATACACTTGATCGCTTGATCGCAGACAAGAGAACTTGACCTCCATACGACCTGACATAGCTGAAAACCGATATGCTTTCTCCCCATTGCCCTCCCCCACCAAAGATAAAAGGTCAGTTAGACCAAGAGGAACTGGTCCACACAGACTTCAGGTTACACAAATCAACTTTGGGGATGCACTCCTGGCCAGGAACCCAAAGCCTTTCTTGCAGGGCTGCAAGCTGCAGCTATTTGAGAGGGCAGTAACAATTCAGCAGCCAGGAGCTAATTAGCTGGACTGAGAGCTGTCTGGCTGCTCTCAATTTTCCGTCAGCCATTTGTTAACATTTTTAGACTTGTCAAGTTATTTAGTTGGGCGCAATAGAAGCATGGTTTCAGAGCCCACCAGCATGGGAGGTTCAATATCCTATAGTCAATGCCATCCAACTTTTAGACAAGGAAGTTAAAAAATGAATGGCAGAACAGGAGACCAATCAAGGAGAAATTATTCCTAACTTGCACATGTTGTCGTCCATTTATTCTTCTGGTAGTACCACTTGTCATACAACACAGAATACGAACTGCCTCTTTGTAGCCATTTACTTCCTCGGTTTTACTGCTTTACCAAACAAACTACACAGATACTTAGTATCCTTTCCATGCCCACCGCAGTCAACGGCAGATCTGAGAACAAATGATCAGTCTGAACAACCGAAGTGACATAGAAACCACCTATCACTAGTCCTAGATCTCCCTGTATTTGCAAACAACAGATTAAATCTGCCCCACTCTCACTGACCAGAACCACTCCACAAAGGAGCTTCTTTTTTTTTTTTTCTTTCATACATATTCTTTTGTTTCAACATACGCAGCAGCAGTGTGCAATATCGAGGTCTAAAGATCTTATACCCTTCTTAAATCCTATTTATGTCTCTTCTACTGGATGGAGGGATGGATGGTTTAAGGAATTCAAAAAATTAAGACCAAGATTTCCAGAGCTGACCACTAATCATTCGATCTCTTTCATGGTTGGTCAGAGACCCCTAAAAGGCAGTTATGATGAGCCACATGCCCACAATTTCATGGAAGCTTGACAGAACCTGAACAATCCAAGTCTAATTTAGAATAAACAAAAATTCAGGGGCATCTTGAAGTTCTCACCAGAAGTAATTTGCCTGAAACAGCATAAGTTGTCTCTGGAAAAACAAGAGGAACACCTATGCCTGATTCACAGCACATTCCTCCAAGTTGTCTCAGAAGTTTAAACTGGACTGGAGTGTCCACTTGATTTAGAAAGAGTAGAAAATAAATAAATAAATAAATAAATAAATAAATAAATAAATAAATAAATAAATAAATAAGGAGGGAAGAAGGAGGAGAGGAGGGGAGGGAAGGGGAGAGGAGAGAAAGGGAGGAGAGAGGAGAGGAGAGAGGAGAGAGGAAAGTTGTCAATCAAACGACTACATTAACCACATTAACCAACTTCACCAGTCACTCTAGAACTTCAGCCGAATCCAACATTGGAAATACAGAACTATTTGAGTTGCCAATTTAAAATCAAAATGAAGAATAAATCAGAAAGGAAGAAATGCTGTCTTTTTAGCATAATTATCAGGCAGCTGAACTCTGACTTTCAGACTGCAGCAAGTCCTTTATTAATGATCCCTTTCCTGGCTAGAGATTATGTTAAAGTCTTCAACCAGTTAACTAACTTTCAAACCATTGGAAGGTAAATACAGCACCCTGTATGTCAAACTCATTCTTGACCCAAATCTTCCAGCACATACAGTCTTCACTTATCCACCCTATTTATTTGATATGTAAGGGAAAATTTGAAAAAAAAAGGAGTTCTGGATCACAGATTTTTGATGTCACCTTCTCCCACTCTCCCTATTCTTTGCCAGCAATCAAAGATCTGGAGACAATGTGTGGAAAGGAGGTGATCATGACACTACCTGCTTTTGAATCCATTTGCACGGCAGCTGACCAGTCCAGTTTGCTTTGTATCAGCAGCATGACCCATCTTCTTCCCAGAAAGAATATCCTATGATGCCTTCTTCCCACAATCACTGTTACCACCCTGAAGCAGCACTATCTGAACCTTAGGAACTACCAGTGGGAAGGAAGAGCTTGCTCATTCGGGCAGTGCAAAGAAGCCCCTATTGTCCCACAAGGCCACGGAAACAGTGACCACATGTACATCAGAAGATTCCATTTTTAGCATCTTTCAAAACAAAGTCTTCTCTTTCACATTATCACGAGCACACTGAATCCTCAGTCTTCCTATATCATTCTCTGTAATGTCTGCTTTGTTTTGTCTTGAAAAATCATTCTCCTGCCTCTCTACCCCACGCAATAGCTCTATTAGCAGCAAGTTTCCACTACACATAATTATGGCATGCCTTAGCCTACTTTTCTGTTTGCTGAATAGCTCTGCCTATTTTCTACTTGTGCTGATGCTACCATTTACTTTTCCTGACACTCTAATCCTTGTATCCTTTGAAGGCCTGACTTCCACGACAGCAGCTGGGGTTCTCAGGCCCTTTTCCAGAGCTTTTTATTAGCAACAGTAATGCCATCACTCAACATCCTACCTCTTAATCTTCAGGTCAGCACAGAGTCTGTACCTGTAACAAGTGCTGCAGATACACTGCCCAGTGCTGCTGGTCACCCATTACCTAAATGACTAGCAAGTTATTAATTGTATATCCCTGGAAATCAAAGGAGAAGGAAAAACACAGGCACATCATGCAAGTATCTAGCTTCTCTTTTCACAAAAGCATGAAGTAACTCTCCATTTTTCTCCACAATCCTCACTAGACTGTTTTCCACCCACCCACCCCCCAAAAAAGAGAAAAAAAGAACACCCTTAACAACTAGATTCTTGATTTAACTGGTTTAAAACTAACATCAGTAGTCTAGTGAATCAAATGTTTTCCTTGAGTTATTTGTCCTCAGCACACTGTCCTTGCAATGATTGCTACTCTGATAAGCTCTCGGTAAGTCCTCCCTAATCACTTATGACATTGATGCTGTGCCTACAGCTCTTTATGCTGACATTATTAAATATGTATTCTTAAAAAGACTGTATTTGACTCTTCACTCGAGAATGATGATTGCACATCCTGAAATGCCTCATTTCCATCTTTAAATTTGAAGCACCAAATAAAGTTATATTGAGTGTTTTCCCTGAGGAACTTTGCTATATCCTCAAAAAATTGCTTTCAGTCCCAAACAAAAAACTACCATATATCACAAAGACTACCCAGAGAGGTACAAAGAGGTTTTTAGATCATGGATAAATGGCACAGCATTATTGCTACATATGGGACTGATGGGTCTCAAAATGACTGCAAAGCGATCTCAAGAACCAATGATGGAGAGAAAGTTCTTTCCCAAACATGGCTTAAAAAAAAGTTTCTTCAAGCAGTGCCTAGGCAAGCATTACACAAGGTTGATGATTCAAAAATAATACATTAACAATAAATACTCCCATCTCCTAAGCCATCTTTCAAACCCCTTCAGAGCTATGCTTGCACCATCATATGTAGCATAGCTTCATTAAAACTTAAGAGATGAGTGGCAGACTTCAGATCATCAGTATTGTTTCCAAAGTCAAAAAGATAAAATGGAACAAAACTCAAAATAATCTCATGTGACCTTTTATTTACCCATACGTTGAACTTCCCAAACACATGCAGAAAGCAGAAGAATATTTCCAAACCTCAGGATAAACGAAGATTGAATTCTTTTAAATCTTATCCCCTCCAACAGAAGTTGGAAACTTCTATTAAAGACTTTTTGCTACAATCAACAAGATAATTATCATAAGTTGAACTATCTCCCTTCCTCCCCCCTTTTCTTCTTTCAGCACTGGCATACAAACCATGCTATTTTAACTTCTTTCCTGTTCTCCCAGTTCTTCTGGAACATTTTATTTTCAACAGTCAACTCATTTGGAGAAGTGCCATGCTGAAGTTCAACCTTTTACAATGTTAACTGTGTCTCTGCCAGCAGCTGAAGACTTGCATCAAACCACCTTCTCCAGCACCTCTTTGATTAAAGAATTTGAGTTCCTCTCTCCAAGAGGTTAGAGGATATTTGAGCAGCCTTCTTTCTTATCATACTCCTTCAAAATTAGTCTCACTCACTGAAGAGTGAGGTGGGAATTCTCCTTATTCCCTCCCCAAATAACACTTTGTAGACTCTTACTGAAGACCATATAGTTTACTAAGCAGCTGAAAGACTTCCATTAAAAAAATCAAGGAGGGTGCTTGATTATTTAGTATTCTAGAAGACAGGAACTTTTTGAAAGGACAGCAAGCATTTAGATTGATGAAGCTAAACATTGTTACTGAAGACAGCAATTAGAAGTTCATACTTGATCATATCTTCTAAGTGTTAAGCAAATCATACAATTCTGCCACTAGCAGTAGACAGTTTTCATCTGGAACAAGTTCACAAAATATGTTACTTCAGTTCAAAGTAGAGAAACCTCCATGAAAAGAGTATTTGTACCATTTCCTATTATAAGATGAGGAAGAACAACAGAAAGTCAAAAGGAACAAAATAAGAACAAAGACACAAAGCCATACAGGTCTTCATAGGCCTTCCCTGATCTATCAAAAGAAGATCTACTCTTCTACCAGTACCTCAGTCGCTCTTCAGGATTTTGGGGGACAAGAGGGAGGGGGCAGGGGTGGTTTGTTTTTCTACTTTTTGTCCCAGGGTTTGGTTAGCAATAGCCACATATCAGAGAAAAGTTAGTTAATGAATGCCACATAGCTATTTAACAATTTCACAATTTGAGTCCTTTTCCACAATCTTGTACTACAAAGCAGTGTTCTTCTGCTCAATTTGAGAAATTATCCACAAAAATATGAAGAGAAAGTGTTAAAGCCAACCAGAGCAATCTCAGTTTATACTGTAACTCTATACATTGTTTGCAAATAATCCAAAAACCATGACAGGAAAACCTCTTTTGCACTTGTTACTGGCAGGTCCAAATTTCAAGAGGCATCTTTAGACTTTTGTGAAGTAACCTTCCTCAAACTGGAACTTGTTCTATTATAAGATGCTAGTTCTTCCCATTTCCTTTCTAAAGCTAAAATTAAATTTGTCCATTCCTTAGGGCCCAGGGTAACATCTGCCAGATGTTCAAACATCTACACAGAGCACATTTCTCCTCCAACACTTACCAACTCACTTTTTAATCACTGGTGTCTTCAAAAAAGAATCCATCGTCCTTAATTCAAAATCTGCAAGTCTATGAAATTTGGTCTTAACTTGACCGAATTAAAAAGATCATCTTTTCCCCATTTCTTCTTGTTTCTTGTTTCTCTACTTTCCATACCCAACATCCCATTTTGTACTTACATTCTTCTCAGTTTGAGTGTACACAACATATTTTTTAGTTTTCCTCATATAGCAATAGAATAATTTTTAAAATTGTTAGAAAGAAATTCTAAATGTGGCTTGTAAAAGCTATACTTCTCAACAATGCAATGCATATGAACCTAATAAAAGCACGGAAGTAAATCATTTCATGGGTTTAATATAATGTTTTTAGGCAGTGGTGTGGAGAGGGCTTTTTTTTTTGAGAAGAGTGTTTAAGAAGAATATATTTATATGCTGAAGAATAAGTTATGAATATGGAGCTTCTTGAAGAGCTTACACCATCAAAAATTTCTAGGTGCTCAAAAATCAAAAAGAATTGAAATCCATTGTCTAAACACAGAAATTAGTAATTGTCAAGAACATGCTAGTCATCACTATGTCATGAGCTAGGAGAATTGAATGACTTAAATGAATTAAGATAACATGTTTCTTAAACATGTTTTGGAGTGGCTTTTGCTTTTTTGTTTGTTTGTCTTTGTTTTAAAAATCAAAATGGTCCCTTACTTAATCCTTTAACAGAAAAATGAACTTTATTTCAGTCCATCCAGAAAGGACCACAGCAAGTAACATCAGTAACTAGAATATTATTCTCTGAGGATATTTTAGTCTCATAGTGAAGAACATCCCCCATAGAAGTAATACCACTCTCACTCCAACTCAAACTATTCCAAGAATGTTTGGTTTTCTAGGGTTCCTATTACTCCAGGAAACATGCTCCTGCCCCCTTTATAAAGATCCTCATCTTAAATCTCAAACCCATTCTTAGATTGTCCATTCCATGTACAAGAGTAGTGTATTTGCAGGCCACATTACAGTGCAAGCACCTGCCATGATGACCTCTCATTAACTAAGAAGATATTTGCATTTTGAAATACAGGCAGATATCTAAGGAGGATATATACATGGAGGGAGTGGATGGCTTAGAAAGCAACCCAAATCACAGAAGTTCTGTGGGGGGGTGTCTCATTTTCTTTTCTGAGTTCTGACTGAGACCTGTATTGAAGTTGCAAATTCCCCCAATGAATTCCACCTCAGAAAAAAAAAAGTTAAATTTTCTCATTTTCTCTTTACTTCATTGAAATGTAACAATAAACATATCTGAAATAGCATCTCTGTTGTCCACTTTAGAAAATGTTTCATTTCAGAGAGATGGAAGGTACTTACAGTATCACAGAAACCTGAGTGACATAACAGCAACCAGATTTAGGAAATTCAATATATTTTCCAGGTATGCTACGTTATATACAATTTCTTCTGAGCAAAATATAAAAGAAAGACATTGATTTTAAACTTTCATCATCTGGATACCAAGTTCACCACTAGTTACTACATCTTCAAATCCTTCTATTGCTGGCACACTTGGGGGAGTGTGTATCAATTCACTGGTCTCCCATCCTATCACTTATACCTCCCATATGTAAAGCATTCCTTCTTAAGCTCCTCTGAGTGCTTTTTGTTCAAAAAATACCAATACCTTCCCATGGAGCAGTGCCTTCAAGCTCTGTAGCACTGCACTCTGTACCCTCATGCATTTCAACATGGAGTTTGAATTTGAATTTTTTGAGGAACTGCATCTGCTATGCAACTAATGTGCAAACTGAGACTGATGAAAAAAAAGAATGAGGTCTCATCTGAGATTAGTCAAAATGATTGCAGATGAAAAGGTGGGTTAAAAAAAAACCCGCAGATTCCTTTTCAGCTTCTTTCTTACTTTAAAGATCTTAAGTTTCCATAATGACATTAAAATCCTAACAAGAATGTTGCTAGAAGTTTTTAGAAAAAAAATGTTTTAGGACACCAAAAAAGATAACTGTGAAAACTGTTTAGCTTTTCCAGGAGAAAATTTGTATTTTATGGTGCTCTGAGGAACCTGCTAAAAGCTTCACAGCATCATTTTTATGCAACCTAAGGAGTGAGGAAAAATATTTCACCTTATTTTAAAATACATCCAAAAGAAGAAATGCTCTTGAAAATGAGAAGTTAAAAATCCTCAAAATCAGGCATCACCATCATCTTATAGAAAAAAAAATACATTTCATGATGTTCTGTGGAAGAACCTGAGCAGTCTCAAGCTGTGGGCACTTACCTCCAAACGATTTCAAAAATCTATAAATATATACATATAAACACTATTTCCTTGGCCAACTGATCAACCTTCTAAATTCTGAGGTCTTTAACCAAAGAAAAATATCTAGAAAGGTGACCTCCACATGAAAGCATAAGAGCAAAAAAGCCTGAGGATGTGTTTCTCTGTGTGAAGGAGAATCTGAGCAATTTCCTCCAATCCTCATTTCCTGATAGCATGAAGTCAGAGAGAAGACCCATCACAATGTTGTACATTGAAAAAGCTGAAGAAACCCTAGGGGAAAAAATCATGATTAAGCCAGCTACTGCCAGCAAAGCTTCAAAACATGGAGAGACATCCACGATGTTAGGAGCACTTCCCATCTCAGCTTTGTCTACTCTCTCTCTCCTCCATTTTCTGGTGGAGCTAGAGAACATGACATGGCTTACCTGACTCAGATCACAGCTCTCTGCCAAACTAGTCACTTCCTCTTAGACATGCAAGCAGCTTCATGAGACAAACAGACCCCCACAGACACACACACAAAAGCAGCAGCAGAAAGCACTCAAACTTGAAGGTCTTTCTCCTTCCAAACACCAGAAAAACGAATGAAACTTTTCCTTTTTTCTCCCCAAAGGAGGGAGGTGAGGGGGGGAGAAATCCTATCAGATCAGAACTACATGAAGCTCCAAGAGGATCTCTCTGTGTAGAAGACAGAAACTACAATGCTAAGAGGAGCGGAGGGGGGAAGGAGAAGGTTACTCCAGAAGACATAAAGAGCCTGTGGACTGTGTGTGTGCATGTGTGTGAGAGCGAGGAGAAGCTTTGTGTTGTGGAGCCTGGACTGGAACCAAAGCAGACAGCTTGCAAATGGAGGACAGGGAGATAAAGAAAGGGAAAGAGGGGGAGAGATAGGGAGAAAGCTGCTCCGGGTGGTGGAGAAAAGGACAAGGGAGGAAGCTCCTTCTCCCTTGCCTCGTTTAAAGGTAGGGACATCGGGGAACTGAGCAAGAAGAACTGGGCTCCTTCCCTTCCTTTCTTCCCTCCTCGCTCTCTTTCTCTCAGAGGAGAGCAGAAGCGTGTGTAATGGCTCCTGCTCTCCAGCTGAACGCTGTCCTCCTCCAAGCAACCTCCTGCGGGCACCACCAGCCCCCCAGCCCCGAAGCCGCCGGGGACCCCCGCATCCCAACTCCAGGAGAGCCACGGAGGGGGCACCACCGCCGGCTGAGGGACCAGCCTTGCCAGCGGCGAGGAGACGGCAGCCAGAGGGGACAGAGGAGCAGAGCAAGAGCGAGAGCGAAAGAAAGAAAAGAAAGAAGGAAAGGAAGGAAGAAAGAGGTCACCCGATTGCCTGGGTCGTGCCAGCACGGAGCTTTTCTCTCCTCCGTGTCTCTCCCGTCTCTGATCCAAGTCCACACGCACAGCACCATCCAGACCTCGCTCTCACACACACATCCACACGGGCACCCCCCACCCCGAAAGCTCGGCTGATATCTCACTTATCTCCCCATATCCCCCCCCACCCTTAATGCAACAACAAAAAATTAATTAACCGCCTTCCTCCTCCTCCCACTACCAACACCACCACCACCACCAGCACCTCCTCCTCTTCTCCTCCTCCATGCAAGAGACTTCTCTCTCAAACAAAACACCCCGCTCTCGCTCCCTCTTCTTTTTTTTTTTTTTTTTTTTTTCCTTCCTTTCTTTCTTCCTCCTTCCTCTCTTGGACGAATGAATGGATTTCAGAGGAAGGTGGTGGAAAGAAAGAAAGAGAGAAAAGACCCCCAAAATTATAGAGATATAGATATATATGTATATATACACATGAGAGATGATCTCTCCAATGCCAAACCGGAGATGGGTTTTAATTGCGAGAACTTACAGGAGCGTCCCGGCACTGCTGCTCTGGCTGCTGCCTCCTCTCCTCTTCCTCTCTGCCTAGCTCTTCTTCTTGTTATTGTTGTGGAAGTTGTTTTGTGAGTCTCATGTGCTCCTTGCCAGGTCTCAGCAATGGAGGATCGCCATCTTTCCCTGCTTTTCCCCCCCTCTCTCTCTCCCTCTCTCTCTCTCCTTCACTGGTTTGCTGCAGCTGCAGATGACCTGAGATATCCGTCTCTCTCTCTCTCTCTCACTCACCCTCTGTGTCTCTCTCTGAATAATGAGCAACCAGAGGGAGAGAGAGAAAGAAGACAATCTCCTCTCCTACCACACAAAACGCAAGAGCACCAGGGGGTGCAAGAATCCTTTCTAACAACAACAACAACGTGTAGGGGAAGAGGAGGAAAAAGAGAAAGAAAAGAGAAGAAAAGAGAGGAGGAAAAGGCAAGAAGAAAGAGAGGGAGGGAGGTGGAAGAGGAGGGGGGAAAGCAAGCAAACAAGAGAGATCCAGGAGGCAGACAGATGGAGGAGAAGATGGTAGTGATAGAGGAGGAGGTGTTGGAGATGAAGGAGATTAAGAGGAGGAAGGTGGTAACAAAAAGTTAAGGTTTGGGACACTGAATCACTCACAGGCCAGGGAGGAGGAGAAGGAGGGGGAAAGATCTGAAGAGCTTCCCCTTCCAAGCTGTTGCCTTCACAAAGCTTCCTGCCCAGGAGCGCTCACCAGCCTCTGCGATGCTGGGGGAGCCGCTCAGATGGAGCTCTCTGCTGGGTCATAGCTCTCTTCCAGCCATGGCAAAAACCGGTTTCTGCAAGCAGATCTGCCCCTGAGGTGATCCCTCAGACACATCCATCTAGAGGCTAATCTTCCCTGAGCAGGGTAAAGAACATAAATGGAGCTGGAGGTTGCAAAGTATAAAACCAGATCTACCACGTGGTTGGTTTTTAATCCCCCTTCCAGCTTGCATTTGATGTGGAGAAAGGAGACTCGAATTGTCCATTTCTGGCACGTATTTTGAAGTCTTCTCCCGGAAATAAAGACACTGTCATCTCCAGGTTTTTTATTTCTCACAGGCATTTAGGAGAAAAGAGAGCTTGTACTACTGAGCACCAAAATTGCTTCCTAGCTTGGTGAAACGTTTTTTGGCTGCAAAATAAAATAAATAATCCTACTTAAAATAACTTTTATGCCTTCCAACCCTAAGTTGCCTGCTCTTTTGTGGCTAATTATTTAAAACCGTGGAAAGAAACGATCAAGGCTCACAAAGAAAGGTGTCGTGGTGATGAAGGCAAGAAAGCAAAGACAAAGCTGCTGTAGCCTGCATTTTTATTTAGTCTCGTTTCTATTAATCATTGTGCTAAGCTCTCCCTCTTGCTCCCCCTCTCCCCCCGCAACCTCCCATTTCTTCCCCAAACACCAAGTCAGACACTTTCCAGTTTTTTTGTCTCATGTTGGAGAGTGGGCGGTGGAGGGGATTGTTGGGGGGGGCGCGGTAAGGGGTTGTGTGCAGACTCAGAAAATCAATGCATGGGAATGAGGCTGAATCAATTTGAGCACAAGGGCATGACTGGTATTGGAACATCACTGGAATTTCTCGAGCTCTCAAGCCCTGCAAGCTGCTTGGGTGGAAGAGAGACTAGAACCCCAAATCTCCGGTCCGGGTGAGCGGGAAACCCCTCCCCTGCTCGGAGAAGTGGGTTTTTTTCCTCAGTGGTGAAGCTGAGAGGATCTTCTTAAAGCAGTCCAGATTTTGCTGGCTGTGGGAGAGGTCGGGCATGTTAGAACTTCATTGTCTGAACTCTCCCAGCTCAGCTGAAGACCAAATGCAGAAACACCAGCGACTGCAATAAAATAAAATAACAAAAATCGGTCGCCCAGGTACTAGTCAAATATTAAACCCATGCGCTCTCCGATCTTCCCATCCCGAGGACTGCCGTGAGTACAAAGCACACAGGCAAGATCTCTCCCATTAAAGCTTTTCTTTCTTTGAGCCGTGCAAGTTAATCACTAAACAGAAGAAAGATCTTCTCCCTCCTCCTCTCTCCTCTTTCCGCTCCCCCCTCCTCCCAACAAGTGCTGTGAGAAATGGGAGAAATAATAATTTCTGGGCAGAACTGTTGGATTTAGAGAATCCCTCTTAAGGAAAAGGGGGAAAGCATCAGAACTGGAGATTCCTACTAAAGACTACTGGTTTCATGCAGACAAATGAAGCGGACACCTCCTAAGAAGCTGATAAAAGAACATTAAGGAAAAGGGAGGGACTGTCTTTACGGCTGCCAGAATGTGCATGTGTTCTGCCTGCAATTTTCTATAAATCATCCTCTTCTCAGGAAGAGAGCGCCTGGGCTTTGCAATCTTTGACATACCATCAACGCCGAAGCAGATAATTTACCTCTTTGTCTCTCAGAAATTACATTTCTTTTTTAAATTAAAAAAAAAGAGAGAGAGAGAGAGAAAGTGAGAAAGAAAATAAAGAAAGAACACCAGAGCAACCCCACAACCACAAAACCCCCCAAACACCTGACTTCTGGCACGCCACCCTCAAGGGAAACAACAATCCCGTTTCAAAATGAAGGTTCTCGCCAGGACCAGCCACCAGACCTGGAGACTACGCGTGGATGCGCGCGCGGGCAGAGCGCGGCTCGGCGCGGAGGTGCCCCCGCGCTCTCCCCCGGCGCCACGACGGGGGTCGCGGCTCCCAGCGGGACCCCCCGCCCGC
>VWPW01026381.1:2261074-2391031 GCA_013389825.1 Crypturellus undulatus | reverse complement strand
CCCGGGCAGCTCCCCCGGCGCCCGCAGCCGCGCGGGGCTCTCGCCCGAGCTGGGGGTCGCGGCCCCCGCCGTGCCCGCGCAGGAGGGGCGAACACCACCCCCCCCGGCCCGAGCCTCATTAGCCTCGCGAGTTAACAGTCCATTAAGGGCAATGGAGACACTTTGCACCTCAGCCGGTGCTGGCACCCGGCTCCCCCGCGGCGCCCGGGGCACCGGGCTCGGCACCGAGGTGCTGCTGCTGCCTCCTCCCGCGGGCAGGAGCAGTGTCACATCTGGATGTCACATCTGGGGGCGCCGAGGGGGCGGCCGGCCCGTGGGGACGGTGCTGGCCACGGGGTGGGCTGTGACCACCGAAGACGGGGGAAAAATAATAGTTAGATGAATAGATATATAGATATTACATATATATACACACACACACATATACATACATATATTTACGTCTATATTTATATATCCATAAAATCTGCCCCCTGCAGCCCGGAGCAGAAAGGTGATGTCCCCTCACGCTGGGGAGAAGGGGGCAGCTGGGATGGGGCTGGAGGTAGAGGCTGCAGCCCCTGGCACGGGACAGACCCCTGCCCCGACCCAGGAAACCAGGGGCAGCCCCCAAGGGAGACCTGAACGAGATCAGGCACTTCACGGCCGGGCCAGATGTTGGCCGCACGTGGTGATTTACGTGTGTGCTGCTCTGGAGCCCTGCTCTGGAGCCCCGGGAGCTGTGGCGAGCCCCATGGCGGAAGGGTAAAACCAGAGAGGGGAGAACAGTCAGCAGGGAGCTCAAGATGGAGCTATTCTGACTTTTTTTTATTATTATTATTTTTTTTTTTCCCTCGTCGGACCCCATTTCCCTGTAGGATCTAATTAGCTCGTCAGGATTGAAAACTCAGGTACCAGGTACGTTTAACCAGGGCAATGAGCAGCAACAAGAGACTTTAGGAAGCAACATGGGAAATAACACGATGAAAATACACTCTTCTGTACATAATCAACGGGGAAAAAACTGTTGTTAATGTCACCTCACAGAACTGGAAGGGCTTTTTTTTTTCTTTTTTCTTTTTTTTCTCCTCAGAAAGAAGAAGAGTTTCTTCCTTTTCCTGCAATGAGCTTCTGTGATCTTCCTATTTATTCTCCACTTTTCCATAGATATTTTATCCTACCAGAACGAGGCTTCTCTGCCTTGTTTATGAAAGAGACAAGCCATGTATCAGCTCACTGGAGAACTGAACATCACTATCTCCCTAGAATATTATGTTCTGCAGCTATTGAGAGAATTTCACTCTCCTATCTAGGAAGATTAGAAATGTGCTGTTCTGACCTTTACCCTGGCAGCTCACTTATTTCTTTAACCTCCAAGGGTTTCCTCAGTGTGAAGGACTTTGAGGAGGAACTGGTTGGCTGCAAGCAGAGAAATCCTACTCAGATCTGTGAAAGACAAGCACATCTACGCAGCAAATTTTCTTGTATCAAACCATATTTTTGGAGGACAGGGCATTCAAGAAGGTTTACATGTAAATCAGCTCTTAAGAACCTCTTGGAAGATTCGTCTCTCAAATCTTAAAACTTTCCACCTATTAATAATAATATTATTATTTTAAAATATTTCTCTTCTGGCAGAGCTCAGACAGAAATTTCTGATGGAACCTTTACAAATATAAAATAATTTTACTATTTTCAGAGTCACCCCAGAATATAATACACGTGTTGTAGACCCAGAGATAGATAAGATTTTAGGTTGCCAGGAATGGTTGGAAGTGTATCAGTGCAGACCTGTTGGGTATTTGAAGTCACTTTGTTACCTGACGAACTTATGTGCTACAACTTTTAGAAACATAGTTTTTGCTTTGTTACACGGCAAATGTATATGCTGCAACTGTTAGAAAAGTAGTTGGCTCCTTTGAGAAAACTGAATCCTCAGTTGTTAAACGTGTGGGTAAACTCATGGTTATTTTTTAGGTCTACCTTCAAGTGTCCTCAGAAAGTCTATACCCGGACTGGAAGACAAGAAGTCACTTTACTGAGAGGAAAGTCCTGCCTTTTAATTTAGCCAGGAGTAACAGATAAAGTAAACTTTGGAGTGAATTTGGTGAGTACTGCAGGTTGTCATTTCCCCAGCCTCAGAACTTCATTGCAACCTCACAGAAACCTTCTGTTTGGAGCTCAGACTCCCAGTACAGTTAATGAAGAAATTCCTTCAGTGTTAAAATTAATGGGGTTGGAACCAAGCAGAGCACATCCATAGTAACTGAAAAACGAATCACAAATGGCCCCAAATCCTTAGTAAGTAATGCATCAGATTGTATCCCCTCTTAAACGATCATCTTGATTTAATAAAAAATAAAACACAATCAGTTGAAAGGGTTTCGGCCGTCATCAGAAGCCGTCATCGGGCAACAAACTGATTTTTTTTTGATATCCATAATTACCACTGCAAGGGTTTGCTAAGCAATGAAAGTCACATCTTGACCTCACTTCTTAGTCTTTAAGAAAGAGTGACCGTGAACCTTAATTAAACTCACTTTGCACTTTTGAAATCTTTAGATGTAAAATATTCTTTGCTCTGAGTGCAAATTAAGTTTTATGAAATTCAGTCCTTCCCAGCACACAGCTGGATTTCATTTAACTTCTGCATGGTTTTAGATGGAGTCAAAGAGATTGAAGCTGTGGTCACTTTACATCTGACCTCCTGGATCATGACAACTGCTTGCTGATTAGTATAGCAACATTATGCCTCAACATTATAGGCACTCTCTAGAATGAAGACTTCAAGAGAGAAATAGCTTTATTTTGTCCTTAAAAGAGACATAGTGCTTTATGAAGTAGTTTGATTTTGTTAGTCTGATCTAAATGGTCTGCTTTCTAGCCTGTCTGTCTGGAGTTTAATTTTTCTAGACCTACCACAAAATTCAGCGAGGTCATCTATAGCTTTGTAGAGAGTGCCTGGTACTGCTGAATAATCTGTCTGGTGTATGAAATTTTCTGACATTTTTATTTATACATTTCAAATTTAGCCCTAGTATAATTTTTGGAAGCAAACTCCAGTAGGTATTTTCATTTCTCGTGGAAGCATTTCAGGCATTGTTGATTTCCCATCCTGCGTGTCTGTGAAGATATAAAGAGGAAACAACGCATTTTGTCTCCTACTTTTGAGCTACTTCAGCTTGCAGTTTATCTCCTAATGAGGCTGTTTCTTCCTCAACTCTTGTGGTAGTCCTCGGCTGTACATGTAGGTCAACTCCAGTTCACTTTTTCTGTGAACACAGGGATGCACACCCCAGAAAGCTGCACACCCTCAAAGCGCGTGTCAAAATTCCACCTTATTTTTCTAATATTTTCATTTGCTGGGGGCACACCTTTCCTGTCTGAGAGCTTGTTGCTCTTACTGTCAATCTGGATCCATTTCTATAAATATGGTAGAAGACAGTTCTCTCACACGATCTTAAGCTTGTGACCAACACAAAATAAAGGTCTTCCTCATCCATCTGCTGTCTATTTATCTCTATTTAAGACTGAAATTGTCCTGCTCCCATGTATTTATGGCACTTTATTTTTTTTTTCCATTCCACATCTTCACATGATCAACCAAATCCTCAGCTGATGTAATTTGGCTAGCTTCATTGAGTCCAATGGATATACTGCTAATTTAAACCATCTGACTGACTCGTTCTTGCATCTAATTGGCTTAATAATCTTTACCAATTACTTTTAGTAGTTTAGATTTTTCTCCTTGTTCTTGTAGGTGCTTAGGTATTGAGATTGCATGTTATTCTCTATCGACATTTTCTATAGCCCATTTTTAAAGTTCAGGTTTATTTTATTCTACCTTCTCTGCTCGTTCTTGAATTTACCATGTTTCTTTATGTCTGCCTTGTCTTCCTATCTTTTAAACTTTTAAAGTATGTTATTGTTTCTCTCTGCATTAATTTATTTCCACCTGAAAAACTTCAAAGGCGCATTTCTTCTATATTATTCCATCCAGACCAGAACTTTGCCATTTATGAAATGGAGAGTAGGTTTCCAGGTCTTGTCTCTAACTAACTGTTGCGTCCTCTAGCAGTGAACTAAAGAACTAGACTTTGTAATGTAAGATTCATGTTTATACTGTTGCCCATGAAATATTGGTCAAGAGTTGGGCGGTTACATACCCACAAAAAATAAATTCACATGTAAAAGAAGGCATATGTTGTAGTGCAGACTTCAAAATATATGTCATAACAAGTGACTTGAGACTGCCCATAGTGGAATCTCTGTAATAAAGTTTGGAAATAGTTTGGTGTATTTTGCTTTCTTTTTGGCAGCACTGTTTCAGTATCACATTTTTCAGGCTCCTGAAACCCAGTCCACATCTCAGGTTTCAAAGTGACTGGGTGGATCTTGTTAATAGGGGGAAGGAAGGACAAAAGAAAGAAGCAAAGAAGAACACAAAAGGAAGTCCATAAATAGTACTAGTATACTTGGAAAAAAACCTCACCTATAATTACAAAAACATTTCAGCAACCCATTCTGCCTTCAGAAAGGTAACAATTATTTATACATATCAGTCTCTATGTAAATGCCACCTGTCCGTTCAGTATATTAATATTTGAATTAATTTCAAAAGAAGATGGCAGAAAAAACATCATTTCCTCAGTAATGAACTAATTTATCTGAAAATCTGACAACTGCAAGTGGGTGGTACTCTTTTCCATGTAGTCTTACAAAAAATACTGCTGCAATCAAGCTGGTGCTTACTATTCTAATAGTAAAGCATGCAGAGCATCAAAACTTGACAGGGAATGTAATGAGAAGTGATATGATTGAATAGAAATTTAGCAGATATGTTAGTTCCATGACATTTTGCTTAGGATCTTTAAATCTCTCTGTACACACAGAGAGACACCTTTAATGAGAGAGACAATTTCTTGGAGAAAGTGCACCTTAAGGAAAGACTGAGAAGAGAAAATAAAGGAAATATGGCCAGAAAGGAAAAAACCTTTCATTTGAAATAGCCAAATGGAAGATGATGTTATGACATATGTACAGTGCCTAGTTCATCAGGATTCAGTTCCACTTAATCTAGTCCTTCTAATAATATTCTTCAAGCAATTAGGGAGAGGAAGTTCATCCCTGTCTGGTCCTTTAAAATAAGTGAGGTAGCAGTGGGAAACAATCAAGTGCCAAAGAAAAGCAGCACACTGTTTAACGTACTAAGAAAGAAGTAAAGAAAAAAATAAAGCAAGCTTCAGAATTTAAGTACTAACCATAGAACGAGATTTGAGAGAGTGATGAGATGTAGCTGGAATGGTAGCCTGATATTTGGCATTAGTATCTGGGACAGATTGAAGGGGACATAGAAGGTATCAGGAAATCCTGCAGAAAAGTGATTATAGCAGAAGTAATCATGCCGAAGGTTTACAGAACAGACACAGAGAAATTAACAGCTGTGGGGAAGGCAGTCAGGATTCGTGTTCTGGATAAATAAGGGAAAAAACGTTGAGGCCAGCAGCAAGGTTGCAGCTCTCCAGAAAGAAGAGTGGATGGATTATCTCTGAAGGGGTCATAATCAGATCAGTGCTGGATACAGTTAGATCCAGTTTAGTGGCATTGCCATTAAAAATGACAATGATTTCTTGGCACTAAGGTGACTTAGCATTACTGCTGCTGGTTGTCGGTGCAGTTCTCGGGTGTTTTTCCTTGCAGGTGCTGTTGCATGTGCAGACTTCTCCCAGACACTCAGTTGTGCTCCAAGGTCCAAGTGAGCATGTTGTGTAATGTGTTTCTAGCCTTGCAGTGTGTTTCTAGCCTTTGTGATTGCAAACGAAATTCTGATGAATGCAACTAACACCAGCTGATAAAGTCTGAGTCTGCCAAGAGCTTGGAGCAATAGCTCCAAGAAGTTTGAACCTCTTCACTCATCTCAAGAGGCTCTTAAATTGTCATTCTTCAGCTTCTAACTTAATCACCAGGTTTAGAGGTGACTCCATATCTTAAGCATTTCTCTCTTGATCATTTCGGTAGAAATTCTCTGAGGTTCTTGTTGTTTGTTTGTTTGTTTGCTTTCCCCTAATTTCAATGTTTCCTGTGCCATCCGGGTAAGAAAGTCCAGGGTTGCAATTATATCTACTTTTCTTCTTGACAACTTACGATCTTAAGCTAGGAACTGGCAGTTCAAAAACACAGGACATGCCTCCTCTCCCTTCCCCCACAAAAAATAAAAAGTGAAAATAAAAAACAGGGCTACATTATATAAGTTGATTTGTCCATCTAATTAATTGTCCCAAAGATTTCTGGGCCAAATTGCCCTTATATTTGGTTATTTGTAGGTATCAATATCTTAAATCTAAAAACTAAGCTAGCATGTAATTTTATGCTATTAAGAATCCTTTACCAGACCAATTATGGTCTAGTTTGCTGGCGTGGACCTCTGAACTTCTTTCTCATGCTTGATCTTGCACTCCAGAGGTCAGAGTGCTGATGTTAACCAGTTTTGTTCCTTCAAAGACTACATAATTGCACTGATCAAATGTCAGTTCTCAGTATTTTAGTGGTCTGCAACTTTATTCAAACCTCCTTTTCTTCCCTTAAATTAATGAATTGTTCTTCGTCCCAATGGCATGAGAACGTAAGAAAGCTAGTAGAAGAAGTATGAGTCAAAGGAGACAACCACTGTGGTTTCCATGAAATTTACAGTGTTCACAGACATAAGAACCCATGTCTCCTAACTAACATGTCCACCTGTCAGACGTTGTTTTCCTTGGTATTACCCTAGCAGTAGGACGGAAAATGATCCTTGGACTAACCAGCTTCTGGGTCACCACTGTGTAGTGTGATTGAAAATCCGAGCCAACCTCACTTCTTTCCTTTCTCAGGAAGATTTCTTTGTTCTGCTGAAGAGCTATTTACACTGGGAAACTGATCAGCCAAGCCATAGCAGTATCATTATTTTAACATAACCAGTCAATTTCCTGTGTAGACATGTCCTTAGACTAATCTTCTTGTCTGACCCATGGCCCCACTTGCAGACACCTTGGAACATGTGTATGAGTCTCATTCAGCTCCTAGATTACAAAGCATGCCAAGCCTTTTCATTTTGTTCAGGATTTCCAGCCATTTAATCCCTGGACCCCATCTGATTTCCACATCTTTTGCCAATCAGCAATGACTCTTCAGCCAAGTCACATACATCCAGCCACCAGGATGCTTCTGTTTTTGCCAAGCTCAAAATCCCTCTCTGTTCTTCTGTCCATGGATAGCTAACTCTGTTCAGACTTGAACAAACCAAGCAATAGACTATTTGAAGTCAGGACGCACATTTGAGGTTGAACAGATTTATTCCTGTCCCTTTTTGCTAACTCTCACACAAATGGATGTAGACGTCCCCATTCCTGCATGTTATGAAGGAACTGATACACTTCACTGTCTCTAATGTTACCTGATTAAATCAAGAAATTCCATCATGCCTCTTCAGTCCTTTTTGTTGTTTAAGCACCAGATACTGATTTCATCAACTCACCTCTGCGAAAACAGCAGGCAAAGATGACATTCTTCCTTCTGGACTCTTTATTTCATGGTTTTCTACCTCTCTCTATTTTTGCTTTAGGTTATTTTACGCATGACATTATTAAATTATGGGAAGAAAACACCAAAATACCTAAAAGATTTGCAGTGATGTAGACAGATATGTTTTATGAAGAGACCTAAATGCAAGTTCACATCACAGGATGAATTTTGCTATTGGTTTACTGTAATTCAGTATTAATTAGCCTCACACAGTCTCAGCCTCCCTCTTCCCCTGTTTCTCCCCCTCCCTCTGCAATGGAGATTTTAGCATTTTGAACATGCTTTGCAGAAAGAACAGGCATGCAAGCTTTACTGTATAACCATAATTCTTCTCCTTGCTGTATGAATTTCATCAGTAGGCAAGAAAACTATTGTTCAAACTCTCAAGTAGTGTGTGTGATAAACCATGTAGCCTGATGGCTTGTCCCTTCACCCAAGAAAATGATCATCACAACATAAAATCCAATATCACACTCACACTCATGGCCCTTTTCATGGTAGCATGAACTGTACTTCTACCACAAATAAAAATCTGAAGCACTCTTTGGGAACTGAAAGACTGAAGGTCCCAAGGTCTCCTAAAGCTCCACTGATGTTCTCCTGTCACCAGACTCAGCTGGCCAATTGCATCCTTCCCCTATTACATGCACTTAGCCATTGGGAACAACACAAATTGATTTCACTTGTCCTTCATTAGGTTCTGATTTCTCTAGTATGAATAAATACTCAAGATTGAGAGTTGGGTTTGGAAACTTTAAAACTGCAGAAGTGGTTTGGAACATAATGTTGAAACCAAATGCTATAAAGCTGAGGAAATGTACGTTTGGATTCCTGTCTAGCCTTCTTCTGTCCAAGGAAGAGCAAATAAAAGGTAGGAAAAGCCTTAAAACTTACAAACATGAAAACTGTTGGTTTCTCTTTTTGAGCATAAGAAATATTCTTTCAGCTAATTGCATTCAATGTTGTTGGTAGAATGATTCTGTAGTCTTGTGAACATAAGCCATTTTCTGGTCATTCCTTTTCTCAGAAACAAATACAAACAAACAAATAAACAAAAACCTACAATACAGTGGCTTGCAATTGATCTTCTTGAGAACAATTGCAATATTGGATGACCTTTGCCATGCAATGAAACCCAACTGAGCTTATTTTAAAGATAAAAAAGTACACCATAAAAAGCCACTGGCACTCCTTATTTTAGGGTTACTTTCATTAATGTTATGTTTAATAGATGTTAAATAAAGTTGGCAAGAAAATGCAATTTTGATTTCATGAGAGTTTTGATATTTTGAAATTGGTTTTTGCTTTAATTCAATATGAGAAGTCAAAAATTCCTATGAATATTTCAATGCATTTCATTTCAATGATTCATTTTCTGTTTTAAAATACTGAATTCATAACCGTCATAATTTAATGTGGCATTTTGGTAAAACTGCATCTCTCAATGAAAACTGTTAAGTTAAAAGACTTTCAAATAATTCTACATATATGCATCTACGTATGTGTCTAGCAGTAAGCCATAAACTGATTGCTGATGATCCAATTCTAATAATAATTCATTAGCAACATAGAAATGGAATACTTGGATAGCTTGCTGGCAACCACACAGCTTTTAAAAGAAATTAGATGTCTTCAACAACCTTTTAGATTAGAAAAATACCTTCTCATTGTTTTATAAAACTCTGTATATAAAGTTGGGGCTTTGAAGAGCTTTTAAATATAGACAGAATATTTTCATGCCACTTCTTTGTTCACAATCCTTTAGAAATTTATAACATCACAGTTTATTAGACAGATTTGTCTACTAGTGTATGAATTTCAGAACTGCAGTCATAGTAATTGACATATAACTAATTAAGTGGAATCTGTATTTCATTTATGAAGGTAAATTTGGTAGAAGTTTTTGTATTACAGATAACTATAATATACTTCAGTATAAAATTGAAATAAGCATCTTAAAACAGTGGGTAGGTACAATAGATACTGGAGACAAATAATCATTGAACAGAAGTTTCCCAAGGAAGTATTATCAAAACTGGTTTGCTTACTAGTATATTCAAAATAAAGAGAAGAAAAGTAAAAAACAGGAGGTAAACAAACCCAGTTTCAGCGATCGCAATTTAGTTGGGTTGTAATAAGGGTGAAACAACACAAAAGATAAAATGAACATTTCAGTTCCAGTGTTACCTGAGGAAATATGGAGTTAGCAGGAAAAGAGTGTCTGTACTCAATTTAAGGCATAGGTGGACTTGACTGGGTAAGTGAATAAAGAAAGAACGAATTACTAATTATTCTACTTCTGGCAACTGTAACCACTTTACTTTGGGTAGCTGGTCTCCAGGCTAAAAACGTAGATTGTTTTCTGGAACAAGTTTGTAAAGCACCAGTTCCTGTTGCCCCCTTTGATACACGAGTGGTCGTGACGACTCCTGTGCTCACAGTACCCACAAGACCGATCCTTAGGACTTTGCTGGGTGGAGAATGGAAAGATTGCTGGAACCCAATATAAGAGGAACCTTGTGGGAAAATAAACCTGTCTTAACCAGTCTGATCAATCAGGAAACCAGGAGAGCAATGCTTCATAAAGAGAACAACTGTGCTAACCTGTGCTCTTGTTCTCCACCCAGCATTTTCAGCCCTGTCATTTGATCACTCACATACGGGTTACACAAGAGAAACCAACATAACACTATGCCTGGCCAGGGACATACCACCCAGATGACTGTGCATGAATCCCATATTGTGGAGAAGGGGTAAAGATTCTTCTCAAAGACCAAAGCCTTCCTGCAGTGTAATCTATATATAAAAAAAGACTTCGTATACATGGTAAGCCTGCACCTTTGTAATACATTCCTGTCGTAGGGAACTGCTTACTCACTATCATCTAAACAACATGTCATGAATCATTCATTTATTCCATTGAAATGAATGGAAAGCTTTCCATCAACCACAATGGGGTCTGACTCAGACCCTGAGGGCCTCATGCCTCTACACTTTCTTGCACTAAATGGTGCTCCACTTTGGAGACAGTCCTATTGTCCTTATTTCCAGCAGCTGCCACCTCTTTCTCAATGTTCTTCTCTTCTTTCTTCAGCCACACATATGGCAAATAACTTGCCTCAGAAGTGGAATAGGAAGCGAAGAGCATCCTTATTGGCTTTCAGTAGGGCCCACGCTGGCCTTAACTTCATAAATAGAGGTAGAAAATCTCCACTCTCTCCTCATTCATGATCTCAGCCATGAGGAAGGCTGTCAGTCTCCTCATACACAAGGCAGCAGCACAGGCAGAACCAATGAGCTCTTTGAGTTTCATTTGCATTCATATCTGGTTAAATTAGCACCTTCATGCCATCCACCTACATCAACTGACGAAGAGCTACCTTGACTTCTAGCAGCACTTCCTCTTTGCTCTTCATAAAATGTTCCTTTTTAGAAGGTTTCATCTGGGGAATAATGTTCCATGGGATTTCAGTAAGCTTTTCCTCTCTTTTCCAAGGTAATGAAGTGCTTGAGTCCAATGGCAGGGTACTTCCTCACACCATAAAGGCAACATCTGCTGAATAGGAGATAGCACCTTCTCAGCTGAGGTCAACATTAAGAAATGGCCTCATCAGAACAGTTGCAAGCTATACCACTGTTCAAAGAGGAAAGCTTGTTTCTTTGAAATTGCTTTGTCTCATGCAAATGTATAGCCCCAGACATATGAATATGTGAAGGTTATATGCATGCAAACACATACAATTGTATAAATGCATACTTGCCATCCCAAATAACCCATTGAAAGATAAGAGAATGGCATGTAACACACCTCAGCTGGCTTCCTTAATGCACTGCTGGAAATGCTCAGAGACCCTGGTGATGAGCATACTATATGAACTCAGAGCAGAAAAGAACAGAAAGCTCTTCAACCAGTCATAATAAGTTGATTTTGGCTGGGCTACTAAAGAACATTTGATAAAGTCAAAGTTTTGGCAAGCTCCAGGCTTCTCAATCCAAGCTCAATATAGTGTGGATTGTTCTACAGAAATGAAGGGATTGCCTGTTCTATTTTGGCCAAATAGTTTACAGGGTTGAGTATTAGCAACACTTGGGTTTAAGAGTGACTGTCATCCTCGCGGTGTTAACTCCCCCAGAGGCCCTCAGATTCCTCTCTGTTTAGATCTTCTACTGCAGAGTGAGTAGTTTGATCCCACTTTGGTTTTGCTTCTGATGCTTGGTTATATGTTTTATCTCACTCCCAATTAAGTCATTTTTTTTTTCTAAGAGGTTCCTTCAAGCTTCCTGGGATAAATAAAATTGGTCTGGAGAGAACTGAAAATCTGAGGTATGTTCAGTGAAAGGAGAATGGCCTGGTAAGGTGCTATTCTCCAATCCCGCCTTCAAGGGCTTCATTTTTAAAGCTCTGTTCTGAGGAGCAGCAAGCCATTTTTTTTTTTTTTTCTTGAGTTTACTGTCCTGTAAGTCAGCCACTGTTCAAAGGAAGAGGCTGGAATAAACTGACTGGAACCTCCTTCCAGACAAACATGCGTACTGCTGGATGTAGGAATGTATGTAACTTAATTCCCATAGCATGTAATAATATATTCAGGTTTGTACAGGCTTATCTTCCCAAAACTGGAACTCTGCACATAAAAAGATGTCTCTTGTCACTGTTCTGGTCTCCTGTTCCTTCCTCAAGAATCTGCTAATGGTCATAGTCAGAGACAGGATGGGTTTGACCAAACGGGACAAATCTTATGTACCTTCATGTTTTCTTTTATGGATTGAGATGTTAATGGTTAAACGAAATGGAGCCTTAATCTTGCTGTCTTGCCTGTCAAAATAAATAGTATAAGTAAAAAAAAAAAATTAAAAAGTCTATAGATTAGTTTCTAGAATCTTTGCACTACATCATCTGTATAGCATGAATTTCTGCATTAGGGATACAGTTGATGTACAAAACTGATCTATACATTAAGCAAAGCCAAAACAGACCTCAGCCTTTCCAGGGAAGTAATATAGGCTTTCTGGGCCTTAGGATTTATTCAACTGGAAGTGCTGCATGTTTCAGGTAAAATTCCTGGTTCTTAAAGTCTTTAACTTGAAGACTATATTCTCTTACATTCCAGGTAAGTCTATGATACGAACTGTCAGGAAGAGACTCCTATTCCTGTTTTACCAGGAATCTCATAAACCAACCAACCAAACAAAACCCACTGATATTTGTTGTGAGCGCACTGACAACAATGTGGGGAATAAAGAGTGGATGAATTTGCATTTACCTTTAAATATCCTCATGAAGTATCTGACAGTGTGGAATTTTGTTAATTGCATTTAGTAATGGAGTACTCATTTTACAACAGAAATCCAGAGTGATTCTGACATATAGGATAATTTGTATTCCAGAAACTTCTAGGTAACTGGGTCTCTGTGTGCATGCCTATGTTATTGATTAGGCATGAAGGTCTAAACATAAAGGACTGCAAGGCTTCCTACTTTGCTTCTCTCATAGAAGCCCTCTGACAAACTCCATTTTTCACAGGTTCTTTTTCAATTTTCAGTAAGTTTATTATGTCAAGTACTAACTATTAGATCAGCAGAGCAATTTTCCCTCATGACTTTTTAATTACAAAATTGGAATTTCTACAAGGTGCAATGGTTGATATGAAGTTGAAGTTAAATCTAGACTTGTCAGTCTTTGTTAGAAAGCTAAATTCCAGACTTTCTATTTTTTTTTTCTTATAATGAAAACAAGCAGAATATATTATCTGTGATTGCATTTTTCATAAGTGAAAGAAAGAAAATTATGAACAGCTATACTATAAACATGTTTAAGTTCTGGAATGTAAACATTCAGGAAAAGAAATAGTTTTAAGCTTTTCATTAGCACGAACAGCAAAATACTTAGCAGAAATCTAAGTAGGACTATTTCTGTTCTTCCCGCTCCATTATCTTCTGTTACCTAATTTGACAGCAGACAGTAAAAATATGAGGCATGTATTTTGTACACCATGTATAAATAGAGGCATCTCATGTATTGTAGAGCAGTTGTCTTTATTTTTAAAGGCATCCTTCCTGGAGAAAGGTGGGTTAGTGACAGGAAGAATGGAAAGACACAAAAAATGATTCACAATTGCTGTAAGTGGAAACACAGTTAGATGGCATCTTAAAAGGAAATAAGAGCATAAGCCAGAACTGAAGTAAAAGGAATTTAAAACTCTCTTGTGTCCTTAGGACGCTTGGCTTAATGAAGAAAAAAACCTTCTACGACTGGCAGAAATAATGAATTTTGGTTTTCAGTATCTCTTTTGTGTATGGATTTTCCCATCTCTAAGAAAAGGTGAGGTTATTAGCCTCTCCCAGGGAGAGGGGAGAGGAACATCTCGCACACACAATTATATGGATGTCTTTTCTCTAGAAAAAAGAGATGAAACTATGGGAGAGTCTGTGAAAGCAAAGTAGAGCCAAAGGCTATAGCACCTGGAAATCAAATAAAACATCCCAGATACAATTATGACCTATTGATGGTAGACCATATGCATGGCAGAGGTTTCATTACTTCAGTAGTTCTGGGATTTCACCCCATTTTTAAATTGTCTGTTTAAGGTAAGCAGCTCTGTGTCCTTCTCTTAAGATTAAGACACAAGATGTTTAATAGTCTTTTCGTTCTTGATTAGCCAAGATTCCCATGTGGGAATGAATTAAGATAATCTAAAATTAAAAAGTACCCTAGCTATGAGGCTGGCTAGCAGTATTTCAGGGTGAAAGATCAGAAGGCTGCAATGCTGGAGGAGAGGCTTAGCACATCGACTTTTCTGTTAAAAAAAATAGTACTTCTGATGATGCAGTGATAAAGCTAACATGGTTATGAAGGCAAGTGACTACAGACTTTCCAAGCTTAAGGATTAAGGTTTTAGGTTAAGCAGTCCTTCTGGCCAGAAAGAGGGAAGGATTAAAAATCAGAAGGAAGATCAACTGTCTGTGTTCATAATATGGGTGATAGGTAAATTGGAAAGGCATTGTTAAAATATATTGCAGTTGGAACATCAGTGTGAATGGACAGTCAAGGCCACACAGCAGAGGGTGAGTCCTTGTATGTTAAATCCTGGCTGCGTGATAAGGAGTTTTCACATGACATGGAGCTAATCTGTTTACAGCAGCAATGCAGACGATCGTTTTTCTTTTCTTTTTTTTTTTTTTCTTTTTTCTTTTTTTCAGGATAACAGACTGGTGTAATCCATAGATCTGAATCTGCAGAACAAAAATTAAAAATCTCCTTCTGCTTCTCAATCCTACAAGCATAATCTGAGTCCTCTCTGAGCTCTCAGCAAGAAAGGAATGTTCCTTTAGAAGAGAAAGCAAAGGAAATCTGTCTCATTATTTATGCCTCAGAATTTTTCAATGGCCAAAAAGTGGACAATGCAAGAATCCTTGTGGTGTGGGTGATTAACCATTCTTCTTTGTTCTGCTGCAGACATGAGCCCAACTTTCATCTTTTTTCCTCTTAAACTTGGTTCACAGAACCTTGAAATTTTTACAGAAATTGATTTTATTTTTGCTTGAACTTTAAAAGCACCGAAAGTATTTTTATACCTCACATGCTTTATTGTACAAAAGGTGTTACAGAATTTGTTGGCAGGGGGAGGGGAGAGGGCAGGAAATGTGGGAACTCTTTCCCATCATCTTGAATATTTACAAGGATAGAAAAATCAATGTTCATTTGCATATTGTTATGGAAAAGAAAACCAGGACCATTTAAATTTCTACCACAAGACATAGTGAATAAACTGTGACTTTTGGGAAAAACAGAATGCTACAAAGGTTGAGTGATAATCAGCTCAGCAGAGATGATAGCAAGTTGATCCAACAGCCATCTTCATTGAGGTTCCTGTTCCACACAGCATTTAAATGTATGCTTAATTTTAATCACATACATAAGTCCTGTATGACCTTAATGTGCTTAAGTGCACTGCTGAAGTGCGGATGAAGAAATGGTTTCACTGGAAGCAGGAAGAAGAAAAGAGCCCCTTGCCGTAGGTCTCACAGGACTCACTGAAGAATCAAAAGCTGCAGAACCCATTCCAAAGTAGAAAATATAATATTGTAATATGGAGAACAAGAGTAAATAGTTTGTACAGGAAGGCATAGTACAAAGCATGCCTCATATATTGACCATGCACCCTTTCTAACTGGGCGTTGTGGTCCATCCTATGGCCCTCTTTCTGCAAAGTCTCTGGCAAACACTTACTGTCAATGACTGATCAGTTTGACCAGACAGTTGATGGTTGGTAAAAAATCAGACCTTGCTCTCTGTTTGCAAAATAAGAATTTACACACACTGGCCATTGGTATGGAATTGAATTTTAACAACTGCTTACAATCCTTCAAACTTTGCTCTTACCCTTCCAGGGATGAGTTTCCCTTCTAGGGACAAGTTTTCTTTCTGATGTTAGTTTAAAAAAAAAAAAGAAAGTTCCAGTTCGGAATAAAAGGTAGGACAGAGATCCCAAAGGTATTCAGGTTTTGCAGTCGTCTTTGCTTGCCCGTGGTGCTAAACCTCCTTGATATTTATACCCAGAACTTCTGTAGCTTTGCCACTCTGAGCAGAGCTGTCTTCCAGAATAGGAATGCTCAATTCACAATATTTATTTTCATCATTATGGCAATTACAGTTAACTGTGGGCAGATGAAGGAGGCTTTGGAGGCTTTCTAATGGAATTTTAACATTAGCATTGTATTAACCGGACCTCTTAACTTTTTTATGCATTGAAATTTCAATAGAGTTTTACTCACACCAGTTGGAATGGAAAATCAGCAAGGTGAAATAGCCCTGAAAATGAAGATGCTATGTAGAAGAACAACATAATACTGGCAAAGGTGATGGTTCTTCTAGTTCAGAGCTTAGACAGACCATTTGGATGTCAGTTTTTTTCACTCTGTTATGGACTTCATTAACCTCCTACACAAACTACTCTGTTCCTTTTATTCACTGTTCTTCCAAGCATCTTGGGGGAAAACAAGATCCTCCTTGCCTAACTAGTAAAAACAGGAATAGAAAGGAATATATCAAGCCCCATAAAACTACTTGTTTTCTAACTGCACGTTGAGGATGGAGGAAGAGTTAATGCCATTGACTGTTCGCCTCCTCTTTTGCAGAGACACTGGCCAATGGACTGGCAGAAAACATGGACTTCTTCAGCAGTCCCACTACTTGGTCTCAGCCAGAAAGCCTATTCATGACTTGAGCAGATGTTTCTGCTTTTAGGAATCAGTTGTTTCCTCTTTTCCAGGAGCACATGCCAGCACAGTCAATATCTGGAAACCTGCTGCTTCACAGTAGGTCCAGAGTCTAAACTGGTACTTTACTACAAAATGGTAATAAAGCAGTTTGAATTGCTTTTCATCCTTCGTGCTCTTAATGGCTTTCAGGTTCATATGAGACCAATCAATTAATCCTGCTTCAGACCTAGAGGAATGGGATGTTTCTTACCCTCTGAACAGGAGAGAAGCCCATAACAGAGATTACCAATCTACTTATTAAGACTTATGTTAGTAGTGTAGTCTAACAGAGCCTCCAGCTGGGATTGGGACTACAGATTTACAATCTTGTATAAACCCTAATGTTCACTAGTCATATGCTAATTAATTGCCAAATCACAAAAGGCAAATCATAATTATTGTTTCAGGTTAGCAATTTTCCCTGACCTGACTGCATGCTTGCTGCTTTGAAGAATTAAGGAATGAAGCTCATTTAGGATCATTTACCTGTATAACCTGTGTTCCTAATTCTGTTTGTTCTCATTTGCAGATGCTGAAGGTTTCTTTTGAACAATACTTGGACATACTCTGCTACGCGTAAGCATCCAGGGAGATCAATCAAGAAGTAAGGTAGTACTCAGGAAAATAAGACCATATAGCATTGAAGAGATCATGGCTCTTGTCCTGTGGAAATTTATAGTGGACTGAAATACCATGCCTGGCCAATCCCACTCAACTACATGTGTGCAGAAGGGATTCCTAACAGTTCCACATTTCAGAGGCTTCTTCTGAGGTACCTGGAACTTTTTGAGTAAACTCATGCTTTCCTCTGTTCTGTCCTTATTTTGACTTACCTAGTATGAGTACTTGGTAGAAAGATTTTTTTCTGTAGTTGTAATTTTTGGACTGGAGCATGGAAGTGATTAAAGTGTTTATCAAAAAAAAAAAGCCCATTGAGAGCAGACGTAAAAGAACCCCCATTGACCTGAACCATACAAAGTCAATCTTTTACTTAATAATTGGCAATGTATATTTGAAAACAACAAATCAAGGTGAGTGTCCCAATTTTTTTTTGTCACCTGGCCCCATGTTCCCAGAAGTCCCAGTGGAGCCCATGGGACATCAGGAAGCCTTCTGGCTTGCACTCAGCTGCATTCACACATGAGGGCTGGCTGACATGTGGCTGAAGTCACAAGGACACGGAGGATACTTCTTTGGCTCAGAAAGACCTTACTCAGCTTGCTATCTAAAACTGTCCCAAGCCATCAAGCCTAACGTGTTCAGATCTCTTCCAATCGTTATCTTTTAGTAGCGTGGTGAGAAGTTTGACTTGGCAGCTTTGAAATGACAGTCCAGAAATTGGAGTAATTTCCTTCTCAGGATTAAAGTAGTTCTGGCATTCCTGGGAGTAGCTACGTGGTAGACACAAGACTGCCGTATAAATCCCTATTGTAAGGTTATCTCAGCAACAAACACATATTGATCTGCCCACTGTTCTTAGCCATAGTCATATCTGAAAAATGTTGATGGCTGTACTGAGACAGTCAAAATTAAGGATTGTTGCTATTGTCCTTCTTGCTGGTTTAAGCTGGAAATGTAAAGGGAAAAGGCCCCCTTTAAGTCTTCTTGGAGAAACAGAAAACAGGAAAAAAAAAAAAAAAAAAAAAAAGAGCTGCAGCTCCTGGACAGTAGACGACTCAGGAACGCTGAGAGAATTTTCTAGCAAGTGAGAAGCTGCTGCAGATGAAGAAGCATTTGCGTTTGATTCCCTCCACCCTGCTGTAACTCTAGCCAGACAGAGAATCAACACAGCAGACATTCAGTGGTACTGGCCCCAGCCCAAGTCTCCGTGCCAGATTCCTAGCACACCTGTTAAACAGATTCCTTTCACCCAGCTTTCAGCTAACATTTCAGCTCTAGCTGGTGATATGTTTGGCCTGCTGCGGTCCTATGGCTGCTAACTAATCTCATCATCCATTATGATTCAGGGTTGATGATGGTGCTAGGACCTCAAAAACAGGCTGAGGGCATTGCCATGCTGAACTTAGCAAGATGAACTGCATGAGTGGTGTGCATTTGAGTTGGTCTCAGAAACCTGCCTTCTAGTTTAAGGAAGGATGGTAGCTTTCCAGCAGACAGAAATATAATGTCTCCTAAAGATCTTGCTTACTCTTTGGTGACCCATTGGTTCAGGTCATTCTGCCTGCAGAAGCCTTTCTGACAGCTTCTGTCAGGACATCCCATTGGGCCAAGCTATCCCCCTTGGGGATGGTGAGACAGCCCAGGTCATATGTTGCAGAGATCAGCACTAGTTAGGTGGGTAGGTGCTGGTCTTCCCTTTAGGATGACAGGCATGGGTTATTTGCTCTCCTGAAGTCATACCAGCAGTGTTAGATATGCCAGCAGAAGATGCAGAGCTGCAAGAACATGGAGGTGAAGCACAAGACAGGGCTTCAAAGGGAAAGTACCGCCTACTCTCCTTGCTGTTACTTGAAGTGGCTTTGAATTTGTAGTTTAGAGGCTGGACTAGGAGTTTATTTATGGTTCTCATTAACTTTTCAAAAAGAGGGGAAAGGACCTACAGGGAGAATAAAAGAGGCAGAAGATATGAGAAAGGACAGCAGAGATGTGAGAAAGGACAGCAGCTGTCTTTTGAGTCAACTGTTAAAAGTTATTTTAAAAGGCATTTCTCAGACTTTATGCATGGAGGTATGTCCTCTTCTCTTTTAAATGTCCTCTTCTCTTTTAAATAATCTGGTTCACCTAGTTATAAACACAGAATGTTTCCACCTTATTTTTTGAAGAGAAGTTTTGGCCCAGTGTTGAGAGCCAAAAAGGTTAAACTGGCTTCTCAAATGGTCTCTGGATGGTGGTTATCCATAGCTTGAAAGTGTACTTGGAAATTCCAGTAGAAACTTCTCAACAGCTACAGCAATAAACATTTTTCATCTGAACTTCTGACTTAGGATCAGGACTTTTGGAAATCCAAAAGCAAAGAGAAAAATAGAGATGCAGAAAGGAAGACTCCATACGTAAAGGTAGGATGGTTCATTCCATCTCTGTACGCAGTTGTAGATGCTAGTGTTTAAGAAATTTTTTTCAAATATGGTTATTAAAGCCAAAGTTGTCTTGTTTTTATAAACCTGGAGATAAAGCCACAATATTTACAATATAAGGGAATTCACACATAGTAATGGGTAAGATTCATAGCTACTTAGTTTCAAGCATCCCCATCTGACAGCTCACAGTAGGGAGTTTTATGGAGGTTCAGTCTGTCCCCAACAGGCTACAGAGAAGTCATTCTCTAGAGTAATTACCATGGGGCTTAGACTTCTCTGCTGATCTTGATCCAGCTGAGTTCTTGATCCTACTCCAAGTTAATGGGGCTGGAACTGTCTCTGAAATCTTTGGCTTGAATGCTCCCTTCTTGTATTAAGATCTTTTCTCTCTGTGTGGTTATTTAGCACAGTGGCTGTTCTCTCACATGGAGAAAGCATTGCTTGTGTAGGCTTCTCTGTGGTGAAATGGAAGTCTGGTTCTTTTAGTCAGCATAGTCATGTGTGAGATGTTCACTCTTAGCAGTGCTCAAGGGCAGTGCTAATTTATTTTTATATCAGTCTTTTTTAGATGGAGAAGTTGGTGACAGCCATAATTTATTCATGGTGCTATACAACATTGCATAGCATGTCATACTGGCCTGCAGCAACTGGAAGTAGTTATTTTCCTAGGAAAGAATAGATACCCAAACTGATAGCACACAGTGACGTACAGGAATCTGCTTGTGTTTGGAGAAGATAATGCACATCAGCAATGGGAACCGCAGATGGTTAAGAATTCTTATTTTCTTCTTGACTTGTCTTCTGTCATAGCTTTCCTCATGTGGGTGAGTTTGACTTCACAATAAGATGTTCACAGCAAGTAGAAATTATTATTTGCGTACATTCATATTGGTGTTTACAGTTAATAAAATCACAGAGAATTGTGTTAAGAGCTTTCTCCACGATTCCTAGCAAAAGGCATTAAGATGTAACCAGGTCTGCTCTATAGGGATGAAAGCTCAAAGTCACATCTGCTCTCATTAGGTTCAAATTTGGCTATGCTGAACACACACCATCATCACTGTCATTTCCATGGTAACACATTGCAATATTATACTATTCCAGTCATGTGACAGAAGGTCAGGCTGAAAAGAAACCTGGACTGGGAGAAATGAAGCACTTGTGTCTTCAGCGGTATTAATAAACAAAACAGCTACTGGCAAAGTAAATTGGCTTTTGTATAAATATTCCCTTCCTCAAGCCTGCCTGAATGGAAAAGCAATTCTCTAGGGATTAGTCCATCAGTTTAGTCTGACTGGGACTGTAGGCTGCTTGTTCTTCTTGTATGAGCTCTCTACAGCTAGAGTGCTAGGTTCCCACAGAATTGTTTCGGAGATCCAGTTTCATTTTGCACAGTCTCTATCAAGTGAAGAAAAAGAGATATCTTGGACAACCAGAAGTCAGCTTCATGCAATTTATGAGAGCTAACCTCTCAGTTCAGCTGATGGAATGCCATAAATTATGTGTTTTATTTTGTTGACAGATAGTGTGTCCGTTCTATTTGAAGAGAGGGGTAAAACCAAAGCATTGAGGCTGAAGGTTCATATGAATAATTTGAATTCATACTAGCTTTTAAGAACATTAGAATTAAAAGCAAATCAAATAGAAACATGAGAAATTCAAATTTAGGACTGTTGTTCTTATTCATGAAGCCCAGAGGTCAGTAAGTGTCTTTTATTTCAACAGGCTTTATCAAGACTTTCAACAACAATGGTGTTCTGCTTCTTCCGCATAATAGACAAGAAAAGAAATATGTATTTCATAATTTGTTACACCAAAAAGAGTTCTCATTATGTTCAAGAGCTGATTATGCCACAGTTCACAAAAAGTTTGAGAAAGCTTACCTGACAATATTATCCTATGAAGTTCTCTCATAAAAATCCCCAAACATCTAGTTAATATTTTGTGGGGGAAAAATCATTTTCAAAGATAATTCTAGTTCATTTTCTATTTCAAGAATTAAAGTAAAAGCTAATTAATTTACATATATCGTGTCTTTGAAGCACAGGTTAACCCAAATTTAATCAGGAGGACAAAATCTGCAAAGGCACAAAGGGGAAATTAAGATGTGAGACTAAGGTTTATATCTTTAAAATCCTGTCCCTCCCTATCATTTCCAAGGGCAGCCTTTCATTTTATATAACCATATCCCACTGAAAGGAGAGCACACAGAAGAAAAAATGGCAAAGTGATAACTTACTGTATATGCATTAAAAAAAAAAAGAGAGAGAAAACCCCAAAGATGCCCAGCAGCCATCGAGAAACAACAACCAACAAGATTTGATTTGCAAACCACAGATGTCAAGAAAAAGACTTCATTTGACTTCGGTGGTTGGACTGGTTTCACAGTGTCCCATTGTGAAACTTAATGCCAATTAAGATAAAACCATTTAACATCTCTGCATTTCTAACTGGAAAACAGCATTGGAAGAGCATTCCAACTGGAATGCTAATCCATTCTAACTGGAAGAGCATTCTCAAATATTTTTGTGGAAAAGCTTGCTCACCCTTACCAACCTGCATTTATTTTATGAAATGGAACTTGCCTTACTCAGCCTTAGAGAACATTATATTAATGCCAAGATAGCAAAAAAGGCTCTTTATTTATTCTTTCACACAGTCTGTTGTCAGATTTCTAGTATCATTGCATGCTATAAAATTCCAATAGCCTTGATATATAAGAAAATAACTAATAAATCGGTATAATTTGTGTTGGAAGGGATGTCCACACCTGATGGTCCGACACCCTACTCAGAACAGGGCCAACTGAAATTTGCTCCAGGTCTTGCCAGTTGATATTTTGGGATCAAGAATAGAAGTCTCATCACAAATCTGGGCCCCTCTTCCAATGTTTAATGACTCTTTCTAGGATTTTTTCCTCCCGTTACTTTCCTTGTTGCAGTTCACATGAAAAGCCACTCACGTCATTATGGTGCAACCTGAAGAGTCCGCCTTTTTCTCTCTGCCTTCCCCTTAATAGTTGAAGACAGTGATAAGTTCCTTCCTTAGGTAACTTCTCTTCTTAAGTCTGAATGTAAGACTGAGGAAAACACATCACAAAATTGTTCTGGAAGGAAAAGCATGGGCAGAAGAGACTTGATCTAAAATCTACTCATCACTATCTGCATGAGAGAAGAGTCTACAAGTACCAGTTATGAACAAAGAGTTTGTGATGGACATCAGTAGGAACAATATCTGTCTGTACTCAAAGGCATCAAAGGACAGATACAGGGGGATGAAATAAGGTAGCAGGGAGTGGAGTCAACACATTGTGAATTCCCTGAGAAGAGCAACATGGTACAGATGATCTTGTTTTCTTCCTGAATATTAAATCAAGCCATCAGAGCTATAAAAAACTGCAAGGCAAAGGAAGAACAGAGGTGTCCTGCACAACCAGAAATATGTCCCTCCTACCTATATGCAAACAGTATTATTCATATTACACATTGTGAATATGTCTTGCCATGAGTGTGACTAAAGCGTCTATGGAAACTCTAAGCACTTTGTAAGAGAATCTGGATAGTGCCTGTTCAAATCAGGATGTCCACAGCAAGGAGTCTTGTAATATACTATCAGTGTAACTGTAATTATTAAAACCATCAACTGGGATTCTTTCAGCTCTCATGTTAGAAAGAATCAAAGAGAATTAATGACTTGGGCCAACAGTCAGGCACATCAAACAATTAAGCCTACATGGAAGGTGGAGGAGGTTGTCTGGAACTGAAGGGAAGAGCCCACGTCAGACCTTGGGTTTTGGCAGTCTTTGCAGCAACTGTAGAAACATCTACAGTCAGCAGTATGCAGGGGGATAGCTGCTGTCAGTTTTGTACATTCAGTAGATATGTGCCTCACTGCTAGCTTCAGAAAGAACTGAGTTCATTAGTGCCAAATCAGAGTTCTCTGCCTGAATTGCATTTTGTCTGTGTGTGCAAATTCTTTTCTGGAGCTGACTCCAAACAGAAGATGAAAATATGCTTCTGAAGCTAACAAATAAAACCCCGCTAGATGAAGGGCAGACAGGAGGTGAGAAGAAATTACTTTTTCCTCTGGATATCTCCTAACATGGCTATTTTTTGCAGCATTAAATGCCAAGAAGGGTTGCCTTGAAAAAGAAGTGCCGAGACTAAAATGTAGACAGAGTTTTAGTGACTATATTTCCCATCTTCATAGAATTAAGCAAAGGTAAAGTGCAAAAGCTGTCTCCTGCCTCCCTCACCCCACTCAAAATGTTTTTCCTGTCTCCTCTCAAGTTTCTTTTTTCAGCTCAACTGTCTCTGGAGAATCTTTTAGCAACCTATACTTGCTCCACATTTTGTTTTCTTAGAAAGACTGCAACACTGCATGTATGTCTGCTGAAGTGGACACAACATTTCCCTGTGGTTGCATTTGCTTCTAGCTATTTCAAAGAAGAGAAGTTTCTGCATCCACTGAAAGCAGGCTTACTTTGGTCCTGTTTCCAAAAACTGGTAGCATCAGAAGTCCAATCTGTTGGTAGAACTTGGACCGTAGTCCACTGATGTAACAAAAAAACCTAGTGCTTGCAATAGTTTTTGGATATAACATCTCTTTTGGATATAACATCTGAAGCAAGAACCAGAGTAGAAGATACTTCGTGAATTTCAATTGATTTTGATGTTAATACCAACTAATGTAGAGAAGGTAATTAACTGAGTAGATATGGCAGAGCTGATTTAGCTGCTAGGCATCATGTTTACTCATGCATCACTAAAGGCCATAGAAAGGAGACTACACAGCCCAGTGGGGCTCTCTGGATTTACTAAACTCCTCTGTCAGGGGTTCACAGAATTGCTGGACCTTTGTTCTTGTCGGCCTCCAGTGGTCTAAGCTTCAAAACCCTCCTCTGCTGGACCTCTGACAAAGCTCTCCATGTGTCATTTCTCCATAGAAATGGGATATTCAACCCATCTGACTTGGAGTCCAGAAGCTCTGCACTGTTTAGAAACATCCATGAGCCTGCAAAGTGTTCCAGGAACCAGCAATGTGCCCTCGCAGCCAGTGGACTCTTGACTGCAAGAAGGCCAAAGGGCTCCTGGCTGCATGAGGAGGAGCGTTGCCAGCAGGTCAAGGGAGGGGATCCTGCCTCTCCGCTCAGCTCTGGTGAGGCCGCACCTGCAGTATTGGGGGCAGTTTTGGGCTCCCCAGGACAAGAGGGACGTGGAGCTTCTAGAGAGGGTCCAGCGGAGAGCGACGAAGGTGATTAAGGGACTGGAGCATTTGTCATATGAGGAGTGACTAAGCGAGCAGGGTCTGTTTCGACTGGAGAAAAGAAGGCTGAGAGGAGATCTGATCAATGTGTTCAAGTATCTTGAGGGGTGATTGTAGGGAGGATGGGCCAGGCTCTTCTCCATGGTCACTAGTGACAGGACAAGGGGTGACGGGTGTAATTTGTACCACAGGAAGTTCCGCCTCTATACGAGGAACAATTTCTTTCCTGTGAGGGTGACAGAGCCCTGGCACAGGCTGCCCAGAGAGGCTGTGGAGGCTCCTTCTCTGGAGATCTTCCAAACCCACCTGGATGCCACCCTGTGCCCCATGTTCTGGGTGTCCCTGCTGGAGCAGCAGGGTTGGACTAGATGATTTCTAGAAGTCCCTTCCAACCTCAGTCATTCTATGATTTTGTGATTCTGTGATCAATAACAGCAGGGACACCCCTGCTTTGTGAGAATGATAAGCCACCATTCCAACACTTTAGTTTTCCTTAGCAGCAATTTTCTTCAGTTTTCCTTAGTAAAACACATCTGTAGACCAAATCAAACATTGTTCTACCTGGGTGTCTCACCATTCTTGATGCTTTTTGGCCCTAAGCATCCATTAAGAAGGTCATGATGTTCTCTCCTCCTTCCTCCTCTCTTGGCTGGTCCTGCAAGTAAACAAAGTGCACCTGCCAAGTGAGTACATCCTGTGCTGGAGTCCTCATCTCTGAGCTGCTTCTCCAGCTTCGCATCTCTTAGGCTCTCTAAGGGGCTACAGCAATACCTGTTTTCTTTGTTCTGGTTCCAGAAAAATTCTGCTGCTTGAAACTTGCCTTCAGCATGGCCTCATGGCCTCAACCATTAAGAGGCTTTTGCTTAAATGCAAGATGTTTAAAAGTTAATGATCTCCCATTGTTAACCATGTGTCACCTCCTGTGCAAAGCTAGTTCAAAATGATGATAAGAACATGGCCAGGAGAGGTAAATGCCTACTTTCAAAACAGAGTTTCCCACTTGCCAAAGAAAGTTCTATAATATCCAGCAGATTTAATAAAAAGTTAATGCTATTTCTAAATTTGTAGCTGTGCCATTGACTCTGGTTCACATCTGACTTCAGAGAGGGCTTTCTGAAAGGACGAAAAGCTACACAATTAAGTTAATACTAATAATCCATATATCTATTTAAAAACAGTTTTTTTTTTTAACAAATACCTAGATAAAGCTGATAAATCATCTTGAAGAAAGTTAATTAGATCACTGCCTTCAAAACTATTTTTTTTAGTATATTTGTGTACTGTGGCTGGAAAGCATTTTGGAAACCCCTTCGTATCTTCAATAGCTAAATAAATATTAGGGCTTGAAAACCTATTTGAGACTAAGATAACCAAGCTGCATTTGGAGAGCACCTTGGAATTTACTTATTAAATTTCATCAAGTTCACATCAATTCACTATGCTCTCAGTTCCTCCCCTCACCTCTTTTTGCTAAATTAATCTTTTGGATAAACTTTTAGATCATAAATTTTAGAGCAAATAATTCAAAACCTCCATCATGAGTTCTTCAGAAGTGCACTGGCCAAATGATGCTCTCACTGATGTCTGTGGTAAAACATCCAGCCACTTCAAAGGAAGCGAAGTTAAGCCAATACAGAGTCCTTATTAAAACTTCACCTTTAGTGCATTAAAAAGAAGGGGAAGTTTAAAAGGATTGACTAAAGAAATTCAATGCCCAAAATCCCATTGTAATTCAATAGGGATGGGGGACCAAATTCCCTTAGGCTGGTTTGCAAATCTTCTCTCACAATGGATGCCAAACTGTCTTCCATAATGGGCCAGTCATTTTGTTAAGTCAGAGGTTCAAGGTAATTGCTGAGTGGTGATCCCTGGCCTCAGCAGAAATAACGTGGAATTGTGTATCATGTTTCCATCACTGTGGACTTGTGAAACGAAATCATCTGCATGAGGTTAGAGTGGATTAAGAGTGACCTAACTATCAGAAGCAAAGGATGGGGCTGGTTGCTGAGTTTAAAATGGCCATTAAGTATCTCCAGAATTGCTTCCTCTCCACCTCTGAGGACTCTCTGAGCCTTCAAGAGAGAAATGTAGCAAAGAAGCTATGGCCAAGATGTTGAAGGCTTGAAGCACTGGTTTGATTAATCACTCAAAAGTTCAAATGCTTGTTTACGCTTACCTCTATCAATCAAATAACAGCAGAAGGTATCTTCTTCTTCAACTATCTCTCCTTGAGTCCACAGGCCCATAGGTGCTGTTTTTACCTCTTCTTTCATCCTAAGGCCTGGAGCAAGCACTCCTCCTACTCCTGCTGCAAAGGGTGGCTTTGAAAAGCCATATTTATCCATGAAAGGCGGATGATCTACCCTGTGTAGAAGTCCCATGCAACAACCTCAGCACAACTGTTGGTCCTGCAGTGTTCATGGTTTTTAGCAGGAAAGATGACCAATGGCACTTGTTGGCTGCAGTCTGGTGTGCCAGCTCCTTCTAATGCTCTGTCTGCATTTAAGAAAATGAACCTGTATGGGAATAGTGCTACTGTAGAGAAAATATGCTGACCCAGCTTCACACTCAACATTTGAATTTATTCAGAGGAAAAGGCTCATAATAGTTCCCACACTGACCTGAGATAGGAAGTCACATTCACTGAAAGCTAGTTCTTTCATCTTCACAAGGAGACCCATCTCCAGAAATTAAAACAAGAGCTTCTTCGCCTGAGTCTCCTACTGTGAAGATTCGTGAGCATCAGGGGCTGGACCAAGCAATTTATATGACTTCATTCATTTGGTTTGATTAAGTCCACATGAGCTTAGATTCTTAGAATTTTATTAATATACAAGACTGAAGGAGGGTATAGCTTTGGTAATTCAATATTTTGCATACTTAGACCAATTTTTGCATTTAATGGACTCCCTTCTCTTTACCTCAAACCTAACTATCAGAGACAAAGAACCCAACAGTGCCTCAAGAGATCATTTTCCTCAATTGGACTTCTCAGGGGTCCCTTCAGAGTTATCTTCCTCATGCTCACATTATTTATCTTAGCGTTGTTTTTAGCAGGCAAACTCTTATATTATGCATGATTTGGGTTTATTCATAGTGTTTATCAGTCTGCAGACACTCTTTCATTAACAATTCCCAGGAGCAAAGACTTCCAGTTTGTTGGTGTTATTTACAACAGAGTAGGTTAATATTACATATTAGTAGCACAGCATCATGTGTCACAGGGATATTGTTTCCCTTAGCAATCATGTATTGTTCAGAGGGGGTCCAAAGCAAATCCCATGGAAATCAAGAGAAACACTCCAGGTGACTTAGCTGGGAAAAGGACACTTCTCTAATATCAGAATAAACTCACAGTTTTGACAGCCCACTGCACAGAGTCCAGATCTGATATTTTTATTCAAATTACTTTTGCTTCAAATTTCCAGGAAAAAAAATAAATATGAGAAGTAGAGCTACTAAGATACAACAACTACCTCCTCTCCCTAAATACAGCAAATCAGTCATGCTGCAAACGCTTCCAACAACGGGCTTTTCCAGGGACCGGATCTGAAACATTTCTCATGCAGTCTGAAGCTACTGACATGTGAAAGGAACGGCTGACAGAGCTATCTAGGTTTAGTTTTGGGGTTACCACAGGAAACAATTCTGGCCACGGTCCGCTGTGTGCTTTTGGAAGAAAGCGTGGTTTGAAGCAGGCATTAATATTCGAGATAATCTGGTCTTACATAGGACACATATTTTTTTTTCTACAAAAACAACTTGGAAACAAATATTTGGAGTTAGTTCTTCCTCAGGGAGGAGGTGATGGGGGCTAGTGGTAGGAGGTTGGATAGCAACTCAGTAGACTTCAATTCGCCTTAATTTTACTGATGAAAGTATGGATTTAGTCAATAAGCCCACCTGCCAGTGACTGTGTTTTCCTCTTTCTCCTTAGACTATACAGAGTTTCTGCATGTACAGCTATTCCAAATCAATCCCATTTGGAGATGCTTTTATTCAGGATAAGCACTCATTTTTTAGTTTATCTTAATTCTCTTTCGGATTACCAAGAGAAAAATATAATCTTTTCCAAGTCTGAGATGCAAATTCCTTGTTCTCTCTGGTCAGAACGGGGACAGCAACTGGTCACTGTCACTGAACTACTGTTCTTCCAAAGAGTCCTCCTGTCTGCAGCCCTGCAACCCCAAAGGCCTCTGCTGAACATTAATATCAGACATAATTCCAGGTCTAATGCTTAGGTCCTTGTGCACTAGGACCTTGATGAACTATGTCAAATAGCTTTTCCCTTCAGGAGGCTGATACAGGTCTGTTGTCCTGCAGCACAGTTAGAAGTGGGCACAGGGCACTCGGACTTCGCAGGGAGGGTGTTTTCTCCCACAGTTTTTATTTAACCTTCCCTTTATGCAGAAGGAATTTTGTCTAGCAGGAAGCTATTTAAATTAGGCAGGTACCACAAACAAAATCTCCCACTTGGTCTTTTGCTTGTCTGTATGTACTTTTGCCTGTTCCTCTAAACCCTGTGGACATCTTACATTAATTGCCTAGGAGTTATTGCATTCAGCAAGTTACAGATCCTCACTGACATGACCACATAACTAATATTTATAATCATATGCCATTTTATCAGCCATTTTGGACTTTCTGCTGTTAAGTTCCCAGTTATAGCACCAACCCTTCTTCTGAGGCTGCATACACTTTTATATTGTGCTTCATATTTATATTATTCACCAGAAATGCCAAAGAGAATACAAAAATATGCTTCAAGTAATTCATAACTGAAACTAGGGCTCTCAATTCATCTATCTATGTCATTTGAGGACAAGCAAACAAACTTCTAGACGAGAGTGAAATGCACACTTGTCAAAGCAGTTTTTTTGGAGAAAAGATACAGTTCTTCACAAATGAATCCCTTGTGACGCACAAAGGCAGCTTCTTTGCTTTGCTTTTGCATTTGATATTGTGTAGATGTTTAAAACATTATCATGGTATTGTTGCGTTCTGGGCAAGGACCAGTAAAGTAAGACATACCCTATAAGCAGTATCACCAACCTTATATAAATTGCCATGTGTTTTAAAACATAATTCACCCTCACTGGCCTTGCCTAGTTCTGTTTTCTACTATCACTCATCTCTGAAGGTCTTTTCACACTGTTCCATTGCTGTGAACTCTGCTGAGTAGATATACCTAGTAACGCTTCCCTGAATATTCCTAGAAACCCACCTTCCATGAGTACTTTCTTATTCCTCTCCACCGTCGCCAGTATTCAGACATGCAGCCAAAACAAATGTGCTTGCTGGGAGTGCAGTTACATGGCCCGTTTCAGAGCAACCGAGAGGGAGGGAGCTCTGCGCACATGGTCCCAATACCTTTTACATAACCTGACAGCTTCCACTGCCGTCACCAAGCATGCTCATTAAACTTGTGATTAAGGTTTCACACGAAAGCGCCACAGAATTAACAGATTTGCTTTTTCATATTCTGTTGTTTCTGGGAATTGGCTGACTTGCCTCTTCTTTGCAGTTTTTCATGGACGTTAAGGCGCACAAGGACAAGCACAGTCACCTGTTTTATTTTTCCTTTCTCAGGAAAGGAATCCATGGGATCTAACACAAATGTTTAACATTGTCAAATCCAAAGCCTGAAAATATTTGGAAAGAATGAAACATCAAATCTCTAAAATAAATTATTCCACTGATGTCCTCCCCTCCTTCTCCTCTCATTTTGTCAAGCTTCATGTTCCACTCACTTGGTGTTGCTATTTGCCTTCTCCTCTACGTTAAAGAACATATCAGACACTAGGGTATGGTTGGTGGCAGATATGTCTACTCACCGCAGTGTGTGACTGAATCTGTCTTGATTACAGCTATCCAGAGTATCTGTGCCTCCATATAACCACTTTTTCTTAATGCATTTATTTTTCTACCAATGGCAAATTTTCATCCCTCTCGGTCAAGGGAAGAGAAGAAGAAACCACAGAGGTGATTCTGCTCATTCATAGAGACAGACCGCTAAGTTCAAATGCCTTCTTTGCTGGTTTCCCAAGTAGAGGCTTAAATGCTTCTCTTTTCCTGCTCGCCAGGTTACAAAGCCATTCTCTCTCTTTTTGGTCCCATACATAGAGAGTTATTTGCAGAAAACTGAACAGCTCTGACAGAAGAAATCAAGACCATACTTCCATTAATGATCTCTTCCACCTAGAACGATGACTTGTTTGTACTGATTCCTTTACCTCTCACTACTGCTCCACTCTCAGTTGCACCAGCTCAAGTTTGTTGTAGCTGAACAGAATGAAGAAAGTAATCTCAGTTATTAGTGGCCCCATTATTTTTTTTTTTATCTCTAACCCCATAAACAGCTGTACTAGCACAACTGGGGAAGACAATAGGAGGGAGAGGGGAATAATTGTAAGGTGGGTATGGTGTTAAGCCAGCATTGTTGTGCATGGAAAAGTTCTTCTAACTGTGCTCAGAGATCTCCACCATAAAAACCCTAAAGCTCAGCAGACAGAGTATTCTTCCAGAGAAGAGAATGAAGGCACTAATCTGCCATTTGGTCTCCTCAGTCCAAGCACTCCAAAAAAAAAAAAAGAATCCCTTTCATTTGGAAAATGTGACAGAAACCCTGAAATTCAAATAAACTGTTTTGAATTGAATTAAAGGCTGAAGACTTTTTTTTTCTTCTTTTTCTCTTGAGTTACTGAAGGGCAGGTACACTATAAAACAGATGTGCTACTCTACACTCAGCAAGTCTATGTGCCCTGAACTCCTCCAGGTCCCGTCAAATGGAGTGCAGGCACAGAGTGAAAATCATTGGCTCACTGAACATCACTCAGGTCAGATTTGACACCTACCTGCATTAGAGAGGTCTAATGTTATAAAGGAAAATGCTGAAGTCCGAAGCAGAAATCTGGCAGTCAGCGGCTTTAAATTAACCAAAATGCATCTGGGGTGACCAACCTGCAGTGTTAACACACAAACATAGCAAATTTTTTTGGCTTGCAAAGGAACTCTGCTGTGATTAGGAAGAAAAGTCATTCTATTTGTTATTCATTTGAATCAATGGGAATTCCCTCCATTACTTCCGAAAGCCAGAGCATCCCTTTAGCAAGATCAATGCCATGTAATTTTGTCCTAAACACAGATAGAAAGGAAGGATTTTTTGTCTTTTCACTATTATAGGAAAAGTCATGTGATCATGTCAGGTGAATTCTTACTTCTTGTAAGTTTGTTTAGCTCAGAGATAGATTTACTTTTTTCTTTCTTTAATTTTGTCTTTGTTTTGACTGAAGAAATGAGCTTTAGCAATCAGTCAATATTTCTTCTGGCCATGAATAAAACCAAAATGGACAGTGTCCCAGGCTCTCCAACAAACTTGCAAACATCTCTTATGAAGGAGGTTTCCACACTAACTCTGGGGCAGACACAAGATTCAGTTCTAAATCCAGAGCCAGACATTGGTGTCATGTTTCTCTCTCTTAGTGTGCTCCATTCCTATAACTTTCCCGGCGCTGCTGGCAGAGTAAAGCCAAGATCATTCATCAGTCTCAGCCCAGAACATTCAAAGGACTCAGAGTCTTGCTGCCCTCCACCAAGTCTGTCACAAATGCTGCAATGTGCACGAGTGTATCAGTTTTTAGGGGCTAGAATAAGGCACCAGACAACTTTTTTAGGTTAAGAAGCCTGTTCCTGGGAGTCTTCCTGCTATGAAATAGGAGGCAATCTTATAGAAGTACATCATTGCATAGTATGGGGCTTATGATGATGATGATGGGTTGGTAAGAGAAGTGATATTTGATATTACATATTATAAATGTCCCAGACAATTGTCTGCTCTCTCTCTGCCATCAGCAGTACCAAAACCCCCCTGGATATTGTTGCTGGATAAATAATACCAAGAAGAAAAGTCAAATGAGTATGGGATTCATCAAAGATCAGTTTTCTCGATAAGAAGTTCTCATGGACGGATATTTTTAGAGAGGCATCCCAGGTCCTCTGCAGATGCTTCCCACAACAAATGGATGTAGCTCATGTAAGAGGCAACAAAACCTCCCACCAGCACCCCTCTGAGCTGGCTCAGTGCCCATCATGAGTCGTTCCTCCTCTTCCACGTGGTGCTTTAATTCAGACTTGACAACTTGGGATAAAGATTTAAATCCTACTTAGGACAACTATTAATAAAATGAAGTACGTTGAGGATGAGAATTCTCAGCAAATTTAAAGCTGAGGGATGATTGCCAAGAAAATTTGGCTCTCGTTCCGCTGTTGCTTTGATGCCCTCGCTTTCCATTCTCACAGCCTAAGAAAACACTTTTTTTCTCTCCTCTTTGCTCTCTCCCTAATCTCCCCAGGTATAAGTACTGTAGGAGATGAAGCCCCTTTTCAACAGCTGTCCAAACCTGCCTCTCCTCCCTTGTCAGCCAACTCTTCCTGCCTGTCAGTGGTGCTGGCAACATCCTGCTCTCCACAGGCTCTTTTCCCACTGCTGCTGCCAGCCCAGAGAGATGGCAGGAGCTGGGGCTGGGAACACCGAGGAGACACTGGGCTCATGGTTTACAGGGTCCAAGCACATGGCAGAAGAAAGAGACGTCGGCAGTGATGATGGCAGGGCAAGACAGCACTGGACTCCTTGAACACCACTGTACAGCACCTCCGACAGGGAGATGGTGTCCAGCCTCTTCATGAAAGGTCTGAAGTGGACTCATGTAGAATGACAAATGCAGGACTGTAACAGAACAATTTTAAATCGACAAGCTGTGACTTGGATTTTCAGGTGACCAAATATTTAGAGTTTGGGTCACAAGATAATGAATTTAGCTAAATAGCATTGGCTGGGAAGGGGGATGAGGGAAGATTCCATTTTGTTTTGTTCTGAGGTTTTACATTGTAACACTATGTTCTGCCAATTTGAATGTGAAAATCTTTTTTTTTTTTTTTTTTACAGAAAGACTGAAATATTTTGCTTTGACAGGCAAGAGAGAAGAAGATGGTGGATCTTTTGTTTTGAGGAAGCAAATTTCACTTAAAACATTGACCTAAATTAAAAAGGAGTAGGAAGCTAAACCAAAGATCTCTCTGACCCAGAAAACTAAGCAAAACTTATCCTTTCAAGACAATTCAAATATTGTGAATTGAAGCAGACTGGAATTTGTTTTTCCATTTGTCGTATAGCAAATAAAAAATATTGGATTCAATCGAACATTGCCCCCTCCAGTTTTTTACCTATTATTTGACTGCCTTTAGTAATCACTGTGGCTCCCTGGAGATTTTCGACACCTTGCTGCGAGCTGAGGACTAACCATATGATGGAGTCTGCTCATTCTCTGGCTCTTCAGAAGCCAATCTCCCTGCCACCACCAGCCTGCGCGTTACGGAGGACAGACCTGCATCTGGAAGATTCCTCCACAGTACATGTCTAAGATATGTCTATACCTTTTTCTACAAAGTGCCCATTCTCTTCCTTCTCATGCCTGTGGCAAAACTCTTCTTGAGTCAGGATTACCCTTCCAGCATTTCACTAACCAGCGGGGCCAGTTTGAAGTCCATTTTCTCATGGAACTGGAGGAAGGGTTTCATAACCGTGCAACACTGTAAACTGCACCAAGGAGGATCCTTCCTCTTCGTCTATTTCCTCAAGCTATACAGACGCTCACAGGCTCGCCAGAGACATGGCTGGCAAGCAGTGGGAGATGCTGTTTCACTGGTAATCAGTGACTGAACGAGCGTGTGTTTGTTTTTGCTTGCTTCCCATGAAATATTATTGATCTGAGTGTGCAGTCAAAGAGCTGGAACAGTCAGCTGTGAAGCTGAAAAACCTGCTGCAGGAACTGCAAGGCCAGTTGAAGTACTTGCCTTTCTCTGTCCCTGGGAGATGGGTCACCAGGTCAGTTGTGGAGCAATATGGATCAATCCTCCCTCATTCTTTGGCAGGACTTCTGCTGGCATAGCTGAGCGCTGCAGCTTGACTGGTGCAAGCTGGTGAGCTTTCCCATCTGCTGTCCTCCTGCAGCTGACCTCTTGTCCTGTTGAGTCTTCCTCTGCTTCCTGCTGGAGAGCAATTCCTTCAAACAACACCCACAGCACAGACCAAACAGACCCCCAAAAGCCAGCCAGCTGAGGAAACAATACCTAACTAGGACGGAAAGTTTCAGGGCTAACCTCTCCCTGCACTAAAAATACATAGTACACTGGCTTCGCTATCCAGATGTCCTTTTATGAACAAAGACCCTGCTCCAGCAAAGCACTTTAGCTCCTGAGTACTTTCCTCCTTGTATGCTTTGAGTTACTCATGGTGTCTTAAGAGTGTTGTTGGATCAGGGCCTACTTTTCCTTAGTTAGCCAAGCTCTCAAATCCTTCATTTATTTATTAGATCCTAGATGTCTTTTCTTGCCTAATTGTCTTTCCTCTGCCTTGAGTCATAATGTTGTCATTGTTTTTCAGGTCTTGATTCCATTGATTTCCAGGGGAGCTAAGGACAGGCATTTCACCATGTGCTGCATCCACTGATGGAAAAAGAAGGAATGTAGCAATCCCCCTAGTGCCTCTTCCCTCCAGTTAGTTCATACCTGGGCTAAACACTTAAGGAAATCATGCTGTCCCAGCTTTGCTGAGGAACAAGGCTGAGGCTTATAAAACTGGAATTGGGTGGAAACAACTTTGAACAGGGTGCAAAACTGCTAATGAGTCTGAGTATTAGAGCTGTTTTTGAGCAGTCCTGGTTTGTCCTGTTGTCCCTACCACTTGTGCACTGAAACCTTGCAAAATGCTATGACTAAGACATAGAAAGCAAGCTGTGAAAGCTGTGGCTTTGTGTGTGCCCACTGCTTTATTTTTTTTTTATCACACTCCCACCCACTTTTCCACAGTCGGCTGGTTCACCACATTGGGGGAGGACATCCAACCCTCTTACAAGTCCACTTGGAAACACAGCAACACTGAGGGTGGGTAGTCAGTAGAAGACCTGGACAAAGAGGCAGGCACAGTTGAACAGTCAGGATGCAGAGGAGGAACACACAGGCATGGAAAGCTGAAGTTACTTGACTAAGATCGTGCACCCTGTGACAGCTGCATATATGCTGCCTACAAACAAGGGGATTCCCTGGGATGTTTCCTTGCTGGTTTCCTCGGCTTCTTCTATTTGTGCTCTCTTTTGCCCACTGACAGGACCATTCCTGGCTCTGGTTGCTCACCAAGTACTGTTGTTTTTTGTATATTTTTTATTTCCTTTTTGTCCTCCTCCTCTGTATATTATAGAACTTTCGTCAAGAACAGCTCATGCAGTGTAAGCTCATGATTCAGCAAGAATCTCATGATGCTTAAATGGGTCACAAGGAAGCAAGGTGATTTCACCCAGCACCACACGTGACTGTCAAATGCTCATGATGATCTGCTTTAGAGAGTATTAAAGTCACCCATGGAGATGTGGAAGATTTTTGAGGCATCTAAAGTGGAAGAAGAAAGATAGCAAAGAAGAGAAGGAAGTCTTCTTTCATCTTTTATAGCAAGACAACCTTTCATTTCTTGTTCTGGATCTCTCAACTCAGTAGAAGAACTCTATAAAACAACTTTAATTTTTCTTAGCAAAGTATCACACAGAGGTTCTAATCCAGCCTCCAAACACTGCCAAGCCCCCAAACACAGCCAAATTATGAAGTCCAACCATGATGGTTATCTCCACAACCACAGTGCTGAGCTCTTTATGTTCAGTGGTTGGTAAAACTTAACTACCCGGCCGAAGGGATGTAGAGGTTCTCAATCAATTGTTTTCATAAAGCATTACTCTACCGGACAATGGCATCATGTTAACTCCACAAGAACTGAGGAGGAGACCCCCAAAGAGGTAAGGATTGTATACTGCCTTTAGTTAGGTCCATGTCCTGATTTATACCTGGTTGGGATTTTGTCCATTGAAAAGCATTCTTGCCACCATGGCACAACACTCCCACAGGCACCAGCAGTCTCTTCTCTTCTACTTTCATAGCAATTAAAGCAGGGCAATCTGGTCAAAGGGAAGCCACATTAGTTTCCAATAAATTAGATAGGTAGAAAAAGATGTACTGTAAATCACCTCTTGATGCAGCTGAAAAGTGGTTTTCTTCTGCATATTTTTATCTTTCACCTGGGTGTTTCTTTGTAAGGAGGCCATGAATCCATTTCCTACAGACTGTATCTCTGTTCAAATCAACTGTTCCTCTGATAGACCAGCTTTGTGAAGGGAACAACAGAGTCTACGTCTTTGAAGCATTTCTTTTTCTTTATTCTTCCCTGCCAATAAAACTGCAGCTTTTTATAAATAGAAGGAAGATAAACCAAAAGTGTCTTGAAAAATATAAAAATGAGTTTTAAAAACATTTTTTCCAGTGTCTATGCAGGTGTCTATGCCTGTGTGTATACACAAGCCCTGAATACATCCTACTGTCGTGTAGCTCCATAAATTATCACAGGGACTATATTGTGACACAGAGGATAAATATTCAGATTTTTAATGTTGCCTTCACTGTGTCTGTACTTAAGCTAACAATTTGCAAGGAGCTTCAAACAGCTGCATCTTTCCTAATTTTCTAAATTTGAAATTCTGGTGAAAGTAGCTCTTGCTTAATTTGAATTCTTCTGAGGAGATCCCCAACTCAGGGCCAATAAGGCTTTAAAAGTGACAGCATACACTTTTGTACATATTTAAACTCTCTAAGGATGCATTTCTCCACAACATGCTTTGTACATATATAATAGCAGACAAAGGTGAATTAGATGAAATTATTCTTCATTCCCAAAGTGGGGAATTCTGGTACCCAAATAGGCTTAGAGATTACTGAAAATATCTCTAGAAATTCTTTGCAAACTCCCTACAGCTTGTTTTTTTCTCATTCTGGAGAATTAACAGATTATATTTATAGATTTTGATGATTATATTTGCCATTTTATTGCAAACCTGTTGTCCTTTATTCACAGGTTTAGCCCTAATGTTTTTTGAAAGGTTCAATATATTTTAGGAAAAAAAGTTTTGAAAAATTTGTCAATTTTTAGCATGTTTTTCATGTTTTACATGAAAGCATCCTAATTTGGATCACAAGTATTAAAAGCTCAACTAAGATTTTGGCATTTGGAATTCTATTTTAAGGAAATATTTTGATAAGCTTCACACTCATTGGAAATTATTTCTAAAATGACAAAATGACTTCACTTCAAACTTCCAAATAAAAAATAAAGGAATGTATATTTTCAGTTTATGCCTATGCCTTGTGTGTATATGTATGTATGTATGTATATAATCACTTTCTGATCTTTACTTTCATCTGATGGAGTCATTTCATTACTAAGCCGATATGACCTGTATACTTTAACAGGGCCCACATACAGTTCTTACAATTTCCCAAGATCTTGTCCTCAGTGTATAAGCCATCAAGTAGTGGGGTCTAGGTCTCTCTTCAAGCCTTTATCATCTACTGATATAGAGATAAAATAATGATCATTAGTGTGTCAGAGATGACTGATCTTCTCTCTCCTATGAGTTTTGCTATCTGTAATCTATTCCAAAGGTCTTCAGAGTGCCTGCTGTACATACTTTCTTATATTCAAAGCCAGTCCCTTATACAGATCATACATACAGAAATCAGTATCTGTATTGCAGGAAATCTGGCCAAGGTTCAAGGACACTTTGACGGCCTTGATGACAGCTCTGAGGCCTTTAACCCCAAAACCCTGCAATATATACATGCAGGTAGAAGAGTTTTGGATCCTGTAAATGGAGATGTAGGTAGACCTCCGGCCTGAAAAATGTTGATGCTCTGCTCCCTGCCTTTCCTATCCAATTGCGTGATCCTGGGATCCCACAGTGCTCCCACACAGCTGGCTTTCCCCTGCGGAGCCTAGTTGTCCCTTCCATAGCTGTCAACACAGTGAGCAGAGAAGTTCTCCAAATGTGCAGAATTTTGTGTCCCTGATTTTCCTATTTCTCTCCCCATTTCACTCCAAATTTTGCATATTTAGTTAATCCATTCAGGGCAACAATTCTCCCTTACTATTTCATTGTCTGACAAACAGCTGTTTTAGAAGGAACAATAAAATTTCTGTTGTGTGTTAAGTTTGGTTGTTGATAGTCATAGCACTGTGGCCTCATATCATTAAATATGCAGAAGCACAAAATCCAGTACTAGCTCTGTGTTTTTATAAGAGATTTTTTCTTATAAGAGCTGTATTTTTATAAGAAGTTGGACCTATTATACAGCCCAATGATTGAATAATCATTGATCAACATAAAATCATCTGCTTTACTCGTTACACTTTTGTTCAAGAAGTGATCAAAATATGTATTCACCTATGGTCTCCATTCACATTCAGGCAATCTAACTGCCTGATTAGATACATATGAACAAATAAAAGTGGGATTGTCCTTTTTGCATCTTGTCCCAGATGGAAAATAAAGCTGGCTGAAAGGATGTTAAGGGATCATTCAAGATTATCTCCTACAGTATACTCTGCTAGTAATATATTCATTTTTTTTGTTTTAGATTTTCATATTGACTGTACAGATAATCTTTTAAAAATATGAAAATGTAGCCAATATAATATTTACTATGACTGCATTCCTTCTTAGCCCTAGGACTTCCAAGAAAATGAAATGTGACATTTCATGATACATGTATTAATTTTAACTTGAGAAAGAACAAAATGTTTTCAAACAAATAGGTAAATAAATACAAAATCACTTCATGAATATTTTTTCTAGACTTGATGGAAAGTCATCTCTTTTTGCTGAAGTAATGTTCTTCTTTCAGAGGTTTCACCAGCAATTGCTTGGTGCACTACACTGTTCAGAAAGAAGTATTTACAGAAAATTAGAAGTAATACACTGTAACTCTAGATCCAGCTTTTACAACAGTCAAATCATCTGCTAAAAGAGATTTCATCAATCAGTAGCCCTTGCTGATTTCTGAGATGAAGACTGTTATATATACATTGCTATGGATTTGTACATATGAAGGGAAGAACCTGACAAAACTATTCCATTTTATCTCTGTTCCAGGAAAATGGGCCAATTCTCAGCTGCAATACTTTGGAGAATTTCCTGTCTGGTAGTTCAGAAACTGCCAAAAGCAGGGCGTAGAAGCCAGAAAGTACACTGCTGTCATTGGCCCAAACAAACAAACAAACAAAGATCCCCAACAAAAAAATAACCCTCCCTGAAATAAAAATAGTTCTAAAAGATCAACAAAAATAAAAATGGACCAGATTTTAAATGAGAGCTTGTGTTTTACATATCATGTGGCTAGACATAGTTTCTGGAAAATCTCCAGCTCAGCCCACTTTTCTCCACCATCTGTCAGCAGTAGGTTTGCTGACTGCAAGAGCTTAGAGGCAACGCATAAAAGACGAGTGTTAGACAATCGAGTTTAAACATGACAAGAGCAGAGAAATTCAAAGGCTTGATGATGTAATATGCTAACACTTGGCTGTTGTGAGAAAAAGAGGAGGAGGAGGACAACACGTTACAGAGAACAGGGTCGTTCACCTTTAGGCTGAATTCTCTGGCTCTTATCAGTTTGTAATGAGACCCTGACGTTATTTAAACATGTGGTTGGAAGTGTTTATTTTATACATAGGCCAAAGAATTTGGGGATGGGGTTTTAGATGTAGGCTATGGCCCAGGTTTTAGACCTGCCAATGTGCCAAGCCACATCTAGACAACTTCTGAGACCATAGACCTCTCAAAGCTGAGGGCCTCAAAAAGATGAGCCAGCTGTAAATTTTATGCCCTTTATCTATCTACCAAGAAGAATTAGAGCCAAGACATTGGGCATCACCTTTATGGGAATCCCTTTCACTGAGAAAGACCTCTAAAAAGTACCCTTTTCCCCCTCTCTTCCATGGACAACATCCTGGGGTGCATTAAGAAGAGTTTCTCCAGCAGGTCGAGGAAGAGGTCTACTCAGCCCTGGCGAGGCCACATCTGGGGCACTGTGTCCAGTTCTGGGCCCCACAAGAGGGATGTGGAGCTGCTGGAGAGAGTCCAGCGCAGGGGCCTGGAACATCTGTCCTATGAGGAGAGGCTGAGGGAGCTGGGCCTGTTCAGCCTGAAGAAGAGAAGGCTGAGAGGGGACCTGATCAGTAAATAAATATCTTAAAGGAGGCAGTGAGGGGGATGGGGCCAGCCTCTTTTCAGTGGTGACCACCAGTAGGACAAGAGATAATGGCCACAAACTGAAGCACCAAAAATTCCATAGGAACTTAGGGAAAAAATTCTTGACAGTGAGGGCGATAGAGCACTGGAACAAGTTGCCAAGAGAAATTGTGGAACCTCTTTATCTGGAGATCTTCAAAATCTGCTTGGATGAAATCCTGTGTAACCTTCTGTAGGTGACCCTTTGTGTGCAACGGGGTTGGACTAGATGATCTGCAAAGGGCCCTTCCAACCTTAATGATTCTGCGATTCTACAATTTTTATGATTTGCTCATCTCTAAGTTCTCTTTGCTTAATGGATAGACCAACCCACATGAATAGAGCTGAACAAAGATGGGACAATGTAGCCCAGAGGAAGGTATTCTCATATACTTTCTTGGAGCCAAAATGCTGAAAAATACGCAGGAGAATCTGGTTTGCTCCCAACAAGACTTGGGGTAAAGGACCCATTCTCAGCTCCAAACAGATACATCAGTCATGAAGCTGCTTCCGAAAAAGAGAGAGCATTTGTATTTTATAGTCCAACCTTGACTGACTTCTTACTTATTTGTTCCAAATTTTCTCCTGAAAGGAATATTATAGGAAAGAAACTTAAAACTGTGTCATGGATTATAGGAGAACATATCTCCAATTTAGTAACAACTGGGAGATAGGGAATGTGTCCACTATGAACAAAAGGATACCTACAAAAAAGGTGATTATAGTATATAGTATGGATGATGATTATAGTATTGGGTCTCATTTGTGCTGCTTTAGAAATATCTTTGAGAAATGTGCTTCTCATCTGGTCCTGAATAACAGGCAAGGGGATTCCTTACACACTTTTGAACAGGGCTGTATTGGAAATAGTCCATCTGGTGTAGTCAAACTGGCTGCTAAAATTACAGTTAGTTTGGGAACTGACTATTGAAAACTCTCCAGCAAGCTCCATTTCCTGCTGCTGGTCACTGCTTGCTTGTATGCTGGGAAGACTGTACCTGGCCTAGCACATAGCTCTTCCTTTTCCTGCTCTCACCCACCCTGCTCTGGCTTGTTCCCAAAGCTTCCACTGCCTCCATGTAGCTGATACTCAGTCGTGGACTTACCACATCGGCCCACCTCACCTCAGTTTTTCAGTGGACAGTAAACCCCTGCTTCCAAGGGCTATTTTCTCTCTTGCCCAGCGAAGATATCCAGAAGACGGAGCTCCCTGTGTCTTACTGTGTGACCAGAATCTGTTGCACTTTAGAAGCAAAAGACAAATTTGAGGAAAACAAGGAGAGTGGCTTTGCATTTTTGGTTTCTTAGAAAGTGACTTCTCATTTTTGGTTTCTTGGCAGAAAAAAGTACTAATTGTAGCTTTTAATTAAACTGTCAGTGGATTTGCACCATTGAGCATGACAGCAGAGTCCAGCTCTGGAAGCCACAGACTGCTAGAAGTCTTTTGAGTGTGATGTGAGTAGGGGAATGAATCAGCACCTGTGGACTGATTATAGATTTTGATATGGTGCCATGCCTAGGATCTGTGCCAATAAAAATCCTTATAAAAAGTGTGGACAAAATTTACTGCATACCTGCTGTAATCAGCTTTAAAATCACAATATTTTGCTTGGTTTGGGTTTTTTGTTTGTTTGTTTTCAAAAAATTGTAAAGGGAGATTTCATTTTTAGAACAAAGTTACAAGGCCTCAAGAAACCATCTGAAACTTATAAACTCTCCATTTTGATTTACATTCAGATAATTAAAAAATACCAAACTATATATATTTTTAACTGGGATTTAAAAAAATTACTCCTAGTCACATACCTTGTAAACTGAGTTTCATTGAGCAGTAAACTTTATAATGCCCAGTTGAAATAACCTTTGATTTTTTTTAATTAAATAAAATACTGACAAACGTTGAATGTTGTAATTAGGCAGAAATTACTGCCTGAGTAAGAAAAAATCTGCATTTGAGACAAAAAAGTAAAAGTTCTTTGTTGCCATTAATATATGTTCCTATTTTGTCATAACCTTCAAAAGTCACCATGACAAGTGACTGAAATGCAGAGAAGAGGCTTCACCATTGAATTCTAACAGCTTAAGGAGTCCCAAAATAGCTGTGCTTTCTTGCCTCTAGACTTACGCATATAGCAGGTAGGATGGCTCATCTGAGCAAGCCCTGCTCCGGAAACCTCCATCACAGCATTGTAAGGAATTAAAAAAGAAAAAAAAAAGATTCCAGTTCTTCTGGCATCCAATGGTAAACCACCTACTAGACCTTTAGAGGGAATTCAGAAGGGCTGAGAAAAGAAGTTCGCCCCTGCATTAGCTCCCCATATAGAGTGGGATGTATTAAAAGGGCACAACGCACCGCTGAAGTTTTCCAGCAAGCAGCCAGCCCTGGGCTGGTCTCCAACAGCTGTCAGTGTCATCATTTGAGCCTCGCGGTTGCCTTGTCCCACTTTGGTGGGCTCAGTAGCGTTCTCCTGAGGTCAACGTGACTCCATCAGAGCAAGGGAGGGCCAAACCTGCCTGCATCGCACTGTGTTTACGGTGAGATATTCAGGACCGAACCCTATATGTCATTTATGTCTTGCCCATGTCATTCGATCAATCTACCTGAGAGACAGGCTATAGCATTACTGCCAGTAGGTCAACCCTGACTCATTTTTTTCACAGATGAGCTGTTCTAGCCATGGCTATTTAAGAGTTCCTAATATGCTTTGATAGAACCAGAGGTAAATCACTCAGTAGATGCAGTTGTCTGGTTGAAATTAAGGTGGTTTCAACTACGTGGCTTTCAACCCCTACCAAATATCACCTAACTTGACAAATCTATACAAAATTGTTGAGCTTTCCGAGATCTGGAATACAGCCAAGAATCATTTGGTTGTAAAGTGCGAGAAGAAACATGTAAGATTCATACACAGATTTCTAAACTATTCATTGCTTAAATAGCAGAAGAAAAACTAAATGCTTGCCATTAGTTAAGCTGAAGCATTCGTTGTTTTTAATGTTTATTATCTCCAACATTTAAATTGTTTCAATTTGTAATTCCTTTAATTTATTAAAAAAAATCATAGCTCATGAAAATGATCACAAAAAGCAGCAGATTTGAGCAATTACGCACAAAACCAACCGAGCAAATACTAAGTTTCTTCTCATAAGACCTCTACATGGAACTTTCACATAATTTGCAAAATGTTGTTTCAGTATAATCACAAGGTAGAGGGTAGATGAAAATAGAGTCTTTACATACTGATTAATGTCTGTTGTTCATTGTGTTCTTGGACAAGAGAAACTGGGAATGAGGGAACAGTCGTATTTTGATCAAAGAAATTAATGTGAGGAATGAGGTGTGAGGGTGAGCAAACATTAAAAGATAAAGACCAAATTATCCAGAAATGCCCACAAAATTCTTTTGTAATGTGCAAAAATGTGAAGAATAGAGCTAGGGCACTCCTTTTAGAGAGTTTTCAAACCTTCTCTATCGAATGCCCAGCTAACGTTAGCATGATTAGAAACAACTGAACTAAAAAGCACCAAAAAAAAAAAAAAAAAGGCACAAAGTTGACTGACTGTATTTCGCCATTTAAAAGGGGTGCTTCTCTGACTTTCTCCAGCTGGTTGACTTGAGAACTAGCCCAATTTTGGCCGCAGGGATTTGCAGGAATATGCACTTGTCCATGCTACACACCCTCCGCTGTTGTCACTTCTGAGTGCAGATAGCAACAGGAAGACTTTTCCTCCTAGCACTGTTACACCACTTCTTCAAAGGACATGCACTAAGCCAACAAAAACTCTTCACTGTCAGCATGGAGGCATCCATTTGGGAGATTTTCTGGAATAATGGTACAAGTGAAAGAGTGGAATTTATCTGTTGAAACAGTGTAGAGCAGATGAGGTGTATGTGGAAGAGCGATGAAAGAATGAGCCATGTAAGTTGTAAGATTCAGATGAAATAAGCTAAATGAAAACCGTGGCGTTATTTTATGCAGCTTGCATCAAGGACCTTATAATCCTTAGCACTCTTACAGATTGTTCGTACACCACGAGAAATTATAGTAATTGCCCTGTCCTTTCATCTCTTCGCAAGTAAAATCACTGAGTAAAATATTGACCTTAATCAAGAGGCCAAGAGGCCTGGGATTTTGTCCTCTGGAAGCACTGAAACTTCTAAAGAGTGAAGTATAATGAGAACTGAGTCAGGCTATGTGAAATTGACTGAGGAAAGACCACATAAATAGCTTCCTAAACAACTGCTGAAATGTGTCATCTTCCCTTTCAGAGTACCGCATCCCAAGAGTTTCAGTTTAGTACTATAAATGTAGAAGGCCATGCTTCAGGGTGTGCTTGCTTTACTTCACACTGCTTTAATCCCTGCAGTGCAATCCTCCAGGCAAGTGCTCCTGACCCACATGATTGCCAGGCAGAGCCATTACCATAGGGAAGGATGGCCTAAGGGTCCTCTGAGAAGACTCACAGAGATGGATAAAGGGAAAGACAGCTGCCAAATACGGCAAAAGAAATGCGCAAACCAAAGGCCCAAGGAAAAAGCTAAAAAATTGAAATGCTTGTCATCTCCATTTTCAGGCGGATGTCGGTGCTCCCTGGCCAAGCTTGAACCAAAAGCAAGGAGTGAGGAGAACCTCAGCAGATTTCAGCGGTGGATCCAGAGCCAAAGGTCTTGGTGCTGGTCTTCTCTTGATGCCAAGGTCTTCTCTTACAGTAAATCAAGGACTGCATTCTGGGTTAACTGGGTCTTGGCTGGGGTCTGCTAATGATACTGTGATCTAAATAACTGTGAAGTGATACACTAACAAATGGCAGAGCATCTGAAGAGATTTAGTATGTCAGTACAAATTAAAAAAAAATCCAGACGGTGAAGTTATCTAGAATCCTTCCTTTCTTGGCTTTGCAGGTATATATAAATGGCACGGTGTCTCTCTAATATTTACTTCTACAGATAACAAATGCCTGATAGCCTTCTACAATGGGATGCCTGGCTGGCTGGATGATGGGAAAGTCAGTTTGGATGTTGTCCACCTTGACTTCAGCAAGGCTTTTGACACAATCTCCCATAACATCCTCATAGAAAAGCTCGAGAAGCTGGGACTGAACGAGTGGACAGTGAGGTGGATTGACAACTGGCTGGATGGAAGAGCTCAGAGGGTGGTGATAAATGGGGCCGTGTCTAGTTGGAGGCCTGTGGCCAGTGGTGTTCTGCAGGGGTCAGTACTGGGCCTGGTGCTCTTCAACTTGTTCATCAGTGACTTGGGTGAGGGCTCAGAGTGCACCCTCAGCAAGTTTGCAGATTACACCAAACTGTGAGGAGTGACCGACACTCCCGAGGGCTGCCCTGCCATTCAGAGAGGCCAGGTTAGAGAGTTGGGCAGATAGGAACCTCATGAGGTTCAACAAGGACAAGTGCAGGGTCCTGCACCTGGGGAGGAATAACCTCGGGCACCAGGACAGATTAAGGGTTGACCTGCTGGAAAGCAGCTCCACATAGAGGGATTTGGGAGTCCTGGTTGACAGCAAGTTAACCAGGAGGCAGCAGTGTGCCCTCGTGGCCAAGAAGGCCAATGGGCTCCTGGCTGCATGAGGAGGAGCGTTGCCAGCAGGTCGAGGGAGGGGATCCTGCCCCTCTGCTCTGCTCTGGTGAGGCCACACCTGGAGTATTGGGGGCAGTTCTGGGCTCCCCAGGACAAGGACATTGAGCTTCTAGAAAGGGTCCAGCATAGAATGACAAAGATGATTAAGGGATGGGAGCATCTATCGTATGAGGAAAGACTAAGCGAGCTGGACCTGTTTAGCCTGGAGAAGAGAAGACTGAGAAGGGATCTGATCAACATGTACAAATACCTGAGGGGAGAATGTAGGGATGGGGCCAAACTCTTCTCGGTGGTGGCCGGTGACAGGACAAGGGCTAATGAAACTGCTGAAACACAGAAAGTTCCACCCCGATATGAGGAAGAGTTTCTTTGCTGTGAAGGTGCCAGAGCCTTCGAAGAGGCTGCCCAGAGAGGCTGTGGAGGCTCCTTCTCTGGAGATCTTCCAAACCCGCCTGGATGCCACCCTGTGCCCCATGCTCTGGATGCCCCTGCTGGAGCAGGGGGTTGGACTAGATGATCTCTAGAGGTCCCTTCCAACCTCAACCATTCTGTGATTCTGTGATTCTCTGAAATGCCAGGGGAAAAATGCACATGATTTAGAACTGATCCCAAAATACTTGCAGGAGTTAGTTCTCCACCAACCCATTCTTCCAGGGGTTTTTCCTGTTTGATGTTTTCCTGGCTGCCTGGTTGTGCATTGCAAACTCAAATGTAGCTGCATGAATATATTTTTGATGTCCCAATGAAGAGGCATAGACTCAGAGAATTCTCCAAGTGATTTCCTATAGCAGCAGGAAGATGGATTTCGTTTTCAGGTGGCTGTATCAGTCAGAATGAGATGACAGTTTCATACTGCCTCATATGGATTGTTTCAACTGGTATTTACTGTAAATAAATCTGCAGCTGTGATCCACATTTTGGCCTGAACGTTCTGGTAGTTTCTGATCTCAACGGTGCTCTGTTAGCTGAAGGTGACACCAGTAAAGTTAATATCACTGCTTCTTTTCCACTGGGTTAACAACGACCAGAATATGTTGGAAAAAAGTGGTATTGATTATAAAATATAAATAGCATATAATATGGTCTATTATAACATATACATATTCATTTTAGCAGTATTGATATTGAAAAAGTTTATTTCTTTTCTGTGGTTTAAATCCAATAAGAACACTTCTGGGTTTGAGAAGCAGCAGCCAATTGCCAGGTGGAGGACAAGCAAAGAAGCTAAATGAGTAACACAAAAGTCAGTAAAACTTGGCATTCACCACCCACCCAGCGTATTGCTGCCATGGCTCCTCGTTCTTGCTTCACTATCCCCTCTTCTCAAATGTTCATTCCTGATCTGTGAGCAAGAGTTGGTGGAGCAAGAGTGTCTCAGCAATCCAGAGGTTTCTGCTATATAAAATAATAATATAAGAAGAATTTGAAAGGTTTGGTAACATGGGGAAAAAATAAAAACAAGGGAAGAATTTTGATGGCACGGATCTAAGCACATACCAAACCCATGGATGGTGGTCAATGAAGCTGGAGAGCAACCAAACCCGTGTGTCCCTGGGATCCTTCTTTGGATAAAGACGTCATTTTGGGCATAATCATAAAGAATGCTGCAAGTAGCCGCAGACTCTCACTCCCCATGCTCTGTGAAGGTTAAAAGCCCCGAGAAATCCTGAACACAGCACCGTGCCAAACCAATAGCCCTGGTGAAGTTGCAGGACCAGTTGCAGGCAGAAGTGACCACATAGGGGTTGCTGTGTGAGGGGCTCATGCTCTGCTAATTCACAGTATAGGCAATGAGAGATGAGGAGTGCCAGCCGTGCACTGAAAATATGACTCTTATCTTCCGACGTTTGGGGCAGCCAGAGTAATCCACACAAGGAACTGAAATGGCAGGACCAGAGCCACATGCAAAGCCTGGCTAGTATATCCTTCCCAATCTGCTTCTGCTCCTTCACCTCCTGCAAAATTACTCCTGGTTTGCAACAGCATGAAGAGGAGAATAAAGTCTTTTCCTCCTAGGGATTATGCAGCCTGAGAAAGACCAGCAAAGGAGAGGAAAGATGAGAGGTTTGGGAGGAGGAGGGGAAGAGGACGGGAGCCGAAGGGAACTGGGTTGCTGTGAGTGCTGGGTGGGAAGCAGTGGGGAACAGTCAAAGGGAAAGCTGGTCACACAACCGCTCTGAAAGTGGAAGAGAAGCAGCTCGGCAGTGCTCGCTGCTCCAGCTAAATGTCAGTGAGGTAACTTCCATCAGAAGAATGCCTCCTGAGGGGGGAGAAAACAGGCACAGTGTCTGTACCAGCTGGCAGCCTGAGAAAAACAACTATACAATTAAACAGCACCACTGGGAGCACTGGACGCCTGCCCCTGCCTCCTCATCGTCACTATTCAAGGCCTGTCAAAAGAATAATAAAAGGTGCTATAAAGAGAAGACAAATCTCAGGCAGGCAGAGCGGCAGCGGGACGGGCCAGAAGGGATAGCGTTGGGAGCTGGATTCCTTGGACTACGTGAGCATTCAGGGGATTGCAGAAACGGCTGGCTCTGGAGATATGCTTTCCATCTCCAGAGGTGACAAGGCAGAGGGAGGGCCTCTCCATGACCTCCCGCTGAGCAGGGGTCAGGCTCTTCTGCTGATTAAAAATGCATGACGGTGGGGCTGTCCCTTCATTTCCGACCAGTCTTCAGCTGTCAGTGCTAGGGAAATGCTGGAGGACAGGGCTGCGCCAATGAGGCCTCTCGTCTGGAAATCTTCACGTAGCAGCCTCATTCCATCCCTGCTCTTCTTCCACCTCTGCACCCCACTCTGCAAGCACCAACAGCATAATATGTTTCCAGCACATCAGAAATGCCAATGTCAGAGGAAACTCGCAAGTATCACTTGCAGCAGCCCTTCATTTTAAATGACCTGATCAATAAAAGTCTTGAGAAGAGATTTCACCTAGACAGAGATAATTTTCACTGTCTCCAAAACAGAAATATTTGAGAAGGACAGATTCCTCCAAGCACTAAAGGCTAGGAAGGAAATTGTTTTTGAAGGCCAGAAGATCCTATTCTTTCCAGATTTAGGCACAGTGATAAACATCAAAAGGAAACAATGGATACCCACTTCTGCAGGTGTTTCCTTCATACTTAACTGCTCCCCTCCAGTCTGTTGGGAATACTATTCTTGCCTATTGTTTGGTAAATTCCAAGAATCATATTTATATCCATTATGTGAAGGATGGTGTGCTGGGTACAAATTCCCCTGTGCGTGGGTACAGCGTTGTGCCAACTGGAGCACTAGGGAAGCTGAACCCAGCCAGGTACCACTGGTCAAAGACTTAGGACTCAAAGCCACCTCACAGTTTAGGAAAATGCCATGATGTCCTAGTCAGTCAATGGAAAACAGCAAGTGTTCATCTTCACAGGCATTTTCTTTCACAATGCTAGAAAACATTTTCTCACACTCATCTCCACCACACCAATAACAAGGTCTGCTGTACATTGCTGCAGCAGACCTGAAATAACCTGTTAGCAATGAAAACACAGGCATGAAAAACCTACTCAAGGAGAAGTGACATTTTGAAACATAGCTCCAAAGTCTTCCTAACCAGAAAGGAAAGACTTTGAATAAACAGCTTAGGAAGATGATCTCATTCGTCTTATGAGTCCTCATCCTGCCATCTTCAGTAACCACCTTGTGTGGTATCAGTGAACAACAGAGGGACAATTTCTGGAAACAAAAGTCAGATGAGCAAATGGTTCAGGAAAGTAAGACTTTGCTCACTAGAGCATGCACGCTAGTAGGATAATTAACTCCTAACAGTGTATGACTCTAATTTTATGTTTAGATGTTATATATATATAATACTTGATGTAAAGTAGCTGTTCCATGAACATCACACTAAACCCTCTACAAAGGAAAAAAATATATATCCATGGTGATTTCTCAGATGAGGAAACTGAGTCACCAAGAAATGATAGAGGTTTCCTAAGAAGTAAATTCATGTTTTCTCCCCACAAGCAAGCTGCTTCTAGATCCATAAAACTGTGTTGCATGAATGGCCAGGATACACACTCACTACCATGTCCTGAAGCCCAAGTCAAAGAAGTGATTCCTGATGGAACTGAGGTTTGTAAGAATCCAATCAAAATCAGAGATCCCTATTTTCTGCTTTTTGAGCTCTGTGTTTCCCAAGTTAAATAGACCTCTGTACTATTGTTATGAATAAGATCATCTACCAGCAGGTAGGGGATAGAATTATAATAATAATAAAAATGCATTCATTTGAAGTAACATAAACCCAAGACTCCCATTCTAGCAAAGTTCTTAAGCTTTCAGTAGTAGTAACAAAACTCAGTTCAAGCATCACCAGCACTTTAAGAAGTAGTAAAACAGATATCTGTAGGAAAACAAAGCCAAAAACATGCACACACCAAGCTGCCGTGCAAAAGGTGTTTTTTTGTTGTTGTTGTTGTAGGTTGTGTTGGAGAAGTTTCCATTTAAGAGAAGCTCTCAGTTTACAGATATGCTTTGCATCGCCTGTTTTGTACCTCACCTTTCTCCAAGCCAACCTTAAAACCTAATTTTTACCTTAGAGTTTTTGTGTACTTGTAATAATGTGCTATCCTGACCTGGTGAAATATAAAGGCCAGTATGTATTAGTCATCAGAAGGAATATTTTTATCTATTATTTATAGGCCTTTTTACAGTGCTCATCACTGTTGTTCCTGAGCGCTTCCCAAGCATTAATGAATTTATCCTTGCAGCACCCCACTGAGGTCAGTCATAAGTGATGTCCACATTTCTGAGAGATGGGACAAAGATCATAGAGCTAATCCTGAGCTGGAAATGGGAACAGACATCCAGTTCTCTGGAACTGCTTTCCTAGGTCCTGGGCGGAAGACTAATCTTCCTTACTCCCTCCTACTTTTCCTCTGAGCATCTTACGTGTTGATCCCACAAAAAGACTTAAGCATGTACTTAATTTTAACAAGCATGCCCTATCAAGCACAATAAGATCGTTCACAGCGCTCGGAGCGAAGCAGGTGCACGAGCTGCTGCGGGCTGACGACGCAGTTTGGCAGGGGAACTCATGTGCTATGTGGAGCTGAAACAAAACGTGTGAGGAAGGGTGACTTGTTTACAGCATCCCAATAATTAATAACCATACTGGAAAATGTTTGCAGATATACACATACCAGGTTCTGAAGCATGACACACACTTTGATTCATGTGCGACACGCGCTCTCTGATACATAAAATTCGTAGTGGCCTGGAGTTTGTCAGCCTGTTGATTCTGCTGAAACATATGTTGGTCTACTGAGGGAGCTGCGTGATGAGCAATTTCTCAAATGTCCCAATTTGGAAATGTAGCTGCAGTCACTGTTTTAGAGGAAGTGCTGTGTGATTGAAAGCTGAAGCTGCACCATGCAGTTCAAATTAGATTTGGACATTGTGTGCACTGTCAATTTGGAGAACTCTTCACAGGCTTGCCAGCAGTTTATAGGAAATATGGGCATGAGCCACAGACAACATTGAGTCCTCCAGCTTCTATTTAGTTTTAATCAGACAAAACCCTTGAAACACAAATAAATAGAACCTTGAATTTAGTCAGGGAACATGCAAAGAGGCAGCACTGGAGAGACGAGGTGGAAAGAATGACACAACAGCTTATTTCTACACAATCTCGTTCTTCACATGATCCATGGTCTGCTGATCTCAGTTAGTCCTGGAGAGAGAGGAAACCAAAAGTAGCAGACTGAAGGTCGTTTGGAGGAGGAAAATCCAAGGATCAGTTTGGAACATTTCTCATAACCACATTCTTAAATTCACTGCTGTGGTTTTTTTTCCCCTTTTTTTTTTTTTTTTTTTCTGAAAGGTGATGAAGCAATAAAACACACCCTTTATTGTCCTTCTTTCCCAAATCTTTCCAGCCATTCTTGAAGTTGCAGAAGTGTAAGAAGGTCTGACCCAGCACCCATTGATCTCAAAGGCTTTGGACAGAGTCCCAAAAGGGTGTGCAAAAGGCTGGATTCAGAAAGGTACTTAAGCACTTTCCTGTTCTTTAGTCTAACATCCCACTGATTACATTGCAAACATTTTATAGAGTGCTTGTTAAAGATGAGGGTGCTGTAAGCAATTTTCCTTCACCGGGTATGTTTAACTCAGCACAGCAAAGAAAATTTAAGCTGAACTAGGACCCAGCTAATTCCAACGGGTTTAAGCATTTGCTTACAGTCAGGCATGTGTGTAAGCACCTTTTTGGACTGCAGCCTGATGTCTGCTGAGGTCAAAATGACTGTGCTTGTGCTATGCTGGAACAGGGCTTTATTGTCCTCTGAAATGGAGATATATGTCTTAGAGTCTTCTTCCTTCTCAATTGATGGTTGTCCTGAAGGACATTTTGGGTTCCAGGAATAAATCTGGCTCCATGCAGTCAAGAAGATTTTTTTCCATGGGCTGCCATGGAGTTAAGGTTCACTTTCTCCTGCAGAGACCCATGGAAAAGTTCAGACTGATCAAGTTCTCAAAGTTCCTCTCTGCTGCAATTTATGATTCACAAATTGGCAGTAATTTAATTTATACATTACTTTTAAAAGAGAAAGGAGAATTTAAACACTATGATCCGCATCCCTATTTAATGTGGAATCATCAGGTCTGCTCCTATTACCATTTTTTGCGTGAGTATCCATTATCTGATGAGGGAGTCTTAACCAAAAGTATGTATCTGCTGTGCTTTCACGACTTTGCTGGCCTTCTACCAATTAGATGTAAATTATGCAATTATATGTAAATCATGGAATAGAATAGCACAGGCCATCTATCATCATACCAACATGTTCCCCAGCCCACTCTTCTAGTGAAACACAATGATGTCAAATCAACTCAGAAAAAAAAGAAAATAACTAAAGATTGGAATAATAATAGCAACAATAATAATAAATAAGAAGTATTTACATGTAGTTTGATATGATGCACATTGCATTCAGTTAGATTTCTTCTGCTGATTTCAGTGGGAAGAAGATTAGATCCTTCTTTCCTATGCATAGAAACCAGATAGCTAAGGCTTTGTTTGCTTTTGTTCTCTGCAATTTAATCTAATCTGCTCGAGTCAAAACTGCATCCTTTCTCTGCTGGTCTTTAACCAGCAGACACCAGTGAATTTTGGTCCCTCCTTGACTTCTCATCCTGAAGCTAGCTTTACAAACAGCTGTGGCAGAGAAGCAAGTTGTTTCCCAAAGAAAAGGCCAAGAAAATTAAAGCAGTATTCAAACACATCCATTCGATTGGAGACTGAATGTCTGAAACACTGACAAGATCAAGGTGTCCACCTGACCACGGGAAGTCTACCAAATGGTGTCATTTTAATGTTCTCGATTAGGGTTCATGTTGCAGCCCCAGGGAAAAGGAGTGCTCAGCTGTCCCTTTCCTACCCCAGGGCTCTCTGTCCCTCTCTTTCGTGTGTGACCTTTGGGACATACCCGAGTGCCAGTTAACAACAGCACGATCATCTGCAGCACCAGCAATTTGACATCCCCGCCAAGAAAAGATAAGTACTCTTTGAGGACCTGGACTAACACACAGAAGAAACAGGGCCACTAGTCACTACGAGGGAAAATGAAGGGACAAGTGTGAAGTAGGTGGGGCCGAGAAGCGCAAGGATTTAGGGCTCTGACTCATGGCTGCAGAAAGATTTATCTGGGTTAGCTACAGCAGCCAGAGCCTCAGCTGCTTGCCCCAGTCTTCTGCCAAGGGTTATTCTGGGCTGCCCAAATGGGATGGGGACTGCCTGTCACCTGGGAGTGTGATGTGGAGGCCCTGGCAGCGTGGGGCAAGTCTACCAGGCTGGCACCTCCACCTGCAGCACTGCTGTTGTCCCCTGGCACTCAGAAACCTTCCCCGAACCTCCCGCTCACTCGCCAGCATAATCATTTGCAGAGAAGTTTGCGCTGGGAAAGGGTTGAGAATAATGTTTTTAAAGCAGAAAATGGCCTATTGACGATGCAAAATGTGATCTCAGGTAGCAAGATAATGAGAGACAATGAACCAGAATCCTGTGCCACCACCTGCTATTCAGCCACAGAATTATCCTAGCAATTAAGGAATGAGGAATCAATACAAGAAATCAAGAAATAAGAAGACAATAAGCCATATGGATAAAAACACACAATTGCAATATAAGTCTTTGTAAAAATGTTAACAGGATGTCTCCATTCACTGAGGACTCTTCTGATTTGTAATACTGAAGACAAAGTTATGGTACATTAGATTGATTTTTTCTTTCAATTGTAGAGGTTAAAAACACCTCTCATTTTATAAAAAGCATTGTGGTATCAGATAGATCACTGTATGTGTGTAAAGAAAGATGATGTTCAGGAAGCACATTTATTTCATGTTAGAGGACAGTTGCAAAATTTATCTTTGAGGATTCTTAAAAGTAATGATTTTGGGGGACCGCAGGGTTTTGTATACTGTTCATTGATAAAGAATATTTTCCGAAATAGGTCAGATGCTCAATATCTTATGAAAATTACACTCACCATAGCACTGTAAGCTTCAAAATCAAATCACTTAAAATTCATGAACCACATCAAGAAATATCAGTGTTCCCCTAAAAGGACAGCAATGCCCCCAAAATATATTGCAAAATATACAGCATTTCAACTGTATGAAATGCTGAAGAATAACACTAAAACTAGGTTATATCCCCTCACAAGTAGCACTTGTTATCTCACAATACCCGTGTTCAGGGGGGATAGAGGTAGAGGAGACCATAACATGAATCAAAAATGTTGTGCCTTAGCTTTCTCTTTGTTTTCAGGTAACTGAGAATTCCTCTGGACATGACCACCTCCCTCTCTCTCATTTCATCTTCCAGTTCTAACTCTCTTGTGAACCTGTGCCATATATCCTGAAACTGAAATATTTAAATGACTCTTAAACCTTTGTTTTCTCCTCAACAACCATGAAAGAAATGTCCATGGCGCCTTCATTTATGGTGCAGACACATGTGAGGGTAGGCTTCCAGCTGGCGAAAAGAGGTCGTGTTCGTACACAACAATCCATTTTGCCTACAAGTAGAGCCCTGAGATGCCACTCAAGGGTGACTGAGACAAACAGCTGGAAAAGCGTAGGAGGGAAATAGTCTTGTGAGAAAATGGCATCATAAATTGGGCTGTATAATGCAGCTGGCACCACGATTTTGTGTGACCTGCTGGGAGGGTGCAGGAGTGGTGCAACCTATAATAGACTTCACCACCATCACACCACTTCCTCGTTCAGACCAAGTATTTCACCACTGAGGTCTTCTTTCCGGATAGTGCTCTTGCCAGGGCGGCCAAGGCTGGAGAAGGTCTTGCCAGCTGCAGGACTTCTGAGCGCGGCCCGTGCAGAGGGACAGCGGTGTGTTTCACAGGCTTGTGGGCACGAGATGAGGACATTCTGTAACGATGTGCCGGCAAATAGTTTTAAAGCAAACACGGGTACATATACATCAGCTTGGAGAGAGAGCAGTGACAGCAGGGTCGACATACCTTGCAGCTAGCTAATTCAAACACGTTATTATCTAAGGCTCTGGCAAGACTTTTAGGGCCTTCGCTGCTTTTTCCCTAACTAATCAAGCTGAAGGCCAGGCACAGACTTGACTGCCAAGGTAGTGTACTGACTGTCCCAGACAATCACTCCTTCTGGGCAGCCCGGCCAGCCTCGCTAACGGGGACAGGCCATTTTGGAGTGATGAATGCCATGTTGTTGGCTGAAACTTGTTAGACACGCTGAATTCTCTCAACATGATCTCCTCGCAGAAGAGAACAAAATACAAGCAGGCCTGTATTTTCCTACGGACGCATTCATGAAGAGACAGAAAGCCCTAAGAAAGTGTGCCTGCTGGTTTCTTGCCTGCGTTACATCGAGTTCAGTGCTGGCAGAGTTCATAGAGATGTTGGGAAATAATGTGTTTTTGGAAGGGTAAAACTATCATTGCCTCTGATTAAAACAATCCAGCTCCCAGTTTGGAAGAGCTGTGATCACATACTGTTCTAAACATATATTCCAGCCTCTCCACTTATGGTCCCAGTATCATATCTGAAACCCATGATTTTGCAGAGGTCACTTATGCACCTTGAGTGAAACAACATAAAATTACCTCCAATGTGGATATGAAAATAGTCTTTCTCCCTCTTTCTCTTTGGGTACATATGTGAAAGTGTGTCTGTGTGTGCATGACACACACAAACTAGAGTTGATATCAATTAAAGAGTGAGCTCGTTTGTGTCAAACATGCCACCTACAGGGAGTGTTTTGGAGCAGTCAAGTTGCAGGAGATAGATAAAAAAGAAGAAGAAGAGGTAATGAATATGGAGTGTAAATGCCTTAGCAAAGTAATGGAGACATGTACTAACAGCAAGTGAAATTTGACCTTCTGGCTGAAAACCTGATAGCGAACCAATTGGAGAACTTTAGAAAATTGGATCAGCATCAATAGGCACAGAGTAAACATTGGGAGTGCAATACAGTCTTATTAAACATAATGCACATTTAATGCATAATTTTATTGCAACCAATTTCATGCTACTGCCTTAAATGAGTCTGGGTCTACTTCCACTGTATCAGTCCACTACCATTAGTACCTCTTAAAAGAATTGCAAGGCCAGTAAACTATCACTGGTCTGATCTCTCCCTTAGCCCATACTTTCTGCTTCATAAACTCTCCCAGCTCCCACAGCTTGTAGTAAGATCTTGTCTTCCTTCTGTACACGGCTTTTGAAACACTAAACTGTTTTGGCAAGTCTTTCACAGATGGGAATGTTACAACATTTCCATTTTATGCTGGTGCAGTAAAGCAGTGAACCTTTGCAGCTGTAGATCAGCCGTCTGAATCCCAGCCTTACAACGGGAGTTCCTGGAACCTATACAATCAGCCTGGTGCTGAAGATTTCTCAAGCACAGCAGGCAAAATCCTATTTTTCTAAGTGACAGCAATAGTGTTTGCCCTCTGACAGGAACAAGGAATAAGGAAAACAAATGATGCTGAGTGCTAAGAAACTGAGTAGCCCCCTCACAGACTGATAGAGTATAACTGGATTAACACGTAGGAAACTGCAGAGAAGGAACAATAAGAAGGACTTAATTTAGACTACCAATTATGAAAATTCATAGCCTAAGTTTCCAATCTCTGCTGACATTTCCACTCTTCTCTACTTGCCTTCACAGCCTTCAAAATTGTTATCTGTATCTCGTAGAGATGCCATCAAGGTAAGAAATGCATGAGTGTCAGCCTGCTGCTTTACAAGGTTAAGAGCTATTGCACCTAAAGTTGAGCTTGGAATTTCAATACTCTTGAACTTCATGGATGTTTGAATCCAGAACCGTGGCCTAAGCCTATTCCACCTATTCTATTACGGCACAGTAAGCAGTTAATAACATCTGTAGAACAGCAGTGCTAGAGCTCTCTGCAGGGGTCATGTTTGCTAGGCACCACACACATATGTATGCAAGAGCCACCTCTTGCCCTAACAAGCGTTAGGATTTCAGCTAGTAGCAAAATGCAATGTAGGACTGATATACACAGAGGGGTGGAAAAGGCCACCATTGTAGTCACCAAGTAGTACGACGTCAGGAGTGAAGCCTCCAGCATTGGCACAATAACATTTTGGTCACTTTTGATTCACATTCTAAATTTTCAACCACTCTGGCTACAATATCTAGGACTCACTTTATCACCTTCAATGTGACAGCTATGAAGCTTTTTTTTTTTTTTTGGGGGGAACTTGAGAGCAGAAGAAAAGCTACTGCAGTCTTAACATATGGGACTTGGTCATTGCAAGGATTTTCGGGACAGCAGAGAAGTGGGCTAACATTTTGTGCTCCTATGGAATAATCAGGATCTCCAAGAGCTTGTGAGGTATTGAACTTTACAGCTTCTGGTGGACAGAGAAATGAAGGTACTTTTCCTAAAACTCCATGGTTATGCACATAACTCTACCTGGGCACCCAAGTGATGCAGAAAGCACTAGTAGCCATGATCAACAGAAGGGGCACACAGTTAAGGATATGTATGACTTTTAAAAAAACATTAAACAAAAAAATTACATACCTAAACATAGGTGATGGCTTTGCACATTTATGGAATGATGAATTATTGAAAGAAGTCTACAGATAATGCTTTTCTTGCCATTTCTTCCAAAACAAATTACCAACACATCCAACTGTTATTTTGAAATGTTGAAGTCATGCATTTTTTCTCATTTTTTTAAAAACAAACCAAAAAAAGTAATAGAAATATTTCAGGCATCTGTAAATAAAAAATAAAGTCTAAGTAGCAACACTAGAGCACTTGCAATAGTAGAAACTATGAGTAATTGAGGAGGAAAAAAACGATAATAAAATATTTAATCATTGGTCTCTCTAAGAACTGTAAATTGAGAGAGAAAAAAAAAAGTTAGAACAATTGAAAATAGTTATGATGCTGTCACAGCACGGAATTTCCAACTGATGGACTGGATGTGATCCATAACCTCACTTCACATATCCATGCACATGCTATAGATAGGGAAGGGAGGACAGAAGGTGGAAGGCATGACTTCCACCAGCAGCATGGAGAACTGCTTAGGGATGTAGAAATGGGTCATCCCATTGGAATGGAAAGGGGTAGTCCACCAAAGATGGAAATGAGAAGTCCAGCAAAGGTGGGAACAAAAGATTTGTCATGCCTCCATCTGAGGAAAGTCATTCTTGGCTGCACATTTTGAAATAAGCATTGCCTGGTTAGGCTGTCACATTCACACTCTGTACCTGTATTAGCATTTTCCCAGAACATATGCACAAATACAGACACAAAGTTACACAAAGACAGACAAAGACAAGGGCTCTTGAATACTTCTGTCTCTTTTCATCCCAAAACATTAAGGACAAGGGCACTAGAAAGTTTTCTAAGGCTGTTTCACAGAAAGGATGTTCTGAAACCTAGAGAGTGTTGTGGTCATGTACACATCTCTGCCTTGTAATTGTGGCTCGTGAACCAAAAACGACGGTATGCTCATCAGACCAGCAAAGTTTGCAAACTTTTGCAATCAACAGGTAGCAATACAATACCAATTTCTGAAGAAATTCATCCATCTTTCCAGAAGATCTGGTCAAAACCTGAAACTTTTAATTTGCTAAGGAAAGCTAACAGATTTGATATTCTCCATTTGGAATGGGAGTGAAACCTGGAAATTACCTACAAAACTACATTTATTTTTTGAATAAAGTGTTCCAGAAATACCAAATTGACTTTTCTGAAAGGCAACACAGAATTTGCTATGTGAGTTCATATGCCTGAATAGGCAAAACAGATGTAATTGGAAAAAGTAAAAAGATTTCACTCTCAAAAATTTTATGTTTGAAATAAATAATTAAAAGCTAAAAAAAAAACCCCAGATATTTCTCAGAACCAGATTAGCTACATATCTGTTAGACAATCTTTGATAGTAAATTTAATTAGAACCTATAGCTTTCTCTTGCTTATGCCCTTAGACCTTCATAGCCGTAATGAAGTTCCCTTTCCTTGTAGGAATGCTTCTTTTTCAGGCCTTACATCCTTGCGCATAACAAAAACAAGTGATGCTTTTCAAAAATTTTGATGGAATCTTTCAACGTCCCCCATCAATATCTTCCAAATAGAAAATAATTCTGATGTAAAATTATCTACAGATAAGGGTTTTCTTTCTAAATTATTAACCAATGCTTTAATAAACTATTGATATATATGTTATTTTTAATAATAGGTTATTGAATCAGCTTCTAGTAGTGATTCTTCCACTTCTTTTTATTACCTTAATTCTTATTTCTATTGCAGCTGCACCTAGACGCGAAAATCTCCCCAAGTCCCAAACCAAAAGGTTTCTCATACACTTGTTTTCTGAAAGAAGAACCTTAAAATCTTTGAGCCTTAAAACCAAACCAATAGACCTCAATGCTTGTAAAAAAATAACATTACAAACAACCAAATAGATACAGTTTGTACAGAGCCTATGAGATTGACTGCCACAAGAGGAAGAGTGACTTCCAGGAAATTTGTAAGGTCTTTATTTGGGATGGAAGAGCATAGGGAGGGTGGCTGCTACTCTGTCTTTTAGCCATAAAGATACCTGTAGCTGGGATCCAGATCCTTCTCTCCACATTGTGATGTCTCGTATGCTGGCAAACTGGGTGCAGGGTGATGATAATTCAGCTTTACACAAACATAGTAAAAGTCTGAGAAGTCCTGCATTTGAAACATATATGTAAAAATATATAGCCTATAGCTCTAAACTAATACAGAAAATAATACCAGAAATTAATTTCCTTCTGTCTTTAGCTTTTCCCTTGCTTTAAACAAGAATTGTGGTAAATAAGAAACACCTGCCCTGCTGGCCCTGTAGATCAAGTCCCCTGTGCACAGCAGACAAGAGTGTCCGTCCAGTAGGGAAGATATGGTCCAGTGATTCAATAAATAGATGCAGGAGGAGGAGGAGATGTTCCTAGCCCTGCAGCTTACTTGTGGCACGGTGTGCTATGGCAGCAAATTAATTTGTATCTTTCAGCTCATTTTTCTTCTCCCAGTTTTCTGCGAATTCTTTGTGGGAAGGCAGTCTCTCACAAGCCATTTGTGCAGAAGGAGGCACACCAGCTCCCTCACTGGTTAATGGGACAGAAATGGGAGAAATCTGCCCCCAGACTGCCTCAGCTGCTTTGCTATTGCGCTTTTGCTGTATGCTTTACCCCTTTCTACTCTGGTTGCTTGCTTGTGGGGGCACCTCTAGGCTACCACAAGGGGACAGTGCTGGGGAATGTGCATATCTGGCTTGAATAGGACAGTTATTAATAGAAAAAAAATCCCCATCACTGTGATTTCTGGAGGTCCAGGTTTACTGTTATGAGTTTTCAGCTATGGAGATTGCCTCTATTTCAAGAAAAAAAATTGAATTAAGTACTCCAATCACATAGTCAGGTTTACAAAGGGCAGAAGAGGAAGGGATTTTGACCCAAGAAGGTTGCCCAGAGGACTACCACCATGTCACCAAGTATCTGTGAAAAAATATGGTGGACTCAAGGAAAATCAGATCATTTCCTTTCATGTTTTACTGCACAGAAGGTATTTCCACCATATTAGAGGAACAAAGATACGAAAAAGGAGGAGCTGAAATATGGAAAGAAAAATGACCAGAACCAACCAATAACACTACCAAGTGGATATGTTTTAAGAGATAAAGAATCATTCCTAGTGTCTTGGCAGAGTAAGTTCATAAACCAGCCGTTTTATACCACATGCCCATGGACAAGCAAATTTAAGCTTGGCAGAAATTAATTTGATGCTCCTAGCTTATTTTGTGAGGAAGAGCAGGGGAAAGGATCTGCAGCAAAGCCATGGAAACCTCCACAAGAGGTTTTGACCCGTGCTATCCATGGCGGAGGGGCATGGACCAAGGCGCGCGTCCATCTGATGTCTGGAGCTCCGGTCGCTGCTTGCCTGCCTTGAGCGGGGTAATTTGTCAAACACCAGCTGCTGCGAGCTCTGTCCTCATGGGCACACTTGTGATTATGTTACAGCGTGCATGAGGAATGCGGGACGTCACCCAAGTGAAGACGGTTACCGGCCCCGTTTGCACAAATAATCCGGGGACTTCTTCACACGAGGGCTTCTACCATGCGGAGTGTCAGAGCAGCGTTTAGAGGGAAAGGGGGGAAATAAATACAAAAAAAAAAAAAAAAAGAAAAGCAGCAGAAGAAGCAGGGCACTGGCAATGCTGGGGGAAGTGCTTTTGTGGCCACACAATGAGATTTAGCACCGGATGGAAGTGGTCCCCCTCTCCGCTCCCTCTCGGCGGCTCCCCCTGTCTCTGAAAGAGTTACTCAGGAGGATTTCAAGGGTAGGCTTCTAGAGCGACACCATGTCTAATTACGTACAAGATGGAATGAAAAGGTGTAGGCCTGTCTTTCCAGTGCAGGAAAAAAAAATGTGGTGTCCTGCGAATAAGAAATGAACAGACTGACCTTTTCAGAGCTGCTGAAAGAGAAAACCAGATGTATTCCTCAAGAGTCACTATGACTGAAGGGTGATAAAGGCTTGCATTGTGCACTTGAATAAAAGGAAAGCTAACCAGAAAACAGCAGCTGATAATAGTCAGGCCAGGCTGTGCTATTGTCCAAGGCACAAATGTTCAGCATTGGCCTAGACCACACTGCTGGTATATACAGCACAGGCTTGGGGGAGAGAGAAAGGCGGGGGGGAGCTAAGGGGGGAAGAAGGCAGCCTTTTTATTCCTCTTACCTACAGGAGTTTACATGAAACTGCTCGCAGTTATAAGACCACAGAGGAAGAAAATGATCTGGGATCCTTTTCCCACCACACACAAACACAAACATACACATGCTCCATTTCTAACATTATGTTCCTGTAAGATCTGAATCTAACCATCTGCCAAATGAATAGACAAAACCCAGCTTGTCTTCCAGGGTTCAGACGTAAGGGGGTGGATAAAGAGGAAACATCACGCTGGTGAAGAGGCTGGAGCTCTGCTGAGCTGCAAAACAGGGATGTCCAGAGCTCATGACAACTCACAAGAAACAACAGTGGCTTTAATTTACCTAAGGACCAGAGGCTGGGTGGGGAGCACTTGGATGGCATGACTTCCCCCATACCAGGCCACCACCATAAAATCTGGAGGAAAAGAGCAGGAGGAGAGAAGGTGGGAGAAGGGAAACATTTGTGAGGCGAAAAAAAAGAAAGGAAAAGAAGAAAAAAGCAAACCTCCAATCCCAGTCCTAAACTCCTCCAGCTCATGGGGAGCAAACTGTATCCTGTCTAGATGGAAGTTCTGCTGCTGTGACCTCCCTGGGTCCTTAAGCATCACAGACCTGCCAAAGAGTCCCTGCCACTTTTTAATGTCACATCACTGTTTGTGAACCAAGCCTGGGTCTAAGCGAGCAGAACTTGCCCATTGGAGCTTGTTATTTTTAGAGTGGGCATGATAAGCCCCTGTGAGGCACTGTCCAGCCAACCACATCCATGCAGAATGTAAATCAGCTTCAGCTCGCTGGGAGATCTTGCCTTTTCTTATTTAAATACGTTCTCTGAAATAACTCTTTGGGGCCTCCATCTGTGAATGTGGTGGGAGAGGGCTTCCCTGCTCCTCACTGCCCTTCCAGAAGCCGAACAAAAGTGGAAAGGAACTATGGGGCTTTTGGGTGGTGCACAGCACTGGTTTTGTTCTTTACAAAATTAGTTCGAGAAGATTTATTGCTGGTGACAAGCACCAATGTCTGTCCTGGTGCTTGTCTACAGAAGACGAGGCAGCATGTTCTCACCACACAGTGCCATGCTTTGGCCATCAGAAGACGAGGTGAGGCTGCGTGACCTTGGGTGTGTGCCTTCACCTCTGCCACCCACCGGCATCCTCAGGGCTGGGGGATCTTGAGGGAGATCTCCCTTCCAGCTGGATCAGGCTCTCATGAAGAGGGCAGCTCCTAGCACCGTAAAATGTGAGTCTGCAGCAGGGAAGAGGAATTGACCAGCACCATGTGGAAGCTTTCCAGTGATCAGCAAAACAAGCTAAAAAGGGAGAAGCACCGGAGCGATGATGCAGCCATGAAGTGAGACCAGAGAGCGTCTATTTGCCCCTCTTCTGCCTTTCCAGTGTGTTTCAGTGTAGACCTGTGGAGGCTACCCAGGGAGCAAGCTGTCCTCAGACTCCTGGGCTATGTTTTTTCTGCTGTGATTAGCAAGGAGGCAACTAATTAGTAGCAACAGGGCTGCCTTTTCTTTCTGATCTCTGCAAGGAACCGTACTGAGAAGCCACCAACTCATCTCACACCGTCCCCACAAGACCTGTACAAGCATCCTCGCTAGCCAGCTTTATTTTTCTCATGTCAACAGAAGTGAGGAGAGATTTGGGGGTGGAGTAGATGGACAGGAGGAGAGAAAAAGTGATTCACAGGGAAATAATGTATTCCTGCCATACATTCACAGAATTAAACAGCATATGTATACACACACACACACACACACACTCATGAGACTGAGGAAGCAGGCTGAATAACTTTCAAAAGGCTTGCTGCATCTTGCTCCATGAGTGGGTATTGCTTGGCTATTTCTAAGAGACAGACATTAAAATCCGCAGCACAGTCATTTACAATTTCAAAGGATTCTTCTTCAGGGGGTGGAATACAAAAGACACGATAGTTGTTCACATAATACAAGCAAGGTTGGGGAAACAGCAGCATGCCATTAGGTAAGACTGAGCAGAAAACCTTTCTGGAGGAGGCTAGGATCTATTCAAAGTAAACAAGTGACCCTATCCTCCTCTTATTTGTTCATTTATCTGAATATATATGTCTGCATGCATATACTTATACAAATATGATATATATGCATGTATTTTCCTCATTTTTATATCCCAGCTTGAGAAGAGCTTGAGAGAGGATCTGAAATGTGTACTGTGATGCAGAAAAGAAAAGAAGGAAGGGAAATATATATATTCAAAATACATCACACATCATCCACACATCTACACAAACATGCTTGCATTTCTTTCACCGTGAGCTTTGGGTGTCAATCAGCAGAGAACAAACAGCAAAATGAAAACCAGGAGCTCCTTCTGTTGAGGTTTTATGATAATGTCCTCCAACGTTTCCCTGTTTTTGTTTTTAATGTGCTAAGCTAACTGTATGGCTGGAGCAGCGAAGAATGCAAAGCTCACACATGTAAAGCATTGTGTCCTCTGACATACTATTACACAGAAGGCGCACAGTTCCCCCCTCTCCCTCCCCTTCCTGGTGTTGATGAATTACATGAGATGAATATCACAGATCTGGGTTTTTTAAACCGTGAGCTTAGGCAGCAACAACGACTGCAAAGCAGACAACGTTGTCTGAACCTCTATTGTTTCTATTTCGGGAGCACATTGAGTGATTAGTTTGGGTAACAGTAACATCACATTACCTTCTACAGGCTGGAAATGTCTTTTAAAACTGAGGCAACGCTGAAGCCATGTGATACAATACTGTAGACAGAGCCAAGTGGAATACATCAAAGAGTGCCTTGATGCAGATGTTTCATGCAGAAGAAAATTAGGTCAGAGACCACTTCAATTTCAGCTTCTGCCAGGCTTGTTTGAGAGCTTCCAGTGAATTCCTAATGAATAGCTTCTAGGGCACTTTTCTCTCATTCAGTCACAAACTGCCACAGCCAGATGAGCTTTCCATGTGGAATCTTTTCTCATTATTTAAAATACTATTACTTTGTGTTCAGAGATTCCAGAATCTTCCTTGCAACAATAGCAACATTCCCCCCTCCTTCATTCCCCCCTCCCCATAAAATATGACAGAAAAGGAAGCAGTAAGAAGATTTATCTATTGATACACAATATATGTTACAGACAGGGAAAAAAAAAGGCTTTTACCAATTTTATATGGTACATAAATGCTTGCTAAGGGTCCTTCTCATAGGCAGAGCTTTTAGCATCTCAGGTGCTCAGATTGCTCAGATTTGTAGAGACAAAGAACAGACTGCAGAAACCCAAGTGTTTTGTTGATTTTTTTTTTTTTTTTTTTTTGTTTCATGATTTTTGAAAATATAATGAGGCTTTCCCATGAAAGGACTTTCAGGAGAAAATCAACTTTCCCACAATGATAACAATGTCACATCTTGTTCTTCCTGTTCTTTGCACATCACAGTCCTCCTTTCCAAACACAGTATCTCCCTCATCTCACACTGCACTGTGGCTAGTGTATGCCTTTGTCATGTCCTGCCTTCAGTTATCTTCAGCCTCAATTTTATTAGGGTTCACATATTTTTTCCACAATTCCCTCTCCAGAGCTGCAAGAAGATCTCTGTTTTTAAGATTTTATTCTTTTAATGGAAATGTCTGAGGTGCTAGTGCTTTTAAAGCCTGTGCACATTTCAGCTGGCACTGCCTGCTGCAGCCACCAGCCCATCTCATTTCCTATGGCAGAAGGGAGTGTTTCAGATCGGCTCATGATGAGACTGCACAAAGCCTGGGCTTTTAATGAGCCAGAGTGTCCTTCCAGATCTCATCCCCCTTTTGTGAGCAACTTTGGGGGCCACCTTTGAACCTTGAAACCAAAAACGAAGTCGCAAGCGTGTTAAATGAGCAGATCAGATGAGGTTCTTCTTTAATGCTGAATATAATCTAGCCAGAGCAATTCTATATACGACATACAGTAGATTTATGACATTTAAAAATATAAATAAACACCTAACCCCTTTCTCATCAGAAGGAAGCCCCTAGCACTTGAAGAATGATGCTTTTGGTCTGGTGCACCGTATCCTGGAGTACATTTTAGAAAACTATATGCCAAACGCTAGTATTTCAGAGGCAGTCCTGTGGAAGATGCCCTTTTTTTTTGGGTATCAGGTAAATCACTTAATCTGTGATAAACCTTTGGCGTGTCTTGCTTTATTTCCCCTTCATGTGGATGGTAGGGGGCCAAATCTAAAGATAAACTGACATATGTAATGGTGAGGGATACCCAGGGAGAGAAGCAGGTGCTGGGATAGGTTATGTTGGTATAAACCTGATTTATTGAAATACAAAAAGCCTCAGCTACTCATTGATTATGACCTAGCCATGATGAACTGAAGAAGGCCTTGGCAAAGCACCAGTGTCCTCACTGACACACAATAAGGACTATCTATGAGTAATTTTACCTTGCAATTCTGAGTGTCCCGTACTCCACCCACATCTTGCAAGAGCAGTGACTCAGAGTGCCATCGGAGAGGATCCAGAAACTGACATCAGCCTCAACATGTCCAGCTGTTGTTGTTCACTAAGTCGTAGACTCATGACAGAACAGTGTGAACTCCCTTGTGCTCCCAGGGGCTTAGGTGGAACGAAAGCATAATGTGAAATTGCAGCAAAATCACTTCTGTTCTGCATCTCCATTTTCCTGTGCAGAACTTAGGCTCCTGCAGAAGTTCAGGGATGTTACTTTCTCCTCTCCAAGCAGAACAACTAAGACCCACAGCCATCAAAGCCAGCATTTCGGAGTGTTTTGATATCTATCATGCTACCAGGTTCACAGGGTCATTAAAACCCTAAGATTTGACTTTTAGGCCTCAGAAAATCTACAGATGGATTTTTTTTTCTACCATGTCTATCCAAGAGCACTCAGAAATGGAAGACCATAAAACCAAAGATGATATTTGTCTTTCTAAGCCCAAGTTTCTCAAGATGACCAAGATAGGCCAAGGTAAATAAGAAAACCCATGTGACACAAGTCTACTCCTAAACTCAAGACATTACTGAATGACCCATTTAGTAACAGGACATTCTCTGTTAATGTGTTCATCTGCCTGTCTGGACACTGTGCGGCAAACTTGAATTCAAGAACCACGTCACATCTCTCTCCCGTGAGCCCCTAAGTGACTATTAATCCTACTTCTCTGGAGGAACCAGTTGTCTACAAAATCTACCACCTAGCTGCTGGCCATTCACTGATTCAGTACCATATTTGTGTTTCTCTTTAGAGGTTCTCATTTTCTATGGTCCTGAGAAGAACCTGAGAAGTACTTCTTTTTAGGTTCCTACAATCAACCCCCTTTGAGGAATTCCCTGAAAGAGCAAAATGGGAAACAGGAATCTTTCCATCATTCCAGAATTTAAGTTCCTGGTTTCTTCAGTGTAGTTTTTGAAGCATCCTCATCCTTCTCCATATGGTATTGCTCCCACAACCTCAGTTCTCAGGGCCTACCACAAAGATGTAAGGGTTCCTCTCCAACTAACTGTGTTCCCACTCCACCTCTGCTATCAGGCCATGTAGTTAAAAATTTTGTCCTATTTCATATGCATCTTCAAGGCCTGGTTGAGTTCCCAAGCTTCTGCAACTTTCATTTTAGTTAGCTTGAGTGCCTAAAAAAACCTCTTAATTCAAATATCACCACACAATGCTTGCATAATTTAAAGTTTTCTAAGGTGTGTTTGATTTTTGTTCATCATGTACCATGCTAAACATATAGCTGAGGCACTTATTTCAGCCATGGTTACCAGAACACACAGGACACCAAGAGGGAAAACTGCTTACAAAATGAAAACAAAATAAAATAACTCACTTATGGAAATCTGGCTGTTAAAAATAAACAGTAAAAGCTGCCTTGTATCTACCACCTGTTTCACACAGGGACCACAGCAGGTGATTCTGCAGGGCTTTAAAAGCAGTGAAGCTCTTTTTTCTTGACCATTAACAGCAGGGATGAAAGCCTTCTTTTGAAGCAACAGACGCCACTTGGCAGTAACTCTGACCACTTCTCATTTGTGCCCTGCCTCCTCTTATTACCCATTCAGCTGCTGACATCTCTAGGGAAGCTATCAGCTCCTGGAAAGTGGGGCCCTGAAGTTCATACTTTCTGATCCAAGTTGGGATTGTGGCCATCACACATTTATATTCCATACCGACAGTTGTACAGTCTCATCTAGAAACTAGAAAATCCCACTGTCTTCTGAGCAGTCACTCCCCTCCTGGAGCACCTTAGTTTTGTGACTATCACAGTCCCCTGTGGTCTGGTACCTCTTGACAACCATCCAAGTTCTTTGCTGGCTCTTTGTTACCATGTAGCCGCCAAAGTCTGTTCTTTACCACAGAAGCAATGGCCAGACCAACTCTCATGGCAGGTCTGGATGGAGTGGGAAGGAAGGGAATGTTTCTCTTCATACAGAAAGTCTGTGTTATCCACACAGAAAGAAAACTAAGGCACAAGTATCTGTGACAAAGCTGTGGTTCATAGGTATCACATGAGTATCAGAGGACTCAACCCTCACTCCATCCACTCCAGGTGGAACTGATGGGATCTGATATTTTTAAAAGAACCAAAAACTAATGATCATTTCCATCACTTAGCTAACAAACAGAATAGCTGCCACTCAAATACTATGATTTGGAATACTTTGAAGTTTAAGTGATTAAAAAAATTCCAAGCATCCCGATTATGCCTGTGCAGCAAAAAAACAGTGTGCACCAAGAGGAAGAACATCATGAAGATGGCAGACACAACATCTATCCTACCACAGCAAAAGTTAAGTTGAATGAACTAATTCATCTGCACAGCCCATTGAATTAGGAGTGTTTTTTAAATAGGCTCTTGACTGAGAATTGATGTCTCATTAATCTAAAGTATATCACAGTGAGAGCCAAATAGAATAACTCTCCATATTGCAGAGGCTGCAGCAGAGCTGTGACAATAATGGCCTTCCATTTATCTGAGCCTGCAGAAAGCTTCTGCTGCAGAAGCTTAAGGGCTGGTGAATAAGATAGTCACCAGGTTTTCAGTGATAGTCACCAGGTTTCATGCTGAGCACAACTTCAACATAGATCATCAGGGAAATCTTGCAAGAGCTGTGCAGTCAGATGTTTCTAGATTCAGTGCTGACCATGGATGTAATGTGGCTAGTGGTCAGAGAAAAAGAAAGAGGCCTCGGAGACTTTGTTTCACATTTGATGGTGGCTGGCTTGTGAAGCAACTTGGGCCTCTACTGTCCAGTTTCCCAGCGGAAGGTGAAAAATGTAATGCCAGTTCCCCTCCAAATGTAAATGGCCATGGAAGATTTAGAAACTATCTTCAAAATGTCTTAGACAAAAATCTCCTCACAAATAAGTCATGATCAAGCAGATATAACCTATAACTCTGCTGATAATTTTCCTGCCCTCTTCCCTTTCACCCCCAATACAAACACGCTGTTTTCTTAAAAATTCTTCTTACCTCCTCCATTCTCCAGTCTTTCACCAACACTGGTTCTCTTTAGAATTTCATTCAAAGATGAGATATTTCAAGTTAGGGATGAGATAGAGTTTCTGCTTCAAGTGCAAACACAGAACATTGATTTAAAATGTTTCATCATAAAAATCAACCAAAATATTTCAGCAGGTCAAGGGAGGTGACCCTTCCTGTCTACTCTGCTCTGGTGAGACACACCTGGAGTATTGTGTGCAGTTGTGGGCTTCCCCATACAAGGGGAAAGTGGAGCTTCTTCTGCAGCATAGAATGACAAAGATGATTAAGGGACTCAAACATCTACCTTCTTATGAGGAAAGCCTAAGTGAGCAATAGCTCTTTAGCCTAAAGAACAGAGAATTGTGAGGGTGTCTTATCAATATTTACAAATACCTCAGGGGAGAATGTAAAGAGGATGGGACCAAACTCTTTTCAGTGGTGACTATCGATAAGAAAAAGGCTAATGGGTACAAGCTGAAACACAGGAAATTTCATCTCCATATGAGGAAGAACTTCTTCACTCTGAAGGTGACAGAGGCTGCTTGTAGAGGCTGTGGAGGCTCCTTCTCTGGACATCTTCTCAACCCACCTGGATGCCACCCCGTGCCCCGTGCTCTGGGTGTCCCTGCTGGAGCAGCAGGGTTGGACTAGATGGTCTCTAGAGGTCCCTTCCAATCTCAACCATTTTATGATTCTGTGATTCGGACTTTTCATGATTCTTTTGTCTTGGGATATGCAGAGGACTGGGGCTATGAATCAGCCAATCAATTCAAACTGCATTTGACTAATAAATTCACTTAAATTATATTCCTTTATCTAATGACGTCTGAGTGTAGCTGATATCAAGGCCATTGAAACTTATGAAGATTTAAGGTACCTCATGGCCTGATAGGACTGATAAGAGGCTCCTGGAAAAGAAGGAGCGAAAAATGAAGAAACATCCTACTGTCTGTGCAGGACCCTGGTAGCCATTGCATGCATTGCTTCTTCCGCTCTCTTGCAGTCTGCTTCCCTTTCCCTTCCCTCTCCCTTTTGCCTTCTCCAAGCAGCTGCCAGTGCTGCCCCTTGCCCCAGAGGGTGGCAGCTCTTCCAGTGTCTCTCCTCCCCACCAGAGCCTGATGTGGGGCTTGGCACACCACCATATGCCTTTTCAAGAGACTCTTCCGTTCCAAGTCCCTTGGCATGGCATCCTCTGTAACCTGTCAGAAAGACAGTTGGGCAGATAATCTAGATGGTAATTGTTCTGAAGTACCTGCTACAGGATGCTATAGGTTATCCCTAGGGTTGTAGGATTACCATCCTTAGAAGGAAGTAAAAATACCAGCTTTTATCTGGCTTTTTTGAAAAAACAATCTTTATTTCACTTTAGTATAAAAGGGCTTTGAATCATGACACAGAGAATTCTTTAGTGCCTTCCCCATCTTCAAGTGCCATTATTTTCCCAGTTTTCTATTATCAGATGCAGCCTTAAGAATGCTAGGATACACCCAGCTCCATACATAGTAAGGGCCTTCTACACCTTGGCAATAGACTAGACTTGTTTGAGGATCTGCATAAACTGAGAATAAAGGTCAAATCAATACCATTTCCAGTTTTCTACTAGAAGAGTCTGTTGGGTCACTTGCCATAGTCGCAGCTGAGAAGTCACAGCTTGCTCTGTCCCTGGCTACAGGAAACCCTTGGCTGAAACAAGGAAAAGCAGTGAGAAGCACTGAAAGTACAATTCCAGAAGTTAATGAGCTTCTGCAAAGAGCAGCAGTCTTCCCTCTTCTTTTGCAGCAAGAATATCAGTGCTCTGACAGATCCCCTTCCATATACCTGACTACTGACTGCCCCCTTTTACCCTTACAGCCCACTCATACAATGAAGTTTTAAAAAGTCAAGTTATAAGATACATGTAAGTCACAAAAGATGCCAACAATTTCATCATACTTCTACTGCCAAGTACCCAAGGTCTAGCTATAACGCAGACACACTTTTCAAATCTCCCAACTAAAAGTCAGCTGCTCCAAAGGCAGAACACATTCCCTCTGAGCACTAACTCGTTGCTAAGTGCTGTAAGTCAACAGTTGGCTTCTTGCCTTCCTCTTAAGCTATCCACCATCAAAACATGTCAGAATGGAAGAACATCAATTGTTGTCTTGTAAATGAAAGCAGAGGCTTTATTTCCTTATCCGCTCCTTTGGTTCATCTCCTTTGCATTGGTTCCTCACTGTGCTGTTATCCAAATAATGTTGGACAACACTTTATGCAAGAGGAGAGTCTAAGCAGAAAGGTATAATTTGAGGAATTTGAAGAAACATTTGAAGAAATCCATAGAACAAAAACTGAGGTATCCCAGAGATTCCTGCTCCATCTTGTTTTGGAATAAGCCCAGTGTGCAACGTAAGTGCCTAGTCTTATATGTTCAAGTAGCTCTGAAAGCAGCAGTAACTGGAGTACTGAAAAATAGAGAACACTTTTTTATCATTATACTCTGGCAATAATAAGAGAGATTTGAGCAATTTGAGCAATACATTTTTTTTTGGTACATGGCTTAGCAGTGCATGAGAATTTCCCTGATAAATAGTAGGTCAATGAGAAAAAGAGGTTCCAGAGATCCAAAGCAATCTCACAGCAACTGAGAGAGTAACTAGCTAAAGGAAAAGATGGGAATTCAAGAAAGTGACTATATTTCTTGAATATACTGGTTGTAATATACATTGATCCTTGATTCTTAGTGGTAGAAAGAAAAAATGGAAAAGAGGCCAATTTGTCTGTGACTTATTATTCCAAAAACAACATTTTTTTAATATTCCTTGAACAAAACACAAGAAAAGACCAAGAAATAACCAAGAACTCTTTAGGCAGGTGCTACCAATTGTCTTCAAACATCTGTAAACAAACAGACCTAATAGATAGTTGAAATGGCTCAGGTATTATTGATAAACCAAACCTATAAAATCAACAATAGGACCTATGGACAGCACTAGCAAGGTCTGACCAGGCAAAACCTAAGCAGAAGAAGCTGGTGAAAGGTAATATTCAATCTTTGATGGTACTATATGACATCTGCTTCAACTGTAGACTGCATTTATGAGCCAGAGGTTATCCAATAAAAGGTATTTTGGTAGAAAGGGCCATGAAGGAGATGGAGAGATCAACAAACTGACTTCTAACGCTTTGTGTGAAAGCCTCTGAAGTTAACTAGGTACGGTCTTGTCTTCATGATGCATTATGAATACAACAAGGTGGGATAAGGCCTGTTATAGTGGTAACGTAACACAAATGTCCATTAAAGATAGTGAATGCAACTACAAACAGTGACAGTTTAAGTTCCAGTTCTGTCTCCCATATGTACCAGGGACCACACACAGTTTGGATTTTTACAAAGATCACAGAGAAAGTTAATAGCTGCATAATATATTTCAAGCAAACAGATTGGTACAAGCACCAAATTCTAGTTCCAGGCATATCCTGTTGAACTTATACAAACCTCTCAGAAGTCAGAATTTCTTTTTTTTTTTCTTTTTTTTTTTTTTTTTTCCCTTAATAGGATCTCATTTGATTAGGGGTTTGGAATATTTAACCCAATATTTCAAGGCACCTCACTGAGTAAATCTAGCTTCCAACCAGGTTTGGAAATGTTTGGTTGGGAAAAATTAGAAGGAAGTTGTTCCAGTCTTTTTGGTTACCTATGGGAACTGGACCTGCTATACTGGAGATAAAAGACATGTCAACGTCAATTCTTTGTCATAGCCTACTCAGTCAGTTTGGAACTCAGTCTACTGAGTTCCAAAATGCATAAAGAATCCAGGCTAACAAATGGGCACTCTCACTAGCATAGTCCCATCAAAGAAAATAGTGTCAGGGTAGAGTCATGAAAAATAAAACAGCTCAGTATGTAAAATTCCTTAATGATATCTCACTTCAAGAATATTGTAGGAGGTGGAAAAGGCTCACCTTAACATTTTTAGCCTACTGAACTAATGTGGTTAAAGAACATTTGCAAGAAGTCAAGCAAAAAAAGGCAGGAAACCTGCACAGATAAACACTGAGTTCCTGGAAAAATTGAAGAATGAGGTGTTCAGGAGGAGAATGCAGGGACTGATAATTTTAGAAGAATACAGGGAGGTGGTCCAAGTATTCAGGAATTGTCTGGGAAAGACCTGGTCCATTTGGAATTGAATTTGACAAGGCATGTCAAAAATAGCAAGAATGCGTCAACAAGAATGCAGACAAGAAAAACTAGAAGAAATGTGCGTCCACTACTGAGTGGGACAGTGATCCTCTGATTAAGGATATAGAGAAGCAAGGGTTATTGAATGCCCCCTTTGCTTCTATCTTCACTGCAAAGAACAGTATACAGGATTCCAAACCCTGAGGTCTTTGAAGAAAGTCTGGAGATATGAAGACTTTCCCTGGTAGAGGAAGATCAGGCTAGAGATCACTTTGGCAAAGTGGTCATCCACAATTCCATAAGCCGCAATTCCATGAGCACTGAAGGAGTTGGTGGACATCATTACTAGGCCACTCTCCATCATGGAGAGTGACTGAAAGAACATGGAATACAGGAAAGGTGCTGGAAGAAGGCTAATGTCGCTCTAGTCTTCAAAAAAGACAAGGAATTGGATTCAGAGGAAAACACCCTGATCTCTGGAAACGTGATAGATGACATTTTGGATGTCATCTCTAGGCATTTGAAGGATCAGAAGGTGATGAGAGATAGTCAGGATGGATTCAGCAAGAGGAAATCATGATAACCTTCTATGATGGATAATTGGCTGGGTGGATGAGTAGAGAACCGTGGATTTGTCTTCAATAAAACATTTTACAGTGTCTCCCATGACATTGTCCCGGGTAAGCTGAGGAACTGTGGGCTAGATGAGTGGACTATGAAGTGCATGGAGAATTGTCTGAAGGAGAGAGCTCAGAGGATTATAATCATTGGTGCAAAGACTTGTTGGAGGCCTTCAGCTATCAGCGTCCCCAGGGGTCAATACTGAGGCCAGAGGTGAAACTGTTAAATTTATTCATCAATGGCCTGGATGAAGCGACAGAGTGCCTCCTCAGCAAGTTTACTGATGATACAAAACTGGGAAAAGTAGATACACCAGAAGTTGTACTGCCACTTAGAGGGACTCCAAGAAGCTGTAGAAATACATAGAGGAACCTCCAGAAATTCAATAAATGTCCTGCACCTAGGGAGGAATAATCCCTGGCTGGGTGGTGACGTACTGGAAAGCAGCTGTGGAGAGAAGGGCCTGGGAGTCCTTCTGGACAACAAGTTGACCATAGGCTAACAATGTGCCCTTGTGGCCAAGAAGGCCAATGGGATCTTTGCCTGCATTAGGAAAAGTGTTGCCGGCAGATCCAGGGAGTTCATCCTACCCCTCTGCTCAGCCCTGGTGTGGCCACACTCGGAGTACTCTGTCCAGTTCTGGGCTCCCAAGTACAAGAGGGACATGGTACTACTGGAGGAAGTCCAGTGGAGGGCTACTAAGGTGATGAAGGGAATATGGAATCCCTCTCATGAGGAGAGGCTGAGAAACCTGGGACTGTTCAGCCTGGAGAAGAGAAGGCTATATGCCTTACGAAGGCATATAAGTATTGGAAGAGTGTGTAGAGATGATGGGTGGGCCAGACTCTTTTCTGTGGTTCCAGACTCTGTGGTGTAGATAAGATGAGAGTCAACTGGCGCCAACTAAAACACAAAAAGTTCCACCTGTACATGCAAAAAGACTTTTTGACTGTGAGAGTAAATGAGCACTGGCACAAGTTGCCTAGAGATGTTGTGGAGTCTCCTTCTTCGGACATATTCAAAATTCATTTAAACACAATCGTTGAAAAAGTAGTCTAGGTGATCTTGCTGGAGCATGGGGGCTGGATTAGTTGGTCTCTAGAAGTCTCTTTCAACCTCAAGCATTTTGTGTTTCTGTGTTTCCCACTTCTACATCGCAACAGACTTTTATGAACAATATGACATTCATCTGCCTTTGACTCCACAGCTGGAACGAGTGCTTATTTTTCTGCAGCTAAATCAGTCCAGAAAATTCTTCAGCATGTGTCTGTAGCAAGGCTTAGATTCATGCCTTTCAGCCTACAAGAACATACCTTTACCTTGTGGCTACACTTAGGTCTTACTTGCATACAAAATTATTTAGTCATTTTAGGCATGTAAATTCTTTCCTGGGATGGATGAAGTCTTGAAATGAGAAGGGAGATGAAGTCCTCTTCTTTTGAAAGACATCAAGCTAACGCTTGCAAATGACTATGCCATCATGTGTGCTGGGTTCCTCTTTCAGAAGAGATGAAATACAAGATCAGCTAGTACTTTGCTAAAGCGCTGCTTGGTACAATCTTGTAATAAGGAACTGTGAGATGTATCATTCCTTCATTCCATGAGAGAGATGAAGTGGAAAGGCTGCCACACAGTGTAGCTTACCCTGTGCAGCCCTGGCCTCTTAGACCTTCCAAGGCAATGATTGCTGTAAGAAAAAAACATAGCTCACCCTAGTCAAGATGATCTGAGCAACTTAATGCTGAAGAACCACAAGAAAAACATACTGCAGAGATGTTAATCTACAGATCTGAAAGAAATGCATTTCAATCATTGCTGATTTTTACAAATATGCTTAAAAAAAGAAATTATCACATTTTTGAAATATACTTTTTCTCCAAGGAAGATTCTCTGAATTTATATTTTCCTTATATGACTCTAATTTCAAAAAAGCCGACACTTTTTCTCTCCTCTCCTTCCACTTCTGCAGTGATAAATCCCTGCTATTATTCTTATACTTCTGGCTAGTGACTTTTCAGCATCTCATTTTACAGTTTGTTTGACTTTACCCACGCAATAACTGCTGGTATCATAAAGGGTTATTACAGTGTTCACTCCTGTCTGTTTTTTTCTTCTTCTTCTTAATGACACAGCTTAAATTAGGCAGTTCTTTCTCAGAGATGAAGCTACTTTCTCCACTGCAGCAGTTTATGGATCTTATATCCTTATTCTTGGCAATCTTTCATATTCTAAACCACAGTCTCCATGTGGATCATTCCCAGCTTAACCACACTGACTGCTCTCATCTCCTCAATCTCCAAATATGTCTCAGAATATTTCCTGAATATTCTACCATCATGTAAAATGCAACCTCTCCAAAACCACCATTGACAATTCTCTGCATTTCCAGGATATCAGAATTATCCAACCTCCAATTCTACCACTCTCTTACAATGAGATAGGAAGATTTCTTTATTGTTGCACAGCTTTTTCACCATCATAGATTAGGGATACATCCGCATCTCTCAGGATTTAACCATGCGTTAGCTAGCAGTGGAAGAATCCCAGCTTCTATATAGCATGAATGTCTTCACAGTGCTTCTTCTATTGGCCACCATTAGACCACCATGAGTTAGAATTACTGTACAGATCTTGCTGGTGAAGAATAAGGCAGAAAAAACACATGCCAACACTGGTCCCCTCTCTACCTGTTTTTCTTTTTTTTCCCCATGTCTCTATAAAACCTCAGTATCAATTAGAGAGTTTGGGGGCTTGTCAGATTTATGGCTATCTTTCAGGGTGCTGAAGAGTTTTGGCAGTGGTGAAAAGCTCATTCTGGCTTTCTCCTTTTCTTTCCAGTTTTCCCTCTTAATGATAACATTTCAAGAGGTTTCGTATAGGTGAACTTTTTCTCTAGGTGAATCTAAGGCTTTTGCAACCCTTTCACTTGAACCAAGCTAGCAGTGGCTTGAAAAACATGACCTTTTGTTACAAACCTGTCCAAATCTCTTCCTATATACCTGCGTGTATATCTTCCTACATACACAGTACTGTGATAATGTACTCTGTCCTTCTACAACATATGAAGACACGAAAGAATATTCAACTCTGTTGCCTGTTCAAAGGTATTTATTAATTCAAACATAAAGAAAAAAAACAAACAAATAACCCCAAGAGACCCCACATGCATGTAAAACTATGGAGAATAGACCATCCTACTTGCAAAGAAGATGGAGAGTATATTTTCTGTAAGGCAGCTAAATAGCATCCTTGTGCTGTAGTTGCAATGAAGTTCTATAATTGGGCCTGCAGTTAATGAAATTCCTGTAGGAGATTGTCAGAAGATTTAATTTCACTGTTTACTGAATTTTCAGCATGATAGTGAATCCCGTATGTCAGGTCTTCACGCCGAAAGAAGGAAAATTGCTAGTCCGAAGCATGGGATTCATGCAGGGGAGGCCTTCTGGAACTCATAGGTTGACTGTCATTCCCACAGCTTTCTGGGGAAGATATATCCCTGGTGAAGCTTCTTTAAGTTGTATAAAAGCACCATTCTTGTCTCTAAATAGATGGAATGCAGGAAGTTGGGGATAACATTCAGTCATAATATCAAGTGAGGCTCCATGGACTGGCAGATAAGGCTGTTTAGTAGAAACATTACCATGGGTATTGGTCCTACATCTTGTCTGTGGTACTTGGGGAATACAGAGAATGAAAATGTTGGCAGTGCAGGGAAAACATAACATCCTAGCACATAACACAACATCCTTTTGGAACACAGTAACTGCATGATTGGGGCTCATGACAGATGTAAATTTAATCTAAATACATGCTGAATTTCCTTTCACCATGTCCACCCTGTTTTACTTTGTTTTTTCGGCCAAACACATTTACATAACAAAATCATGCAATTGTGATTCCCAGTTCCTGTTCATCCAGCATCACAACTGAGCAAAGGGTACATGAAAATGCCACCATACCAGAAGTGCAATGTCTTCAACTTCCTTTGTAAAGGCAGCTTATGAAAGAACCAAAGGTACTGCAGGATTTGCAGCATGATAGAGGTGTACAGATATCTTGTTAGCTTTATGTATATGGTTAACTTTGCAGAAAAATGAAATTACTTATGGAGAGATAAACAGTATTTTGTTCAGCAAATAATGTATCACTGGCTTTCTAAAACTGAATGCAAGACCCCAACAAAAAAAGTAATATAAAACTGTGCTTTCATTTCATTTATTTTTCACTGCGAAGTCATAAAAACTGAAATAATTTTCCTATTTTTTGAAATGTAACATTTTAAAAATCTTTTTTGTTGCAGTTACTTTTATTTAGTTGTAAAAATTTCATATAAATAGCATTTTCCTCAAAATATTTTCTCAAATATGGGGTTTAAGAAAGGGGAAATCAATTTTTCTTTGTTAGAACCTTATATCAGTGAAGAAAAGCACCTCAAATTTTTACCCATCCCAAGGAAAAAAGAAAGTGTAGAGGACACAACAATGTTGAGAAAGCACAGTCTTCTTTCCTTAGTCTAGTTTTGGGCAACTAGTGATAGATTCACACAGGTAGAGATGTTCCAAAATCTAAGCAAAGGACTGGCCAGTACAGATAAGAATTGGGTAAAGTTTTGTGATCATATGAATAACTCCAAGTAGTAAAAATTGTATGTAAGTCTCCAGACGTCAGTTATTCTGCTTATGAAGCCTTGTGTTGATTTTTATACAGCACTGTGAGGTGGGACAAGCTCCCTCATATGGACTCCAAATGTTTTAGGTCAGACTTAAAAGCACATTGTTCAATTATGAACCCAAATTAGTGATGATATTGTCCAATAAGAAATGATGTAATTCAAGGATGGGAGAATTTAGCAGGGGTTAGTGGAATATTAATGGGGAAAACAAATATTTTGTACTCCTTTTAAAACCTAAAGAAAATATACTACATTTCCTTGAATATAGTAGGAATTCCACCACCTGTTTCCATATATTTTAACCACTAAGCTTTGCAAAAGAGTATTTCCTATCAGTCTGTCATGTCCTCTGCTCCCGAGGAAATGTATAAATACTCTTTCAATAACTTAATCAAACGTATGATTTGGAAATATTCAGTGATAACAATATTATATAATAGACTATCATCTTAAGCATGCAGCTCACAGTGTGGGCATGCTATTTAGTTTTAGTGTTTAATTCCCATATAGCACAATGTAATATACATCACAGTAAAATCTTACAAAAATTGTAATAATGTAAGCTATCACAGCTTGCAGGTCAGGAGGTAACTGTGTTTCTGTCTATTTCATCCTTTGTATTTGTTAAGAGAAAATGTAGAATGGGGATAAAGGCAAGCAGACAGAGGAGTACACACTGCCATTATGTTGTGTTGCATAGCTTATCTTTGAGACAATGACTGTAATGTTTACTTACAATTTTATTTCATATTGTGTCATTTAATAGATGTATTTCTTTTTTAATACAATCTCTATAGGCCATTCAACACTGTCAAATGCTTTCCCTGATGATAATAAGATAATGAAAGTAACTGAATTTCAAGCAGTAAATAATGGTCAGTATTGCATTGAAGCCTACAATAAATGACATGAAGAGGAAAATTTTGTTCTAGGAGTGAAAAATTTAGGACTGATCTTGTAACTGCAAGTAATATTCTAGATATTTCCAGTTTCAAGGAAACAAAGCCATCTGTTAATATCTAATGATATCATGACAAATTCATCTACACAGCAACAATATTAAGTAGATATCACAGTACTCAGTAGTAAATTAAATTTTCTATGTCTTCAGTTCTGCTCTAGAAGTTCTGATTTTCACTACTTTCAAAACATTTTCAGAGTCGGACAACAAGAAACAATATGTAGACTAAAAAAACAAAGTAGTATTTTGGTAAGACACATGTATGTAAACTAATATGGTTGTTTCCATTTCTCTGTTCCCCTTTCCACTTCATTACACTTGCTACAGAAAATACCATGAAAGTTGAGAGCATCCAGTACAAACACTGGCCCCAGTTGTGCTATATATACAAATCCAGCTGTTCCATCTGCAACACCATCAGGGAGAACCAATGTACTTGTTGAACAGGACGTGCTTGTTGTGCAACCATCTTGATAAATAAATATAAAGCAACAAGTGAAGGGGCATGTTTACAGGTGTAGGAATTCCCTCTACCCTTTTTTGGGGGGTGTAGAGGGTGGTAGGAGGGTTGGGATTTAGAATATAGACTACTTGGGCACAAAGCAAGAAGAAGCATGTCATTTTTCCCACATTAAAATACAACCTTCATTCAAGTTGCAGGCATATTTCAAAGCACTTACATTTTTGATCAGGTAACTCAGATTAATCTCACAAGGTCTTTGCTTGAACAAGTTTTGCAGTTATAATTGCACCTTAAATATCAAATCGCTCTGCTGGAATTCTCAGAAAATTCTCCCCCAGTGTAGTTTATCTATCATCTAAGTGATTTGTGGTTGTGAGGAACCGTAGATGCAAAATTACTAATAATTATTCAGAAAAAAAAAAATGGGTTCAGCACTTTTCACATGGGACTAATTCCTGAAAGCATAAGTGATTTTAGGATAGTTGAATGCATACAGCTACAAATGAGACAATAAGAATGTTAGCACCAACGTACATTTGAAGATATAGAGTGCAAACAACCAAATGAAAGAGGAAACACATTTTACACACATGTAAATACAGGATCCTTTGATAAAACAGGCTTCAAGAAACAGAAAAAAACATACAAATGATATGTAAGTTTTATGGCCCCTTCCATGGAGAGACCATCTAATCCTCCTACCTAGCTCACATCTGCATTTCAACCATACCTAAATGATTTCCATCAAATGTCCACCTAGCCTCCAGCGACAGAGAGTGCAGGTCAACATTTTAGAAAGTTAATAAGGAGGAATATGATCAAGTGCAGGTCAGTCTGGATCCTACAGCTCTGAAGAAAGAGGGCATTATTTTAAACCTAACAAACCAGTTGGAGATAAAACTACTCAGATGTCAGATGACATGCCTTGGTATTGACAGGTTAGCTTAGACAGCAAGTTACTTGTGCTGAGGCACTTTAAATACCCAGTGGGAAAAATTCAAATTCCACAGCTTAACTCTTGGAATCACAGTCTGCTACAGAATTGTTTCAGATGAAAAATGGTGCTGTTTTCAGACTTAGCAGGTGTCCACAGCATTGCAGACAGTATGATAATAGAAACATACACGCAGCAGGGACATGATCAGAACTCAAGAGAGGTCACAAAATGAGCATAAGCAGAAAACATCAAGTTTAATCAAGAGAAAATGCAATTCAAGGTAAAAAAAAAAAAAAAAAAGATGAACAAGAAGACAAGAAGAAGAAGTACATGAGGCTCACTCTGACGCCTCAGAGAACCAGGACAGTGAAGATCATTGTATAACACCTATCGAACACAGCATTTTTTGAAAACAGAGAACACAGTGACTATTAGGAACTTATAGCACATCCCAAAAGAAACAAAATGGGAACTGACTAAAAAGGAACCTAATCCTAAAGCTTTCTGAGTAGCTCAGATGTACTTAAGATGTCATTAAATGAAAAGAGAAGAGAAGAGAAGAGAAGAGAAGAGAAGAGAAGAGAAGAGAAGAGAAGAGAAGAGAAGAGAAGAGAAGAGAAGAAAAGAAAAGAAAAGAAAAGAAAAGAAAAGAAAAGAAAAGAAAAGAAAAGAAAAGAAAAGAAAAGAAAAGAAAAGAAAAGAAAAGAAAAGAAAAGAAAAGAAAAGAAAAGAAAAGAAAAGAAAAGAAAAGAAAAGAAAAGAAAAAAGAAAAGAAAAATTTCTAACAGGTCAATGCCACAAAACTCTGCCATCTCCTTATGTCCATATTACCAATCTAGCAAGTAATCACTTTGCAATCAGGTGTACTGAGGAGTAACACAGTAGGGTGTGCTGCATAAGACAATGTAACTGTCCTCATTCTTAAAGTATGGCCTCACTATGCTAATATAATTGAAAAAGAAAAACCTTGCTCTAATAAGCTTTCATGCTAAGCAGAGGGAAAAAAATGAAGAGTAAAATCAAAATGTGTTCATATGCAAGAGAATTTCCTTAATAAAGGCTGATGGCTTTCTTGGGATAGGTATTCACATCTAAAATGATTCTCAGCTATCTTGAAGATATCTTCTGTAAACAGACTGCAGAAACAGCTGAAGTAATACAAAAAAGTCACATACCTCTTCTATATAACATATCAGCTTCATAATACAGAGATTCCCTGATACAGCAACTTTTAAAAGCAGCCACAGACAGCTCCACATGAAGTCAGTTTTATTTTTAACGGTAAAGAACTTGAACAGCAAAATTTCCTTCCAGAGGGCATTGTGAAGAAAACGTGAGCAAAGCTTAGGATACGGCGACATTCAGAATTCCTGAGTATCATGTCAATTGGTGCAATGGAAAACACTTAAAATTAGGTAACTGCTTGAGCTTCATCGCTAGAGGACTAAAACTATCTTCATGTACTTAGAAAAGCAGGGTTAAGCTCTCTCATCAGCTTTTCTGGAGGTCAGAGGAGGAGATTGGAGTATATGGCCTCCTAATAACCCTTCCCACCTAAATTAACCTCTGATCACCACAGTCATCACAGGAAGAGTCCAAATGCCCTCTACCAACAGAAAGCCACCACCTACAGAGATGGAAGTGATGTTTGTGAAACATGCATGAGGCATCAGCAAATGCACTAGACTGAGGAGGGCACGGCTGCTTTTGAACACTTCCTTGATCTAATCAGCCACTGTCAAGGGTGTGGGGTTGCTACCTCACGTATAAGCTGAACCTCACCTCTGATCAACAAGCCTTTCTGCTCTGACAGCCAGAGTCTGTTAACATCTGTTAAGCGCCAGTTGGCTGAAGAAGCTCCAGAGCTCTGTAAGTCCTTTCAGGCAAATGCACCAAGGACACAAAGAGAAGACCAGCTTGTAGGAAACTGGTGTGATCCCAAGAGCGCTCTTCCTGGTAGCTAGATTGTGAAACAATTCAGCTAAGGTCTGGCCAGCTTTTGCTCACCTAATGTGGCTTTGGTGCCATGCAAAAGAGACTACCCTCTTCCCACTTCTTAGTAGTTTATATATACACGTGAGATGACCAGACCTCATTAAAAAAAATAAAATCAGTAAGCATGGAGAGGGAGGGCCAAATGAATTGCAGACATCAGCAGGGTATGTCTGTATTAACTATGGCCATCTGCAGCTACAGGAAAGTTAAGTCAGTGAGTTATGCTTTAGCTGAATTGAAACCATTTGTTCTCATTCCAGTCACTTGTCCACAAACAATTCACTTGTCCCTAGTGCATTTTTACAGAGTCTCTAAGTTCCAGTGACAGTGGCTTGTAGATATAACCCCTAAGGAAACCTATGTATAGCAGAGAACACAAGTCTCCTGATCTGATCAGCTTGTCCTCTAGCAATTATTTTGGCAATTTATAGCGAGGATAGGATGAGAAAAAGGAGGAAGCAAAAGTATTGTGCTGTCACAGCCTATTGCAGCATAATGACCTCTTTACCTGCTTTCCAGTCCTTGGTGTGAAGGTGATGAAGAAGGGGGAGATGCTTTGTTTCTTAGGAGGCACTGTTTTGATCAATTTGGGGATTACTTACATGAAATTAATTAATTATGCTGAGAGTTTAGCCTAGTATTAGGGCAGGGAAGAGAGAAAGTGCAGCAGAAATTGAAGTTTTGTTTTAAAAGTATTGGTATGTCAACAGCAGCAACAACACAAATGTAGTAAAAAAGGTATCTGTTTCAAGACATGCTTCTGTAATGAGGAGTTAGCACAGCTGTCTGCTCCTCCTATTGCTGAACTGATAAAGAACTTGAAAGAACTAATAAAATAGCGTTGCAGTAAAATAATCAGGGAAAGGGAGAGTTAACTCCTAGCAGGACTTTCAAAATAGCGCTTTTTGGGTTTTATCACACAGTCTTAATTCCTGGAAAGTTAAGATCTGACAAAGGTTCTATAACCTTCAGGACTCTGTCTCCAATGCAGTCATACCAGCAAAACCTCATGTACAAATACAAGCCCGATGACGTAAAGCATGCTTAGCATTGTGCACTTCCTTCTCTGCAAAGTCAGTGCAAGCCACCACTGCATCCTCAGAAATGGCTTCATCTGCACTGACTTGAGTACCATGGTCCAAGTTTCTCTAATCAAGAGAAGTGCAAGTGAGCAAGCTGACTTCTGTCATCTCTAGGAGCATAAATACATGCTCCATGAAGCACAATAATTTAGAAAAGGAAAGCACAGTCTACCAAGTCCCACTGAAGTCCATCAATATTTCATCTTCACTTCAAAGATGGGAGATCGAGGTCAGTTTGAGCACTTTGGAAAGTGCTCTGTATTACAAATATCTCAGATCCTCTCCTCTATCTCAAATCAACCCCTAGCAATGTACAGGGTTTCAAGAATTTGCAGAAGGAATTCAGTTTTTCTAGGAGCTGTTCTCAAACATAAAAATATTTATATTGTGGTAGCACCTACCAGTTAGGTATTACAACCAAAATATGGAGATAAAAAAGACATTCTTTGCCCAAGAGCACTCACTGTTTTCATACAAGAAGAATGCATGACCTTTTATATGACCCATTCTACATGGATCTCAGTGAACAACCCAAATAAAGACAGCGATTTAACACTGGTGTAATGCCATTGAAATCAGCAGAATTACATCAGCATGAGATCAGAAAGGGGAAATAGGCCCAAATGCTGTAGACACTCACAGAATGTAGGAAGAGGTGTAGAAATCAATTTGTATGGGCAGTAACTGACTTCAGGAGAAGAAATGTGTGCTCAAACAGTGAAAGGAAGCATACCAATGTGGTAGCCATAACATGCATCTATTTAATTATGTCTTATGTTTAAACCATTATTTTTTTAATTAAAATCATTGAATTGATTAGTATAAGAGCAACTATGGAACCCTCATACTTTGAACACAAAGAAATAAATTATCATTTATTCAAGGGATTAGTGCCGTCTGTTTTGATTTTAATAAAGATTAGAGAGGAAAAACAAAGACATAGATCCATACAACTTCATACAATGACGCATATGGCTTTTTTTCTGCTCAAACAAAGGAACAGATATATTAAACATATAGTACAGTTTTGACAAACAATCATTTGTGTTCATTGTAAAAGTCTCTTTAAAGGATTTAGAAATTCATTTTGCTCCAGAAGTCATGATGTTAAAGTGACTTCTGAATTAACTTTAATGGATTTTGCTGTAGCAGGTTCTTTTGAAGCCAAAGGAGAAATTCCATATATTTGTCAATCAGACTTCCTTTTTTTGTCTGTGAACTGCTTGCTTTTTGGGTGATTCATCAGAAAGTGAGGTGGCAGGTCTCAGTCAAAGAAGCTCTTCCAAATCCAGGGAAGCCTAAATTCACAAGGCATCAGAGATGACATTTGAAGCAATGATGGATGAAGCCATCGTGATGACACTGCAATAGACCTCAGGGATAAGGGCTTTAGTGATGGCTCTGCTACAAGTTTTCCACGAAACAACCAGTAAATAACTGTCTCAGCCTTTCATAGATACAGAGATTTAAAGACAAGGTGGCACCACTGAGGGCATCTAAAATTTTCTGCATTAGACCGGCAACGTTCCATTGATACATTACTTTGAAAAAAGATGGAAAATTCTCACCATGTAAAGAGATACATTGTTCAGTGATGAATTAGTCTCTGAAAAACAAAATCATCCTTCACCAACAGAGAAGAATTCATTTGGAAGAACGGTATCCCTGAGAACACACAAGAAGAACACCAAACAAACTGTGCAGGAATTCAAGAAGGGAAACATCTGTAAACTCAGAGGGTGGGTAATATCCCATGGGCAACAAACCTGGAGGAGGAAGTAGAACAAAGAGTAATAAATGTAGAAGAGCAACTTACCCCAAATTTGAGGAGGAAAAGAAAATGAAAGAAAGAAAGATTATTTATTTATTTATTTATTTATGGTATCAAAAGCCCTGAATTTTTCTCAAAAAAAAAAGCATGCAGGCAGTGAAAAGTAACTAAGAACACATGCTAAGACAAATAATAAGACTAGCAGACTGGACCAAAAATGAGAAAACAGCAATGCCAACAGGACGATGGAACAATAAGAATGCTGAAGGACCTCAGAAAAAGAAAAACAAAGCAAAGCCTTGGCCTGCTGCTCAACGGGCAAGGAAAGACACTGACAGATGATGCCAAAAAGGTAGAAGTATTTGATGTCTTTTAGCTTCACTCTTTACTAAAGAGGTCAACTGCAACCAGGTGGCTAATCCAATGAATGCCAGCAACAAAGAGGTAACATCAGGCCCCAAAAGGAAAAGAATGTGTTAGAGAGCACTTCCATAAGTTAGTGTTATCAAATCAGCTCCACCTGATGAACTTTATCCCATAGTGCTTAAAAGAACAGACTGAAGCAATTTCAGAGCTGTTAGTGGTTTTCTGAGAAGCCAGAAGAAGGGGTTATGTCCTAGAAAACTGGAAAAGAGCAAACACCACATGTAGTTGTAAAAAAAAAAAAAGGAGCTAGTGTTGTAGGCCAGTCAGTTAACCTCCATTCCTGTAAAATATTGTGCCAGTATTTTGAGCACTTGTCCCAGATAAACTGCCTGTAGGTTCAGGGAGAAAAATAGAAGATAAGCAGCAACCAGTATGGGTTTGTGAAGAGCAAATCATGTCAAAGCAATCTAATTTCTTTCTCTCAGATATGCAGGCCTTGTGTGGATGGAACACTGGGTTTCATTTGTCTTAACTTCCATAAGACTTTTGACATGGTTTCAGAAGATGTTCTCATAAACAAGCTAGGAAATGTCCTATATAAAGCTATAATACTATGGAAACACAGTTGTTGGAAACTACATTTTGACAGTAATTATCAAGGGTTCACCGTTAAAATCTAAAAAGGTTTCTAAGGAGATTCTGCAGGGAATCCCAGTACCCTGGAGAAATACTATTCACCATTTTCATCAATGACTTAGATGACCAACAACCTGACAGAAATACAGTTACCTCTGTAGATAGCACTGAGCTGGGAGAAGCTGCAAGTGTGTTAATGATCAAGAAAATTATTCAGACGGTTTATAGAACTGATCCAAAAATGAGACAATATGATTGAAAAAAGACCAAGCTGGCTATAACCAACCACATAGATACATGATAGAGAAACTGGCTCAGCAGCAGTTGTGCAGAAAATCATCTGGGCATCATTGTCAGTCACAAGCTGAAGATGAGTCAACAGTGTCACGCTTCTGAGAAAGGCTGATATCATACTCAGATGTATGAATAGGAATGTCTCAACTCCTCACCCAGAACAGTGTCCAGCTTTGGACACTACACTTGAAGGGAGATGTGGGCCTCTTGGAGAAATTCCAGGTGCAGCATGATCAAAAATCTAAAAAACATGGTTAATCAGAAAAGACTGGTAGGATTGGTAGGATTGTTTTGAGAAAACTATGGTGAGTCATAAAGGTAATCTTTATATATAGTGGAGCTGCTGCAAAGAGGGGATACAGAAATGATTCTCAACACCCAAAGGCTTACAGCAGCAGAGAAGATTTAGATCAGGCATCAAGAAAACTTTCTGATGATAAGAATAGTTAAACATTGGAGCAGATTGCCTATGGAGTTTGTGGACTCTTCAGCTTGCTGGCTTTTAAAAGAATGGGTTGATGCAAAAAAAAATGTAGATACTCTGATAAAAGATTGCTTTTAAAATGTGTCCTTTTGTCTTTGATATTGCTGTGATTCACATGCAAAATGAGAGCAATATTGCTTACCAATCTCATGTGGGCTTTTCAAGAACCATTAATGAATGTCTATAAGACACTGAGTGCTGTATAGATACATAAGCCCTTGTAATAGATTAATCATGATCCTTGTGTCTAGTGGGAAGAGAAAAAAAATCAATGCTGCTTTCTTTCTGGTCTCTTTGTCATGGATAATTAATTTGAAAATGCTACCTTTTGGATGCGGAAACTGAGGCAAGGGACACAATGTGCCCAAAGTCACCTATCAAACTGGTGGAAGAGCTGGGAGCAGATCTCCCATACTGCAGCCTGCAGCATGTGTTGTCCTGGCATAGACTCCAGCCAAAGGTAGCTATGAAAAAAGACTCTTGTCCTCTCAGATACCTAAAAAAGAACACTCTGTCAGACACCATCTAGGTCTTAGAATGGTGCTTGTCATGCTCAAATATCTACAAAACTACAGGCATATTTTTCAAACATTATGCTTTTGTGGGATAGGCAAATAGGTAGTTGGACTGATACAGTTTTATTATCATTTTTCACCTGGTTGTCAGTGGGTTTCCCCTGAAGAAATGACTAATGACATCAATTCCCATTTCCCCAGACTTCAGCCAAATCACAAGGACTTGGAGCAACATACATTCAACAGAGCAGTAATTAGAAGGACCTTTGGTTATCCTGGAAATGAGATTCAGATGGCAGAGATAAAACTGGCTAGATGCTAAAACACAGACCCCCGTCTCTAAAGTTCTGGGAGACTAAATGGCCCTGCTGTATATCACATTGCACTGCCATAAATTGTGTCTGATGAAGTTACGGACATGGGAACTCTGAACTACCGAGGTGCCTCTAAACAAGCTCGGCTCTGCAGAGCATCGAGCCTCTTCTGGCACAAGCGGTGAGCAGGAAACTGCGTGCAAGCCTCCATGCTGCCTCTCAGCACACGCAAACCAGGCTCTCAGCAGCAAGAAAGCCTGTCAGGAGCATGACTCCATCCTGTGCAGTGTCAAGGGCTCCTCAAAGTCCTTTCACCCAGCAGAGTTTCCCTTCAGAGGGCAGGATTCCTGGGAGCTGGAGACCCACCAGTGTACCCGTCCACCCCAGGCACACTAAGTGCGTGCTCAGAGGTGGCCCCCCGAGGAGAAGGGGCATTTCCAGCACGGCAGCTCAAGTTTTCCTCATGACAGCAGGAGATGCTGTCGAGTCCTTATTTGCTGGATTTACTAGCTTCCACGCAGGCACGCTGCCGGGAGACCGCTTGCTGTTTGATGGGGGCCTGAAGTTTAAAGCTGCTTCCAGAGTTTTGTTGAGACAGACAGGATTCTGTCAACAGCACACCAGACAGAGAATCGTTAATATGAACGCACTTTAGGATGCTGCTGTGTGCAGGCTCCCTTCCTGGTGGTTGCAGTTCTAAACTAATTAATTTCTGTGATCTGAACCGTTCTCTTTTATTAGTAGTATCAGCATGTGCAGTGCCGCATGGTTATAGATGATGTGCTCTCTCTAGGGATCCTATCAGCATGCTATTGTAGGTCTACACAACATGGAGAGAAACGTCTCCTATGTTTCCTTGGTAGTGTTTTTTTTTGTTTGTTTGCTTTTGGGTTTTTTTTTTCTGGTTATTTATTTCTCTTGAACTCTTACTGCTTTCTCCCTTATTGTGAGCTCGGTGCTTGCTCCTTATGGGTTTCAGTGGCTGTTCAGCTGTGTCCTTGACTCTGACTGCTCAGAATGACCTTTCTGATAATTCTTCTTCACTCCCAGGGGCTGAGGTTTGTGGGTAAGGCAAGCTCACGGTTTCCTTGGATAATCTGACTTCATTATTTTCATTGTCAGGGGAGCGTGAGGTTCTTTTGCTCCTTGGTGCACAACCTTCAGGATGAGTGATACATGGGCTTCTCCTATCTCATGACAGATAATCTTGACAAGGCTCCTCTTTTCCATTGCTTGTCTTGCTAGATACAGCACATAAATATAAATAGACACACACACATGATCCTTCCCTGTGCATGGGCACATATCAGCTGTACTGCAAGGTCTTGCAGGATTCTCAGCACTTCCTTGCAGCTCTGGTGGAGCCAAGGTGCTCAAATGTGCCTGCTACATGTGGATGCTCTCTCCAGAACATTTTAAAGGATCTTGCTTTGCAGAAGGTGAATGGTAATTCTGCCACTGATAGCTGCTTCTTTTGGAAATCTAAAACATGGCATAGCTGCTTTTTCCAGAGAGTGTTCCACTCACCATTTTTGTCATTGTACTTCTGGACTGTTTCACTCCCATTTCATGATTTCATTTTTTTTTCAGTTCACGTCTTTTTCATCATCAGAAATGCACGAAATTCCACTTTCTACCTGCCCCTGGATAGGCTATTTTTCACTAAAAACCAAAGCAGTTGCTTTCCTGCAGGATGCACAGTGTGCATCTGTGCAGTACAACCTGTGCGCTCAGATAATACCTTGTTTTCAAACAGGGCAGAGCTTTCCCCCTTTAGTCCTTTGCTATTGCGCTTGGAGTCTACTTCTACTGTGCTCAGCACTGGTACCTCTGGATATAGCCCTCTTGATCAGTGCTGGAGCCAAAGCTTATCTCAGTAGGGGTCACTTCCTCCCCTCCTCTACAGCACTTCTGTCTAGTGCATTTGTCACCCCACATACTGGTTTCCATTGGCACTTTTAGTTCTGTCTATGTTTTTCACTTGCTCTTTTCAACCACATTCATCTTTGTCACAACAGACTGCTATATTCTGAGTATGGATTTATCTGTGCAGATCCCATTCCAAATAACTATCTAAATAAAACATAATATTTCTTCTCCACAGCCATGCCGTTTGTTTTTCGCCTGGAAGCCTGAACATTTATTGATGAATCCATATTTGTACTTACAGCAGCCTCTCCAATCATTTCTTTAGTCATGTTCTATGTGGTTTGTAATAGTGCGTGAAAGTGGAAAGCAAAGGTATGCAAATATCAATAATAATTATGTCCTCTGTATGCAGATTTCGTGAATATTTCTGGAAATTCATCTTCTAAATTACTTTTGTACAATTTAGGCAAATGTAAACATGCACTTTAATAACTGTGGAATAGTTTAGAGTGCAATCTATACTTAGTTAAGTCGCTCAATTAAGGGAGTACTGTAAATAATGTATGTATATATTGTATATGTATATATAGCTGCCATAATATTTAAATGTTTTACAATTTAATGCATTGTTCTTGTAATTCAAAGTAACAGATCCATTATTAGCATATATTTAACCATTTTAATTAGTACAGTAATGCTGCAATTGATTTAAGATATGTATTAAAAACTTAGACCTTGGAATATGGATTCCTCTTACAGAATTTTTTAGTCAGTGGTGTTTGCTTAGTGCAATCATGTATTTTACAGAGATGTAGTCTAATTCAGCTGTGGATTTTGAAAGCGAAAAAAAAAGTATGCTACCATAAGTTCTCTATTTTAGATGTATTATAAATGCTAGGTCCTTGTTTCATTACTGGTTTTACAAAGGCTCCTAACAGTCCTAGGCTACAGTAGTATTAGTCGCTCCTTATCCCGGTAGATGTCTTTTCCACTACTTTGAAGTCAATTAACACGAACAAGAAATGCTGTAGCAAATCTTAACAGTGCTCTGGAGATAAAATTTTTCATGTCCAGTCAGGCATCCCCCCCTATCTCCCTGCCTTTTGTACCACCATTTTGTACCACCACTAACATACTGGCATTTTTCTACTCTCCTTTACCTAAGATTTTGAAGGACCATAGACCTGAGGGGGTTCTTGAAGCACCTTCTACCTACGTGAAGCTGCTGCTGAGTCTCGCGTATTCCTAGATGTGGGGACTTGGTGTTGTTAGAGTGATTCACAGCAGCTGCAGGCATCTTCTGCTCTGCATGTGACAACTTTGGAAGCAAATGAAACAACAGGCTGAAGACAAGTCTCATAAGATCTGTTGACACATCATCTATTTCATTAAGGTTCAAATATTCCACAGCAGGATGCAACAGCCAAACTCGCTCAGCCAAACCAAGATGCTTTCATATATGAGTTGATCTACAAACCAGGAGAGAAAAGATGGATCTCACCCACATTGGCCTTATTCCAGAACAGCCTTACTGGAGATTTATCTATAAATCAACCACACAGCCATCTCTTGAAAGGGTCAATCCTTATTATTAAAACATCACTTACAGAGAGTTGAAAATCTAAAATGTGTTTTACAAAAATAGACTGGTATTTTTCCCCCAGAGAGCTGACAGCTGTCTGTACCCCACTGAGCCACAGGGACCCTTTTAAAAGTAGTTCCTCATTCAGAAACAAGAAGCTGCCTGTAGCTAGCATTCAATAAATCACCACTTTCAACTTTGGTTGCTCACTCTCAGATGTGTAATCGGAACATAGATTCATAGATTTTGAGGCCAGAAGGGACTGCTCTGATCATCTAGTCTGACTTCCTGCATAACACAGGTCAGAGAATATCACCCAGTGACTCCTGCAGAGGAGGGAATTATTCTGGTCTTCTATTTTAGATTCTGCTCTTGCAGTTGCTGTTGACCAGCAAAACATGCTTCTACCGTAAAATAGCGTGCACATCACCTTACTCTGGAAACCTTCCAAAACAGCAAGCCGGGCTTTTAGATTATGTTTGTTTATAAGGAGTAGAAACACAGCAAATAATCCCGCAGAGAAAGTCCAATGTCCCCCACCATCTTGTGGGGAATATGGTCTTCTTGATAGAGCTGAGAATAACAGAAAGGACATGGCTGATCTGGCATATCACTGATGGGTCAGGGCAGCCAGGTATCAAACAGAAGTGTGAGGAATATAAAATCTGCCTTTCGGAAAATATGGATGAACAACCTAAATCCTCCCCAAGGGCCAAGACATTTTGTATGCCCCATTTTACTGAGGGAGGAAAGGTTTGTAGAAAGAGGTAATATCTTTTATTAGACCACCTGGCGGATCTGACGGAAAAAAAAAAAAAAAAGGACAAAGTATCAGGCATGCAAGTCCTTCATCAGTTCTGAAATATAATTTTATTGATACTGGCCCTAGGATATCTCGAAGGGCCATGGAGCTTTCTCGCCTAGTCTCTTACCGCGTGCTGTCTGTCTGTCAGCCCCACCTAATTGCTTTTGAATCAGTCAATCGATTTCAATCACATTGTCAGGGGGAGGGGTAAAGGTTTCGCAGATATTACATTCTCTCACGTTTCAAGAAAAAAAAGGTCACAAGGCAAAAGACAGATCCAGATGTGTGCACCAAAGAGGAAAAATAGCAGGTTGATCACAAGAGAATCTACCCTGGCAAGACAAAGAAGAAAGTGATTTTCATCTGGCCTACATGGCATGGAAGTCTTTCTTTTTAAACTCAGATCCCTATAAGGTGTCTCAAGAAGTAATCCAGGTATTAAAACCAGCCTCTTTGTGCCTACCTATTTGCACCACCTTTCCCAGTCCATTGTACAAAATAGCAAAGTTTGCTCTTTTTCTTATAGTAACTACAAGCACTTTTTCCTTGTTCTGTGATTGTAGTGGTGATAGCTCATGGCTGTGGTTTCTGAGAGCCCCAGACAAATTCTCTTCTCCAAACACCTAGCTGCTAGCTGGTGAGCTTTGCACTTACGTGGAGATAGGAGCTATGAACCAACACCTGCGTTCTTGCATAAGATGTGGCAATGGCAATCTGTCTCACGAGACCCTTGCTGTTTACTGAGGAATGGGTTGAGATCTAGGTCTGGAGTTCCCTTGGGTAACACTCTGCAACTGGGGAAGCTCCTCAGGCTGTGATTTGCTCTGAAAACTCTTTTTTTTTCATCCTGTCAGCCAAATCCTGATGAGAAGAGAAAAACAGCACAAAAGGTGTTGAAGAGACAGAAGGTGTCAGAAAACAGTGATTTGACAGCTCTTGCCTTGTGGGCAACTGTGCTGACACAGGGCTTTCTTCTCTTATCAAGGTGTTTTGTAGTCTTGTCTCATTCTGTGTGTCCAGTAGCCTTCTACACTAACCTCCTCTAAAGGCTGATTTAAATGCAATCTCATGCAGCTTCCCTTCTCTTCCTGTTTTCCTACTCTCATTCTTCTCTCCAGCCACAGAGTTCCAGGATTTCTTCCCACCTTTAACAGTTTTAGCTGTAGGTGTATCCCCAGATTGGTTCTCCTTCCTGGTGAAAGGGTGACCTCATGTTCATGGCTCAGGAAAGGGAACTGCATGAACCCCTTTCCATTCCCAGCTTCCAGTGTTATCCCGGGCGAGTGACTTAACCCTGCCTAAGATCCCTTCCTTAATCTGAATTTACTAATATCTGATAAAAAGAACAGCACGTATTAACTCATTCCTGCTTTTAAAATGTGTAGGCACACTGGGAAAGAAAGTCCTATGGAAGAACCACGCGTTCTTCCATAGGACACGTTAAATCAGTGTCTGATTTCCTCCATAAATGCCACCACAGTGACATTAGTCACTGATTGAGGACTGCCACTATGTTACTCACTGTGGAACAAGTGTCAAATAATTGCTTTCTGGAAAAAGAAGAAGGGCTGGGTTAAACCCTCAGGTCATGTGCTTCCAGAGTGTTCTCACAGAGTCATTATGTTTTCAACTGTCCCCGGCTAACCACTTCCCCCTTGAGAAGAAAGACAATCTTGTGGTGAAGGCAACAGCATGGTCCAAAGGCAACTCACACTCAACTCCTAGAAGACCTCCTGAGGGAGCTCAGGTAAACCAGCACATCTCTGCATGCCACCCCTCCTCTGCCTGCTCTGGCTGTGAGCTCCTGGGGTCCCCATGCGTGAGCAAGCACCAAGAACCACCTGAACCTGGTAATACCTCAGTACAAGGGGCAGCATCAGTACCAGAAAAACATCTGAAGCCCGGTTTGCTGGTGGGACATCTGCAGTGTGGGACACCGGGGAAGACAAGCTGGGAGGAAGACGTGAAGGATGAGGTGTCAGAGCTGAGAAATAGCTTGGGTATGCCTTTTACAGCGCCGTTATGACATGTTCCTCCTCTGTAGTCATTGAAACTAGAGCTCCCTCCGCCCGCAGCTTAACTTCCTCTATTTTTAGCCACTCTACCTACTTACCTAACCAGAAACAATAATTTCTCATTTATTAAAATGCAGGCAGGTTAGACACAAAGAAACACATAGTGCAATTAGTGCTAGTAAAGTTAATACTGTTCCCCAGGGTTCTTTTATAAAAAAAAAATCTTGTAACCGAAGTCTTGCCTTTAGCAAATTAGCTAATGATGTTGCAGGTATAAACTTTAGGGGCTGACCCAGAAGAAGACGGTGCATGAAGAAATAATCCAGATTATCTGCTCCATAAAATGACAAAATAATACATGCAACCAATATTCCAGTGCCAGTAGAGAGCACCATGCAGCTCTCAGAAATACATGTTAAAACAATCGGTTAGTTAGAAATATGGATTTTCTGTCACATGCACAATCTCAGGCAGCTTCAAAGTGTGTTAATAAAATGTTAGCAACTGAAGAACCTGCAAGAGTCATTTCAGTAAGAATTTTTTTTTTTTTAAACAGAACCCATATTATAATCAAAAAGAATGATACACTTATTTGATCTATTTTGAGAATGGAGTCAGCTCAAGGTCAATTGCTGATCAAGAACAATGGAGGAAAACTAGGTGAGATAATTTTAAAGCTGTTTGAATTAAGACACAGCTACAACCTGTTTGAAAGTTAATTTATAAGAAATTATCTCAATTTGCATAATTTGAGTGTTTTTACCCTGGTACCTTGAAGAGGTTGATCTACATATGAATTGGAAGACATTGCTACAGATAATTTTCTCCCCAGAACTCCCCAAATCAGAACCCACACATGGAAAACATGTGCTCTGGAAGAATGATCTAGCAGATATGAAACTTCTGTTTCCAAGGAAGTAGCTTAACATTTCAGGCAATACACAGCGCAGCCTCCAAAAAAGGCGCCGTTTGCCCCAAGCAGCAACTGAGACTCCTTTAGTGGCGAATTAGGCAGCCCAACGCATTCTGGACCAGCTAAGCTCCTCTGGTTAATAACCAAAAGCCACCTGCAGAAGTTCAGTAAGCACCCTTTTGTGCCCCTTTAACAAGCACACTCTCTCACGTATAGAATAGCAAGTTTAGCTGAAGACAGCCACAGCTGTCTTCCCTTTCCCCGCAAATGAAAGGGTCTGCACTCCTGCCACAAAACGGTTATCAAATGCAGTGTCAAAGCAAGTGTTTCCCCTCCATTGTAAGAGGCAAGCTGAATACTTTCGGCACAGCTTTCAGTGTCTTCAGACCCAACTGCAGCTGCACACACTCCAAACATTCTGCTAGCGACTTCCTGTTTGCATTCCTTAACTGCGGAGAAGAAGGACATTTCTTTCCAAGTCTGCTGCCTGCTCCTGGTTTTCCAGCTCTCTGTGTCTTTCTGTCTGTCTCTTTGTTCTTCCTTTAGGAAATCTTTGAGATTCATGAGCATAACAAGAATCCCTTGCCTCTGAACTCTGCTTTTAAATTGGCTGGTTGCTTCAGAAAGTGGGGGGAAAAAAAAAGAAAAAAAAAGGAAAGAAAAACAGCCACTTTAGCCACGGCAGTGTTCATTTACACTAACGGCATTCTGGTGCTAGACTGAACCCTCTGTGCATGTGTGTGCATGTGGCTTGCACGGAGATCGGAAAGCCAAGTACTGTCCAAAGATGCAAACGCTGTTGCCTCCTGCGAGTGCCACGAGGAGCATTTTGCATTCAGAGCAGTGTCAAACGCCCCCTTTCTGGGGCTTTATACCCTCACCCGGTGCTTTCGGGAGACCACACTCTGCCCTCCAGGAGGGCTCCCTGGGAGCCAGACACGCGCATCTGAGGTCCAAATTAATGTCTGAATCAGTGCGTGTGACTCAAGGATGCAGTATTGAGACTGACAGGCCCTGACCATCATTTCAACTTTCTCTGCAGCTATGAATACTGATGCTTCTCCCTTGTGGTAATTTTGCTTACCCATTTCTGCAACCTCAAGGGCTCACCTCTTTTTCTCCCATCTCTTGTTCTTTCAATTCTTTCTCTGCTGTGTCTCACTGGAATTATTGCTAAATGCTTAAATCTCATACCTGAAACATCTATGAGATGATTAAATATGAGAAGAGAACCTCAATGATTTTGTAAAAAAAGCTTCAGTTTCATGGTCACCAGCAATGCCCCAGTCGGATCTCAACTAGTGGATTAACGTTCCTTTTACACAGTGAAGATACGTGATTTCTGTCAGTCCTTGGCTTAAAAATGCAACATCAGCCATGGCTTTCTAAATAACCATATCAAATAGACAGAGAAAAGCAACTAAACTGGAAATCAGATTCCACTGAAGGGACACCAACACAACACCTGCTGTCCCTCTCCCGCTTTCAGGAGAAGGACTTCTGCTGTGCAAAGGAGTCTCTGGAGCATGCAGGGCAGATAACGTTACAGCAACTTGGAGGATTTTGTTTCAGCTGATGCTTGGGAAAAGGGCCAGCCCGGAGAGCTCTAGCAGGAGGCATGGATATTGAGGCAGAAGAGTGGCTTGTGCAGCTCTGGCACTGCTGCATGGTGCAGGCAAGGGAAGCCACAGGGCTCTGAGCACCAGGCAAAGGGATGCACAAGTGCTGAGCAGCTCCCAAGCAGGAGCACGAGGGCTGTGCAGCAGGGCGGCACTGGCTCTGGCAGCTCCAAGCGCACTTTGTTGCTGCTCCGCAACAGAGACTGTTGTGTCCTCTGCACCTTGGGAAAATGAGAGGAAAATAACGTATTTGTGTAACTACTGGCAGGCTTTGCCAAAGCAGCTGCCATAGGCTCTATGTCAAAGCACCAGGGGAGCGCCTAATCCCCTTAGAAATTCAAAGGCATGTGAAACATTCTGTCATTACACTGTCTCTCTTCTACTCATCTCTTGCTCTTTGACTCTTCTGCATCCAGTTCCAGCTTCAGACAAGGGAAGCAGAGCTCACTGTCAGCATGATAAAATCACATTGTCTCCAAAAACAGAAAAGAAAGGCCACTGTCAACAACTGGCATTAATTGGATGGATGGGTCAAAGAGACACTCTTTTCCCACTGCAGAAGGCTGAGACGCAGGGCAAGGAAATACAGAGGGAGTCAGTCAATCTTGATCCTGCCATGAGCAAGCCGTGCTGTGTGTCTGTCTTGTGTTACAGCCGAGAAAGCTGCAGCAAGATCTTCTGCCTCGAAAACTGGTGAGCAGAACCACAGGATCTCTGCACAGGAGTCCAGCAGTGCTAGACTCAGTGGACACAAACACACAGACTGATTAATGCCAGCTGATGCTCCATCTTGGAGATTTTTCAAGACTTTCACTGAAATTGAAATAATAAAATCTAAGTAAACAGAAAATAAAGAGATGTTTCTAAGCTTGGGGGGAAAATATCTTCTCTCCATGCAACCAGACTGACTCAGCACCACAATTTTCTCACTGTCTGGGCAAAACACTTCCTTAAAGGAAAACTGGCTTTGATTTAGGGGTCCTCCGCTAATGCAGAGACAACATCGAACCTCATTTTCTTGTAATCAGCATCACACCTGGGCAACTGTTTTGACATGACAAAAGAATGCTAAACATCATTCAGAGAACTGAGAGTAAGGTGCATACTGATCTGCTTCTGCAATCATGGCTCAAGAGGCAGCAGTCAGAGTTCCTGATGCTTTTGCATTTTGGAGGCAGTGAACTGAGGCCCTCTGACAAAAATATCACCCAGTGTGTTTTTATTACCACATAATCCATGCCTTTGCCACTTGTCCACATACCACTCTTTAATGGAAACCTCATGTCATCCTGCTCTTTTCAGGTCCTGATTAACTCTAAAATGCCCAGATTTACAAAGCTGCTGGAGGAGAAACAGACCGTCTTTAATCAAGACTGTGGAGGAGACAGAGTAAGAGAAAGAGACCTTGATTTGCTTTTTGCTTGGAACTGATAAAGAAGATTAAAGGTAAAATATGGAAAGAATTGTGCTCCACTCAATGTCTTCTGTGCTTACAGATACAACCCCACATGATATTAAACAGCATGCCATAAGAAAAGACATAAATTACAGAAACAATCTGACAGTTCCCTGTTGTTCTGGACAACCAATGGTGTTAGTAACATTTTTATTATTACTATTATTTTTCTACTACCTGGAGGATGAAGAACCAAGCTTTCTGATGTCCCTTGAGTTTTCTGGGTGAACACTGATAAATACAGTTGATTTATATTAATTTTAAATCACTGCTTGATCATGAACTCTCCTAGGACATCCTTATTTTTTCTTTTTGTTTTTGTTTTTCTTTTTCCTTTAGAGACATAATAGTAGGACAAGACTTACTCTGGCTTACTCCCAAAGCTGCAGAAGGTAGAGCTTCCTCTAAACAGAAGACCTCGAGACTGAGAATTGAGAAAGTTCATTTCATTTCGTGGGAGGTCTAGTAGGATTATCTTCAGGAAAGTAATCAAAGTTTCTGCTTCAATGTCAGGCAGACTATTTGACCTTTCTGAGATGCCACCTTACTATTTATATGATCATCTAATATGTCTGGATATGCTGGAGAATACTACAATAATTTCAGGTTTCAGCCCTGAGATTTTTTTCCTCAAGGCTGTGAATCATACTAAGAGATCACAGAATTCTCCATAAAGGAGATCAGGAGCTATCAACTCTTTACTTCCTTTCTGCAAGGATCTAAAATTTGGGGCTGAATTAATACCACACTGAATTTAAGACACATCGTCATATGTTGCTTGACGCAACAATGACATCATGTCTCCTGCTGATTGCTAAGTTTAGCCATTTCTCCTGAGTTCCATAAGAGAAAATGCAAAGGAGAGGCTTGCTTGTGCTACAGACACTATTATGCAAAATCAGTTGAGTTTCTGTTGTAATACAGCATTAGACTTAACTGAGATGCTTCTTCCCCCAAAATTTGTGTGGTCCAATCTATTATAAGATGTTTGGCATGACAAAAATCTGGAAATTTGCCATTAAGTTGCAATAAGTTCAGCAAGTAATGCTGATAGGATTTGAACATTAACTCACCAATGGAGAATGCCAGTGCATTTGTAGGATCATCAGTGTAATGGATTCTGGCATTCCCCTCTTACCATCTTTACAAATGTCACTTTCATTCTATTGTAAATTAACCCCAATTTCTTCCAAAGCTCCAAAATAAAGCTTGCTTGCAAGCAACCAACCCCATCTACTTGGCTGTTGAAGAGATTACAGCAGGAAACGTATACGAATGATATATGGACAAATCGTTAAAGATGTATAGTGGATATTCCCTAATAAAACTACCGTCTTGATGAAGTGTTAGCTTAGACTTTATTTCCTGCCACAGGGCTACCAGAGGCACAAAGTGTCCCAAGTAAATGGCAGCAGGGTTCCTCAGCTAATTGATCAGGTTAACACGATGTGCTAGGTCCCGATCTGATGCAAATCAACAGAGGGCCTTTAAAGTGAAAGACAGTGACACCAGTGCATACCACTGATGGATCTGCCCTTAACCCTGCCCATTTAATATTGGAGGATTTTATTGCTTACCAGAGTGTAGTCTGCCATCCCTCTATCAATTATTCATTCTGGAGAGCAACCTTCTCTGTGCAGTAGCAGGAAAATCTGTAGGTTAGATCTAATTTACTCTTTTAACCAGTTTACTCCAATATCAAGTATTTAAATTGGCCTCACTGTGCTTTCATACGTTACAGCCATATATCAAAGCAATTTGTGCAAATGCCAGCTGAGCAGCCAGCTATATGTATCATGTATTCTGAGATTACACAGTTCCAAATGCCTTTGTAAAGCAAACCTTTCATGAATAAATCAGGAAATACCCTGATGCATGCTTTATGTAGAGCAAGGTATTCTATTTAGGTCACAGGAAGGTTCTGCCAGGTTTGCTAAAATGAACAAATCCCCAGTGTGTGCTCTCACTCCACCACATTTCATAACACAAGCAAACATCTCCCACTCAGTCACCACTGTACATTTGTGACTGCTGATGACCCTGCACTTGCTGAGCAGTGGTCTGATCACCCAAAGCTCAAACGACTTCCGAATGCAAAGGCAAACGGCTCCGGTGCCTACAACTGCTCTCTGTCACACACAAGGACTGGCAAGGGTAAAAAAACACTGACCCAAATTAAAACTCTGCTCCTTGATGCCTGGAAGCTCCCTAGATCAAGTACCTTTCCCAGTGGGCTGGAAAAGCAGGGGACAGTAGACAGATCAGGTAGCACAACACGTATGGCAAAGTCCTCGGTGCTGTTTGTGATCCTTGTCCGAGGAGCTGACAGGTAGATGTGAATCAGCCCATCAAGAACAGAGCACCTAAAAGCAAACCCAAGCCATGCAGTCATCTATTTCCCCTGCCACGAATTCAAGATGCTGCTGTTGGTCTGATCTCCCTTCCTGCAGCGGAAATGTCTATGATAAGGTTCCAAGCGTAAGGATTTCCAGATTTCCAGACAGGCTGAAGTGATAAGTTATCTAGAGTGGAGGAACAAGGAACTAAGCACAGAGCATGCTTTTCCTTTGAAAGATCTGGCACTAGAAAGGGGAAATACTTCTAAGAATAAAAAAAAAAAAAAGAAAGAAACAAGAAAAATGGTAGCAAAGTTAGGGAGAAATAAATCACACCCTCCAAAAAATGTCAAACAGAGAAGTGTTCTTTCTTCAAAGAGGTAGTTTTTGAGCATAAGGAAGTGGAGCCCCAGGCCAGACTTTCTGCACAATATTCCCATTCATGCTTGCAGGAACGCTGCCGAGCACCAGCGAGGTGGCATGGGTGGGAGAGGACAAAGTTGAACCCTCTGGTGGTGACGGCGCTTCCCACTCTCCCATCTCAGTTAGTGCCCGTGGAGCTGCCTACCTAGCCCTACCACACCTGCACTGAGTCTCCACCTTTTGCAGGCATCCTTCATGACAACAGGACTTTCTTTTCCCATGCTTTCCCGACCGTCACCTCTGCCACACGCCAGTCTCACTGGCCGCACTGTCACCCACCGTGCGCAGGCACTGTGGCCACAAAGAGAAGGGTGGGAAGCAGGTTCAGCAGATCTGGGTTCCTGTGATCTGAGATGCTTTGAGGGGCTTCAGTTTCCTGTCAGTAAAAATGCAGATTGCACTTACTTCTTCTGCAAAGCATTACGTTTTATTTTGATAAGTGAGGCTAAGCTACACCTAAGCATCAAGATTAACAGTCTCCAGCACAACTTCCAGCTGCCATCATGACTCTGCTTTACCAGCAAAGACTTTACTCCTTGAGGAACTGCTGCCTTAGCACCTTGTCACACCAGTCTCTTGCTCAGATCATCAGAATCCAGCCCTAGAAGAAGATGCTGGAGTAATGCGGGCTGCTTTGTGTAAGCCCAGGACTCTGCTTTCAGGGTTATTTGCTGAAGCTTTCTGATTGTTTGGAAATTTGCTGGCCTGTCTACATAAGAAGTATTGAAATAGATCAGTTACTAAAACAGCGCGGTGGCCTGTGGAACATCTTCCTCCAACTAATGGGAAATCTTCAACCAGTGACACTTACTGCAAAGTGTAAATAAGTCCAGGACATTTTCTTAACTATTCCAGGCTCTTTTTAGATCACAGTAGAGAACAGTAAGAGAAAACCGCTCTCTGTACCATTTATGTCTGTTTCATACCTTTCATGCTTTTCCTTGATGTAAATTCAACCTGGATCAAGTTTGAGGACATCATCAAGACTGAAGAAAAAATAAATCAGGCAAGGGCAGGAACAAAGAGAGAAAAAGTAAACCCCAAGGATATTAAGAAAGAGAACTACAAGGGGAAAATACAAAATTTTAGGCTGTTAAAAGTAATTCAGAAAAAAAATGAACAAAATGGATACAATTAGAGGGACAGCATCACCCTAGACGTAGCTGTGATATTAAAATCAGTTTACTTTCATCTTTTTTCCTTCAGAACCACTGGGGGGTTCCTATCACACTCCAAGTTATATATCTTTGCATAGTGAAAGTAATGTAAGCCCCACAAATTGTGGAAAAAAAATAAAAGAGGTTTTCTTGCAGAATCCTTGTTTTCCTTTTTAATTAATACATTTTCAGTCTTTTTTTTCTCTGCCTTTCTGAGTCTCCAGAGCATACTTGGGCAACGTTTCCCAGTCTCACTGCTGCAGTAGGTGCTAAAAATTTGCCTATTTCAAAATGCAATCCAAGATGTTGACTTTCCAGGAACTGAATCTTGAAAAGAAACACCAAGTATCAGGAGACCCATGATAAAATCACCAGTGCCAACAATGCTGCACGTTAAAATTTTTAATAATTAATATTACCTTGGGAGCCAGCAAATGGCCCCAAAATATACACAGCGCGACTTAAAAACACTCTTAGCGCATTAATCTTCCAACTAATGATTAGCAATTTATATTCTAATGGGGCCTGTAGGACGCAGGCGGCATTGAGGTTCCATTGTTCGGGGAGGCGGCGCACGCAGGGGGACATTGAACAGACGCGCTAATAAACAAGGCAGACAAGAAGCCAGAAGGGAAGGGAAGGCACACATAGTTGAACTGTCTTGCCAGAGATCACGCAGCAGGTCTGTTTCTCAGCCTCGCCGAGACTAAAAATAAGTGCATACGGCGCTAAGTCTCTGGAAAGATTCTAATTATTCCCGAGCCAAACTAAGATAAGAAGAATATAGGCTGCATTGCACATATTCTTTGGGGATAGGTTGAGCACCAGCTGAGGAGAGGAGCAGAATTCCCTCTGGAGGCATTTTCCTGCTAATTGCACAACTTAAGGCACTTCCTTGAAAGTCTTTATGAGTTACAGACATGAATTGTGAGGCGAGGGCCACAGCTTCTTCCGAGGCACCCAGCACCATCCACTGAAGAAGAACGCAGAAGACAGAATACTGTCTCTCCATTGGGAGTTTATTAAGGAGGTGAAAATGCCCGTGAGAAGCTGTGCAAAACTCCCACAAGATCCCCTCTTGCAGCACGATGCGAGTTCTGCATTTGGGTAACAGACCAAGCAGCCCTGGTTCAGACTGCACTTTTATTTCACACAGCTGCCATTCTGCTTTTGTAATCCTACCTGTGACTTACATAAGCAGAACTGAAGGGCTGCAAAGTTCATGCTAATCAGGGAACGGCTGAATAATGTACCAACCTTAATATTCACCCCTGCCCAATCTTTTGGAAAATCATTTGGGACCAGTCATTCCTGTCTACTAAGAATCTTTAAAGAAATTAGTGAGATTTGGCTCTTTTAACTTTTTTCAGGTTTTTGAAAAGATCCTTTCTGGTTAATGCTTTTCTTCATTAGAGTGGCTGCATATTCACCGAACGTGTACTTGGATGCATTCGCTCCGTTTATGTAGAAGTAGTGGAAATCTCTCCATTTACCAAGTAAACCAGGAAAGACATGTTCTTGCCTAACTGCAAGCAATATGTGAAATGCATCTATCTCAACTGGAAGCCACTTCTTGCTGAGGCAGGAGCATCCAGCCAATAATCAGTGCAGGTTCTCGGGTGACATAAGTGTCCCTTGCTCCACTGAGCTCAGGATTGTGTCAGTTAACGCTGGCTGAAACCACTGCCAGTGTTTTCTGTCAATGTCTTTTCTGCTATAACCCAGGCTGTTGTCTAAAGCTGGAAGACAGAGGACTGCCCTCTCTTTGGTCTTCCCACAAACGTGGTCACAACTACATGGCACAGAAAGCACAGAAGAAATGCAGCCCTCAAGTGAACTGAGTCAAGACCAGAATAAGTCCCTAGATATGATCCTCAATTTCATTCAACATGTTTTTTCCTCTCTTGCAAGCTCCCTTCTCCCATACAATGATGAGCTTCAGAAGCAGTTGTGATATCTGCCCTGTCCCAGCTGTCCCGAGAGCAAACCAAACTGATGATCATTGAAGAATCAGTGTTTGCAGCTGCAAACCTGTCTCACACTGCCACATTAGAAGAGCAGAGGAAATATTTGGGGCTTTTAAAATGAATTAGTGGATTTTTCTTTTTCTTTGTACAGCTGTGATTCACAGAAAATCTCTTCTCCAAACGCACTTAAGTTAAAAATAAAGCTAAGTATCACCCATCTAATGCCAGAGGAAGCTGCAGGTATGCGCATTCTTCTCCCACAGCAAGGCCAAACCAAACACCAGAGCTAACTACTGAAGAAACTGCTAACTTGTGAAGAGCCAGATCTTTAGCAGATGTAAAAACGTTTCATCACCTTCTGTGGAGCTATTCTGATTTACATCAGCTGGGAGTCTGAGCCAAAACATCCCCCCTAATTAGGCATATCTGGTTTTATTACTACCAGCACAAATCCAGATTAAACCAGGATCTTTTGTAGTCCAAGTTCATATCAGCACTTCTGAAATACAAATGTGTTCTTCAGTCCCTCAGAAAGTTCTGTGTGAATGACCTTGTCTCTGTGGTTTAACTTTCAGGACCAGGACAAAATATTTGGAACAGTCAAACGCTCAAGAGAAAAGAGGTACGTGGGCTGGTAAAACAACTTGCAGAAGGGTACGTAGTAATAGCAGTACTCTCTGCTTGATTTTATGCCTTCCAAAAGCTATTTGTCCTGAAATACCAATACAGGCTCAACTTTAAATTTTCACAAGCATAACAAATGGCCAGGAGGTGCAGAAATTATGACTTTGCCTCTTATGCTTGTCTTCTGATGGCTGAACTGAAGCACAGAGACTGAATCTGCAGTCCCTCACACCTGCTGTCACAGAGCGGTGGGCAATATGTATTGCTGGGTTGGTAATTAATAATTGCAGAAAGGATTGTCAAATTAAGACTAGGATGTTATAGGACTATCAAGAAGCTCTGCCAGTGTCCTTAGGAGTTTTCTAAAACAGAAGGCACCTGTGAGGTCTTCACCTGCCAAAACTTCATTCATATCTCGAACTTAGCAGAGAGTTACTTATTTTGATCATAATTTCTTGAAACTGAGAGCTTCTGCTCTTCTCTGTCAGAGTGCGAACCAGGTTCTGATCATTGGGGCTTGGGAGCAGAAAGGGGTTAGGAAATGTGCTGCAATATTAGTAGCCATTGGGGGTTGCAGGTAGAACAACAGGAGAAGTTTCCACCTGCATGGAGAGGATGTTCCAGTCATGACACAAATAGCAAATAATGATAAATAATCAAATATTCTCCTGACCCTTCATCTGAAACAAACCCATAGGCTACCACCTGAGCAGACTCAGCAATAACACAGAAAACAGCAGCCCTCCCTCCATCCCTGGGTTGTGGACAGCCCCAGAGAGGAACATAGGTCTGAACATCCCTGCGATATTCGTGCTGCATGGGGTTCAAAAAAGGGGGATCTAGATTTTTTTGGCTGTTGAAGTTGATATCATTTAGCAATAGGGCTCTTCAGAAACGAACTGAAACTTTGGCTCATTCTAACCCATTTCTCAAAATTTTATTTTCTTCAGCTGACAGTGCTTGCAGTAGGAAGTGTCAAGTACCCCTAACAAGTGATTAAGATGGGCAAAACTAACTTCACAAACAGGCTGCCTGACAAGTCTTCCCCATCAACACAGGCTACAGAATCAGCATTCAAATGACCAAGGAAGCTGACTCTATTGACATCTGGCTTCTGTTTCAGCACATTAATTATCCTCTTGGGTTCTCCCATCTTCAGCTGCTTCCACACAGATGCCATCTCATCATTTATCTGCTCCAACATTTTCTCCCCATCTTGAACAACTGAATTCTTTTCTTCTTGCATGGCATTCCTGCCTCAACAGATGCATTTACCCTGCCAAAAGAGCCTTCCCCATCAGTGTTTGTCTCAGCAATGTCTTCAGAACACACTGAGCTAATAAAGAAGAATACACTATTTTGTTGAACACGTGGATTCCAGGACACAGCTGTGTCACAGTAGGCTCCATCCAAAATGATAAAGGAATCACTAAGAAAGAACGTCCATCATCAGCAACTTCAAAGAATAATGGGATACAGCTTATGCGGGTGTGCGCAAAACTCATTGTGCTGTTGGGACAGGAGGAGGCAGAGAGAAGACTTGCAAACATGACAGGTCCCAGGAGGGATTCAAACCCAGCAGAGATTAGTAGTGGATCTGACATTTGCAGTGATACAGAGTATGAAAGGAGCCAAAATTCTGTGTGAATATTCTGGGACATTCCAAGTAGTAGGTGCAAGCAGTATGGACCATGAGACATGAGAATGAAAAAATCTGGATCTCTAGTTTCCCATCCTGTGCCTGACCCTACTAGCTTGTTAGGAGTACAGCAGACAGCAGCCACTTATTCCAAAAAGCAGGATGCTATTCCTTTCAGAGTCTTGTTGCTGTGACTTCAGAAACCTAAGTGGTGTCTCTTCCAGGAGACTGACAGCAGGCTAACTTGGATTTTGACAGAATAAGGATAATGGCTGGAATCTTTTCTGGAGCACAGACATTCGAATAAGTTGCTTGTGCCAACAGCTCTCTACACTTCAGGATCAATAAGCCTAGTGAGATTCCTGGGCTTGGCAACTGCTCTCTTATAATTGCAAAACCAACAGCTTTCATCAATAAATCAGCCTAACAAGTAGCCTGTCTAGGACATCCCATCAAGAGCACTTCTGATGATGCAGCAAGTTGTTCCCAGCACTGCACAGTTATTGACTGCATAATATAACACTGCTGTAACATAGAATCAGCCAGGTCCAAGCCTGTTGGAGACTCTGGAGAATGCACTGCAATTCACAAGTGCTTTAGAAAATCACAAGTGGTAAATTATTTCTCTTTCCAATTTCCACAATGCAAAGTTTTATCATATTAACACACTATATCAGTATGGCGAAGCTCTATCACCATATGAAAATGGTGAAAAAGGGCTCCAAAAGGCAGGATTAGAATAGATGAATTTAAGAAAACCTTTGCAAAAGAACCAACAGGGAAGAAGCTCACCAAAACATTTGCCTGAAATTTTCAAGGGAATAAAAACATCACTAGACTGAACCAATCCGTCAGTACAAAAATATTGCAGACCATTATTATTGTGTCCATTTACTGCTGCTTCAGTCAAGCAAACAGTACACAGATTTCAAAATTCATCTCTTACTATATTACTCTGAATTTAAGCCCCAGACTTGGAATATTTAGATGAATATTTTATGACATATTCCCCCAACATTGAATTAGAGTGAAGTTTAAAACAAAGTAATGACTAAGAAATAAGAGCTCGTGTTAGGACTGCAGAATTATAATCAAAAAGCTACAATGTAAAGCTGATTTTTCAGGAATTCTGACAGTCATTAGTTATCCATCAAAGCGTATTGAACTCCTAGTGGTTTAAATACTAGAAATTGTTATTTCTTAATCCAAACTAAGGCGAGGGAGTGAACATAATGCATATTTGCTGAAAAAAAAAAACAGCAAGAAAAAAATCCTGCTGTTTTGTTTGAAAAGCAAACAAAAATTTGTTTGGAAAATTTGGGAAGCCTGAAACACTATACCAGTGTCTTAATGCAAGATCTTGGAGGAATGTCTTTGCTGAAGGAAGCCCTTTTCAAATTCCATATCTGACTTTCCTGGTGGGAAAGTCTAGAGAAATTGACCAGCGTCTCAGCAAAGTCAGTACAGGTTAAGGTGATGAGAAGAGGCTCCTCAGAACTGGAAGAAGGCAAATATCAGTTCTGTCCTCAAGAAGAGCAAGAAGTAGGGTCCAGAGTACTATAGGCTGGTTAGCGTCACCTCCATGCCTGGGAAGGTGATGAAACGGTTAATCCAGAGATACGGAGGACAAGAAAGTGATGAGGAATAGTCAGCATAGATTTAGGAAGGGTAAATCAAGCCTGTACAAATCTGATAACCTATGAGTAGATGAGTGGCTTGCTGAATGAAAGGGGGAGCAGTGCGGGTTGTCTCCCTTCAGGAGTCAGGACTTTTGACACTCTCCTGTGACATCATCATGGCAAACTGAAAAAGCGCGGGTTAGAGAAGTGACAGTATGGTAGCTTAAAAAACATCTGAAATGTTGGGCTCAAGGGATTGGGATCAGCAGTACAAAGGCCAGCCAGAGGCCAGGTGCTAGTGGTATCCCCAAAGATCTTGAGCAAGATGACAGTCTCCACCATCCCTCCAAAGCTGGACTGTGCACTATCTATCTCACCTGGTTTGCCTCCCTCACAGCTTTAAGGAGGGCTCTGGTGGACTCGCACTCCAAATATACCCAAGAAGAGGAAAATGGACTGCTCATGGCCAATGAGCCAAATAAGATCAGATGCTCAGTCATCATGTTAGCTCATTGTTTTCAAGTCTGTCACCAAGCCTTTTCCAGCATTAGCAATGCTGGCAACATTCAAAGAACCTGCATCTGTATTTTCAAAGTTGGGATATTGCCAGCATGGAAAGTCTTACCTGTTGACGTGTGCTAGTGGCAGTTGTTATGCTGAGCAATGGTTTGAGGTTATTCATGGTGGTGAACCCACTCCTCCCTCATTATCAGATGGGGGAACCAAAATGTAACCTTGACTATGCAACAGCTGCTAAAAAGCTTTCAGGTGATTTTAGATCAGAGTGTTCACCATCAGTCCTATCGTGAGTTTTTTTTTTTTTTGGTTTTCTTTTTCAGAGAGGACGTGTTTATTTTTGTCCCATTTACATGCACATTCTGCTTTTATGAAGACCATTCATTTTCTGGAGTTTTACTGAGCTCCTCTACCATTATTCTTCTAGATGAAGCATATTTATGTTGCAGTCCATTTGAAGTTTCTTTCCATATACTGATTATATACGAGGCAAAGAAGCCCAAGCTGATATAAAAAAGTCCACTTGACTTTAGGGAGCTCTTGTTTTTTTCTGAATTTGGAGAGAATCACAGAATTTAGAGACCAAAGATGATAATTGGTAAATTGCCTAGCCCCTTGTCTGCACATTTTCTTACAAATATAACAGGCATATGCCTGAACTTCTCTGTGTTTGGGCACTATCACAGCAGCTGCCCTAGCATGACTCTTGGACATGCTATGATCATGTGTAGGTTAAAAGATTTTGGGGAGGTTTGCAAAAGGAAGCATTCACCTTCTGTATCTGTAGCCTGTTTCTGCAAGAATTCAGTGGCACAAAACATCAACACCTGCTTGTCCTGAATAGCTACAAAGCACTGTATAGCAAACAAGCTTAACAAAAAAAAAGCATCCATGTCATCTGGACAAAAAAAAGAAGGGGAAGTAGTAGTGCATGAAATAGATTGCAGTGTGCATAAAATAATTATTTTCAGCTTGATTTGATGCTAGAATACTTGCTTGGGATTGAAGAACCAGCTGAGAACTCGCAAGTGTTTTTCATCAGAAGTTCTCCTGTCATGTGCTTTGGAAGGTTACTCTGGAAACAGAGCTGGATGGAGCCACCTACATGTGTATATTTACTTATTCTTCACTGGAACAGCCAGCAAGTGTAACATCTCAAGGTATCCAAAAGTCCAGAAACTGGAATGCTCTTACAAAACTTCATCTTCTTAAAACATAGGAATTTGAAGAGAAGCAAGAGGTAGTTCTTCTTGCTCCCTGAACAGCCCAGCTTTAGGAAGAGGGGCTATGAATGTCCTGGGTGATAGGATGGCAGGCTCTTGGGGCAGAGTCATGGTGCCCAGAGGGCTAAGAGCTAAATGTCCTAGCACCTGGAGCTGTGGAGCATGAAAGCCTTTGCACCAGGGTGGCAGCCTCCCTGGGAAGCCCTGGGGGCACCCAGGGTAGGATTCTTTTTGGTAGGGAAGAATTTTTTTCAGTCAAAACGGTATCTAACAATATACAGGAACAATTTCAGCTGGGGCTTCTAAGACCAATTGTTATACAAACAACAAGTCTCTGTGCTGCCAAAATCAGGCAGCTGCTCAGCTGATGAGTTGTCTCAGCAGAGTTCGGGACTGAACGACCCTGGAGATTTATAATGAAACTTGATCCCTTTCAAGCAGAGCTGAGTATACTAGCTGATACTACTACATTTTGGACAAAGAAGTGCTCTGACTACCCTGTTTCTAGGGTCTGCTTGGAAAAAAAGTCTTGAAATTTCTCCATGAGCCTAGACATACAGCTTGGTGAAGGTTAGAGAACTTTTGCATACCCTCAGTTTCTTAATGGGAGCCAAGTTACTGCCCTTTTGTCTCCTCCTCCAAATTCCATGGATTTCTCTTTTCTTTATTTATTTTTACTTATGTATTCCCTTTCCATGTGTGCCCACAAGGTTTCAGAATTTTCCCATCAATCTTCTTCTCCTACTGTTTGCTGAAGACCTGCTTAGAAACTCAGGAAGGCCAGACTGGGCAGATACATTCTTCAGGACAGCAAGGTCTTCTGAAACTCCACTGTGGGTACAGGAAGGGGGAGGCTGCTGGTGATCTTTATTTATTTTTCCATTCCAGCTGGCATTAGTTTCCCATTTCTTTGGTTCCCACAGTCAGCCGAGTCCTATTTGTTTTGTTTTTTCGCCATTCTGGAGGCTCTTATGGATGTGTACAGTAACACCAGATAAGGCAGCACTTTGTAATAGTACTTGAACTTGGTTGGTTTTAAGGTGCTGAGCAACATGGGAGCAGCACTTGAACTGGAATTTAAGGTGCCTTATGCAACTGTCAAATACCCAATGACTTTAAATTAAATAAAAAAAGTAAAACAACCAAAAGACATGGGAACAGAGATGAAATGTGTTTTACAATGGAGGCTATTCATGCCACCTAATTTCCTCTCTTTTTTAAAACATAATACTTTTCCTAGATGCATTTTCAATCTCCGAAGAGAAACTCTATGTGCTGTTTTTCCAGCTGCTGCATGTTTCTATGGCATGTTGTTGCCTTGTATGTCCTTTATCAGAATCCTTTGGGATATGTAATGAACATCACAATAAGAAGCTGAGGATGATACAAATAATTATAACGTGTGATGAGAACCCACTGTTACAAAGTCAATCTCTCAGCAAATTCATCAACTCAACACATGATGTACAGTACCAATTTTATGTAAATGACTTGTCTGATCCTGCTGGGCGAAATTACTCCCTGATGTAAACTCCATTAAATTCAACAGAGTTACACCAGCAATTCATTGTTTTGTTCATAAGATCTGAAACCATAGTTTGTACATCTCATTCATCTGGAAACCATGGTAATAAGAGCAAGAATGAAATCATTTGCTTCTGAGTATCAGAGGTATTATATGCTCTTTTGTTTAAAACAAAAGGCTACCTTAAATATTACCAATTACTCTGTTGTCATTTTATAAACATGAAATAATAGCTTAGAAAATCATATTGATTTATAAAACCCTAAAATATAGTAAGGAAGCCCAAGAAAGGCAATGGACTATTATTTCCTCAACTCTTGCAAGCTTTGGGACAGGAAGTTCAATAATTAGAATATAAAAGGCACTGACATTGTAAAGTGTCATAATAAAAGACAATGAAATGAGACTGAAACATGCACTGAAAGCAATTCCTTTGGTGAGAAGCTATCGCTTTTTCAAAGAGCTACCAAAACAAACAAACAGAAACCACACAAAAAAGCAAAATTCACAACTGGATTATTCTAATTTGGTAAAGATGTGTCAGTTAGCCTGAAGTTCTAAAATACACATAAATATTTAGGAGTCCTGGTTGACTACAAGTTATCCATGAGGCAGCAATGTTCCCTCGTGGCCAAGAAGGCCCATGGGCTCCTGGCTGCATGAGGAGGAGCGTTGCCAGCAGGTTGAAGGAGGGGATCCTGCCCCTCCGCTCAGCTCTGGTGAGGCCGCACCTGGAGTATTGGGGGCAGTTCTGGGCTCCCCAGGACAAGAGGGATGTGGAGCTTCTAGAGAGGGTCCAACATAGAGCAACAAAGATGATTAAGGGACTGGAGCATCTATCATATAAAGAAAGACTAAGTAAGCTTGGCCTGTTTAGTCTGGAGAAGAGAAGAATGAGAGGAGATCTGACCAAAAAATACCTCGGCGGCAAATGTAGGGAGGATGGGGCCAAACTCTTCTCAGTGGTGGCCAGCAGCAAGACAAGGACTAATGGGTACAAGTTGAAACACAGGAAGTTCCAGCTCCATATGAGGAAGAACTTTGCTGTGAGGGTGACAGAGTCCTGGCACAGGTTGCCCAGAGAGGCTGTGGAGGCTCCTTCTCTGGAGATCTTCAAAACCTGCTTGGATAAGATCCCATGCCACATGCTCTAGGCATCCCTACTGAAGCAGGGAGGTTGAACTAGGTGATCTCTAGAGGCCCCTTCCAACCTCATTTCATGACCTTGCATATGTACAACTATTTAAAGAACATAGTGCTAACATGTATGGGCCCCAAATCAAAGTGGGATAAAGACATACTTGGAGAAGTTTTCTGGCTATATATAAATTTTATAGTGCAGCCTCAATGAGGATGCTAAATCTGAACATCCAAGTCTTTGAGTACAATGTGACTTTATATATTATATCCTTATGTTAACTATGATGCCATCTAGATCGAACTTTCTTTTTTTTTATGCCAAATGTGAGAAACTGATATCTCAAAATCTTATGGAAAGGACTTCTTGGCTTCTTGATTCTATCAAGAATATTGATATTAGACTTTGGTCTAGGGAGTATAGGGGAAACAATTAGGTCATTTTCAGTATTGAACTTGAGCACCTAAACTGAAAATTGAGGATACAGCCTCCATGAAGCTTTCAAGATCACAAATTTTTTACCAGAGAACATGTTCTGTTGCTATGATTCAGAGCAAAGCAGGGTGATCAAAATAACTTTCTTGTCCGACTTCTGCTTACCAAAGCTTAATATGACCACTAGGTGAAATTTCAGAATGTATTTTCAACCTGGAAACTCCTTTGTCAATCACTGTTTCATGTATAAATGACAGCTAGTTTTGTGGCATCCTGCTAACAGACTACAGATAAACAAAAGCAGAATCAGATTGAGTAAATCATACTTAATGGCTTCTTTCATTTTAGGTTATGTCCTTTAAGGGCACTTAAAAGAGAAAACAAAAAAGACAGCCATTACACTCCTGGATTTGCTTGAAAAAGTCATCCAAAAGCTTTGTATATTGAAAATGTACCTTTATTTCTGTTTTTCTTTTTTTCCCATCTTCTGCCCTCCAGATGGTCTACTGTGATGACATACACCTGTTCAGCATCAGCTATTACCCATAGCGACATATGGCAGCTCACATATTGCCTAGGCTGAGGGGATCTGGGATTCAGGTCACCTGGGGTCTGTTTTCAAGTGGTGTGACGGCAGCTGTGGGAAACATGATGACTGACAGAAAATTGCTGTTCCTCTCACCAGCAGAAAAATTCAGATGTCTTTAAACACCCAGCAGCTGTATCTTAACTTCACCATGTTGGTGCAGACAAGCCAGCGAGTGGCTTCTTCAGCAAACATAGTGCAATGGAGGTGCAATCACTTTACGTATTTTCAGTGGGAGAAATTGTTCAACGAGGGCAACATGGGCTGCTGTGGTAACAGTTCTTGAAGAGTTCTGGCTAGAGAGGGCCGAACTGGTTCGGAAACTAAGGAGTCTGTGGACCTCTGCCCACTCTAAGAACAACATCTAAAACAAAATCTCTGTAGGTACTAAAATGTGCAAGTGATTTTGTTCCTCTGCTCTGATATTTCAGTAGCCACACATATTATGTACAATATACATAGGTAGATGGATATGTAGAGATAGACATCTAGCTATTAGATATATCGAGCAGAATCTAGTTTAAGATAGTGGGCATTTGGGGTTCTCTTGAGGCCAGACTGCTAGAACACTGAAGATAAAGTTAGCAAGAAGCTAATATTCATGAAACAAATGTGTAATCCAGGGCTTGCTTTGCTGATGCTGAAGTAATTTGACCAATTCTGGAAAAGAAACTCTTCTTGTGATCTCCCAGGAGAATCAACGAAACAAATTTATGGGTGACCCTAGGGTTTTGAGATGTTCTGCTAAACGCTGCTGACCCGAGGTTTTAGCTAGATTGCTTGTGAGTACTTTAAATTCTTGGAAATCTTCCTGACTGAACACAGAATGGGAACTTTTTAGAGGTCCAGCCCTTGTCTTTCATTTTCTAAAAGTGACCAGATATGTATTTCTTTTTCCTTCCTGTTGTTTTATTCTATATCTGCAGTTGATCAGAGCAACTACACTGCAGCTGAAGACAAGACTGAAACAGAACATACCTTTTGTAAAAACTTATTTTGAGCACCCCAAGCTCTGAACCCAGCCTATTGCTACATTTAACGAACTGTGGAGGAAATGCTTTGAAGTTTAAATAGAGAAGGACTGATATTCCTGCATCTTCTAATGTTCAGTGTAACTTAAATATCCAAGCTAAATCCAGGCCTTATGCAATAGGACCAATGTGTTTTATTGGACCATACCTCTTTTCTTTTATATAGATCTTAAGATCTTTCTCCTACAGCAACATATTCTAGTGTGTTCTCAAGAAGATATTGCCTATCCTTTGGATTTAATCAAGTATTTCCTCATGTACTATACTTTGAGCATAGAAGCTATTCTGAAGAAAGCAATCACGTTATCCAAAGAAACTTAGGATTTTACATCAGGATACTCAACTTTTATGCAAGGTCAGCATGTCACTCATTTTAAGTTCCTTGTGTTCCTCCTTCTATTTTTCCCCTAAGGAATATAATTAAGCGACTGGCTTAGCAGACAAATCTTGTAGACCTTAATTAGGTGATAGCTCAACTGAGTGAAAAAGGAAGACAGTAAGAGAAAAGCCTAATCAAAATTTTCCTTCAGAAATATCTTCCAAAGGGCATATGATTTGTCTTTGTGAGTAGTCATTTCTATATGTTTGAATCTTTCAATGAAAAATCACCTTGCTAGTCTCAATAATACAAATGTTGTATCTATATGTTCCCTTATGCATCCTTATTTTCACTGTTTCTACTCATACAATTAATGGCACTGAAGGAAGGAAATAATGCAGAAGGTGGGAAGAGCAAAGAAAAATGAAAAATTCTTCTGAAAAAAAAAAATCCCTTAACATATAATGCATACGGTGCTCCTATAGAATAATAGGAAGATAGAATTTTCTTTCCATACTTCCATACAGTTTTATCCACAAAATAAGGATGTACTCTTGGGTATATCAAGATTAAACCTATTGAAATTTGTGGAATTATTGATTCACTTCTACCTGGAGTACAAATAGCAGAATGTAGCCCCACAAGCTGAGAAAAAATGAAGGTCCCATGCAGTTTGTCTCATTTTCTGTTACAAAACAAATTGAGATATATTTTAATGTACTGTTTTCTAAGAATCCCTACATTTCACCTTTTCATACTCATGAAAGAATAAAATCCAAATGAAACAACAGAATCAATGGAACACTTTCTAAGCAACGGGCAACTAAATAATTTCAATTCTGGGTCACCCATTCAGTACTTCGAGGAGTACAGATGTTTTATTTTCCAGTGCTGGACGATAACCATGTGGTGAGCGTCAGTCGCTCCATGTTTATGAAATGGTATCTGGGTTTAATTTCTGCTGTCTGTCAATTGGAGCCTTTGATCTTGGCCTGGATTTTTTTTTTCCACTTCACTCTAAGTGACTAGAGGCTACTGCTGTCACTGACTCTTCAAATTCTGACTTCACTTTGCCAAGATGTAAAAGATTTATTTACAGGAATTCTCCCAAATATGATCCTTAACTGCATTATATTTTTTTTCTTTTCCCCTCAAGGTATTTTGCAGTGAGTTGTTGTAGGATTAACCTGAAGTAAAAGACCTAGTACAAGGCAGAATGGATCAGCATCTATATGAACAAACCCAAGTATTTAAGGAAAGAAGTTCAGTTTTAATAACTAATTGCAGCTGGGACTTCAATGTACTCTTCTTTTTTGAATCAAACTGAAATTCTCTGTGATATGTGTTAAAAATTATGGTTCAAATTTCTGATGATCAAGTTACATAGATTAAAGTAATGGATACCAGACTCTGCATCAATGCTGTTATAAATATGGATGAAATGAATGTACATTACACACTGTTATAAATCTGTGTGTTCAAGGAAAAGCATAAATCTCCATCACCTTTCCCTCCTCGGGATATGAAGGCTATGTCTATTTCTACAGTGTTTTCGATGAAATTACGAGTTGGAGTAATTTGCTTGTTCAACTCCTGGGTTTTTACAAGCGCTTCAGCAGCGGTTTATTTACAATGGCATATCATTAAAACACACCGAGCAGTGTGTGCCTCAAAGAGCCATGTGACTCTCCAGACATGCACAGAGGCAGGACCGGGGTGCATTCAGAGACATTTACAAGTGCTCGCAGCGCTCGCAGAGATTTCTGCCCCTGCAGACATCTGCCAGGTGTGGCATAACCACGTCTCTTTTCACTGTTTCCTTTCAGTGCCTGTCAGTGCACAGCTAAACAGTGGCAAATAAGAGGATGTGGTGAGGCCTTATGGTTAGAGGGAAAGGTCTGATTCTAATCTGTGATAAACCACTTGCTGGCTGCGTGCTACTGGGGAAAGCCCCAGAGCTCCTCTTGCTTGCTTTGGTGCAAGCACGTAGACTTCAGCGAACATTTAGGACTCCACTCTGCCCTCTCTCCACAGATGATTTGTAACGTTTTGGAATATGTGACTGCCAGCGATCACCCTGGCATTGCAGGTAATGCTCCTGGAGCTTCCTGGGCTAGCAGGATATTCCCATGATATGCCCAGGCTTTTGGATGGTCTCCCAGTCAGTGGGAGGGAGAACAATCCAGGCTAATTGGAACCATGATGGGGGGGAGGCGGAGGAGAGGGGCTGGTTTTGTTTTCTTTGTGAGTGATTTTGATCCTTTAACACAAACAGGACTGCTTAAAGATAACAAGAGCTCTCTCTAGTCAGCAGATTCTGTGGAGAGCAATTAAGGGGCTTTTCTGGTGCCTGGCAGCTAGCATGGAGCTCCCTTTCTCAACAAAGGTTTAAAAAATGTCACCCCAGCCATGAAAGTAGCAACTGGCAGAAAACTGACCATGAGTTTGAGCCAAACTCTCTAACATCCTCAAATGTAATAAAATCAGTGGGGAAGGCCAAGTGAGGTCCGTTGCCAGGAAGACACCTTTGTATTTCATCATCTGTGGCTTAAACCTGTATGGTGAATCTAACTCAAAGGTACATTGCAAAGTTCACTGGATTTATGTGTTCAGTTTGTTTATTTTATGTTGCATCAGCTCCCTTTTCACTTGTTTCAGGAAATTTTACTCATTGAGAATGCTGCTAATTGAATGTAATTTTGCCTAACCTTGGATTTCTCACCCCTCAACCTTTCTCTGCTGTTTGGTTCTCCATGTAGGTGAGGCTACTGCACTGACACACACCGCATTTTCAAATATGTGATAATGCAGGATTCGGAGCTCAACAGTCTTTTGCATTCACACTGCTGTGACTGCAGCTTTTGCAGGAATACTCAAGCCCCTCATGAAGATGGAGTTGAAGTAGCAGAGGTCAAACTATACTTACTTATTGCAAACTGGCAAAGCCCACTGAAGTCAGTAAACAGGTGAAATCAACAAAATATCTAGTATTTAAGCATCTTCCTGTAGTAGAATTAATGTCATGTCATGATCCCAGTAGGTTTAAAAATAAATAGAAATGGAGACTTCTATTTAGAACTACATAAAGCCTTCTCTTTTTTTCTTTTTTTTTTTCTTTTTAATTGAGAGATCTCTGTTTTTAGCTTGTTTCATCTTCAAGAGGACTAGGCTGTTACTTCCCACGTACTTTATCATGCCCTGTCTAAGTGTTAGGCTCAATGACACCACACAACCAGAGATTATATCAAGTGTCAACGTACGGAAAGCCAATAAAGATGAAAGCAATGCCCAAAGACTTATCCCAGCATGCTGCTTCAGTGATGCATCCTGGCACTGGGCGGATGGATATGAGAAATTCCTTACAGGTGAGGTACCTAGGGCTAGCCCAGGCAAGCTGGTCAAGTGCTAGGACCTTAATATGACCTGTTGTTGACAAAAGGAGAAATGAGAAGATCACAGTATCCAAACTCTCCTGATCTGCTGAACCCTTACAAAACATGTGTCGTTTGCAGGTGTCCTTTCCTTCTCTGAGAAGACCATGTCTCCGATGAGTATATGGTAGTAGAATGGAGGAGAGGTTCAGGTTTTAGGGGAGGTTCAGGTTAGATATCACAAAAAAAATTCTACAAGGAAAGAGTAGTCAAGCATTGGAACAGGCTGCCTAAAGAAGTGGTGGAATAGCTATCCCTGGCAATGTTCAAGAAATGTGTAGATGCAATTATGGACATGGTTTAATAGGGATGGGGTTGCATGGCTTTTGGTTGGACTTGATGATCTTGAAGGTCTTTCTAATCATAATGATTCTATGATTCTGTGGAGTTGTGTGGGATGGGAGACCAGTTCCCTGTATTTATTTCTCTAATGCTTTACAGAAACAATTGTTCCCCCGCCCATTCATTCAGGAAACTCCAGCTTCTCTCACAAATCCTTGCTCTAGGTAACAATTTCTTCGTCTCAAAGTTCTCTGGTCCCAATCTTACTGAACAGATGGGCATCCCTGCATTGAGTCCACATGGACTGGCCTAGTCCAATGGCAGCAGACAAACATGTTACTGTAACACAACCATCAGATGGCAGCTTTCCATAGACTCTGTTCACCACAGGGTTGCCTCTATGTCTTGCGTTGCTTTTGGAGACTCTGCAAACTTTCAGTGTCCAGCCTCCATAGAAACTGCTTTCTCCAAGGATCAGAGCCTTTTGCATGGAGTTCAGTTCACAGATCCAGCCTAGAATATCAAAGATCAGTGGAGGGCATGTGTGCAACAAATTCAAACAGAATTGTAGCTACATGCTCTTCTTTTCAATCCTGACTTCAGTGGCAACCATCCTGGATTACTGCAGAGTAAAGAAGAGAGTTACACTCTGATTTATCAGCCACTCCTCCCGTTTTTATACCCCGATCACCTTCTTGTCCTTAATATGTTTGGAAATGATATTCAGGATTAACTGTTCCATCAGCGTCCCAGGCATGGAGGTGAGACTGACCAGCCTACAGCTCCCTGGAGCTTTCTTCTTGCCCTTCTGGAGGATGGAACTAACGTGTCTACTTCCAGTCCTCAGGAACATCTCCTGATCACTAAGGCCCATCTGTTAACCAGGAGTGCCTTTTCAATGAAAGTGATCAATTTCCTCAACATTAGCAGATGTCAGGGCCAAGGATTTACATACAGTATGAGTAATTTGTTTAAAAGTTCCCTAACCTGAGTAAGTCTCCATTGACACAGACTTCTCTGTTCTCTGGTTCCCTGGGTTCCTGAGTGACAGTCTTAACAGTACAGATGAAAGAAGGCATTCAGTACCTCAAGACTTTCTGTTCTTTGTCACCAATAACCCTGTCTTAATATTTAATACTGAATATTAACCAGCTGTCTTGGACTCCTCCAGGGACATATTCTGTGGGATTCTTTTAAGGAGGTCCCTGAAGAGGCAAAAGCCTTTCCAGGTTTGTGATCCTGCATTTTCCCCTGCTCCCTTTCTGCAGGCTCCTGAGCTCCACTGTGTATGGTCATTATAGCTAAGGCTGCCTCCAAATTTCACCTCTCCAACTTGTTCTTCGTTTTTTATAAGTGTGAGGTCCAGAAATTCACCTCTCCTTGTCAGCTTCTTGATCTCCTGTGTTAGGAAGTTGCCACCAATGCACTTCCAAAGCCTCATGGACTGCTTGTGGCCTACCATCTTGTCCCTGGAAACACGAAGCTTCTTTCAATTGTCTGAGGAAGGCCTTCTATTTCCTCTTCCTAATCAGGCAGTCTACAGCAGACTCCCTGTAAAGCATCACCCATACTGGTCTGCTTAGTGATGCTGATCCATCAGCTCTCAGTTGGCCCCTCACCTACCTGTAGGCAGAGACCTCCATGCATTCTTGCTGCTCCCTTATATAAAGGACAACTTCCCTCCTTGCCATCCCAGATGGTCCTTCCTGAAGAACCTGCATTAATCCGGCTGCACTCTAGTCATGTGAGCTAACCCATTATGTTCTCATCCCAATGAGATATAGCCCTATAACTGCACACAAACATCTAATTCCTTCTATTCTAATTCCCCATGTTATATGCATTAATGTTCAGGTGCCTCAGAGATTAATGTTCAGGTGCTCAGTGTACTGACTTCCTAGAAGGGGCAGGAGAATTGCCCTGTGGTACAACAGGTTGATCCTTACTTGCACACATTCTGCTTCAGTGGCATATGATGTCATTAAGAGGCCTTTTCTGTTTACTTCACTCTCTGACTGACAACCCCGTTCTCCATTTCCGCCATTCCTAGCTTAAAATCACTTCTTATCAAGTTGGCCAGCCCCTTGGCAAAGATCCTTTTACTCCATTTGTTGGGTGATTGCCATCTCTACCAAGTAGTGGTCAGTCCTTGAGGAGGGTCTCATAGTTATAGAAACCAAAATCAGCTGTGCAAGCAACGGACCTACAGGGTCCATCCAGTCCTCCCTCTTCCAGAAAGGATAAAGGAAACAACATCTGAAACCCCATGTTGCAGGAGAATATTGCTCCCAGAACCATATAGTCATGCTGCCCAGATCTCCGTGGGCAATAATACTGCTGCCCTCATGGAAGAACAGCAGGATGTAATAGTCCAAGGGCTGGACGAGCATCGGTACCCAACAATCACCCCAACATCCCAAATTCCTTCCCTTTATGGACAATAAGTTCCTCCAAAGAGATCTCACTAACACACAGCAGATACATCTATGAAATCACTGTTGCATGCTTCTCTCTCAAATTTCAGTGCTCTCTAAAAGTCAGTGCTGCCTCATGCTCTTCCTTATGCCCCATACTCTTCCTAACACAAATGCACCTATCTGGTCTGGAGATATATCTCAAATCCATGAATAGTCTAATGACACAAAATAGGGCATTTCGAGTAACAGGGAAATTCTAAATAACAAGTACTACACCAGGAGCTGGAGCATGGCATGTTATCCATCCCAGCTATTTGCTCAGAGGAATTCAGCTCCATGGAGTCACAATCTAGTTCATTGTCTGCTCTTGGATCAAGGAGGAATTCTGGCAAAACACCATGGAGACAGAAGGCTTTAAAATCCAATGGAAAAAAAAAAAAGTTCAATCTTCTCTTATTCTGCACATATTATAATTTTCTATTCCTGTTTTCTTATTAAATATAAAGCACTCTGTGTGATTGCTTATGTATTAATGCACACTATAAAATATGCCTGAGTTACAGGCTGTGGGAGAAATCTTGTAAAAACATTGCACAAGTGATAATTTTTTCCTCAGTATTTAAAAATAGTGAATCTGAATTCTTTATGTCAAGGGATATTTAAGTTGGCTCCTTGGAAGGATGTATTTATTTTTACTAGTATCTCAGAACATTTCAGACTGGAGGGATCCTGTGGTCAACATTTTGATGTTACCCAACAGTATTTTTATTTCTGCTCTGTCTTGCTGTCTGCTATTCTGCAGCCACTCTACTGGCTAGATGCTTTCAGAGTTTTTACAATAGGTGCTTATTGATTGAAGTTCATTTAAAAAAATCACTTGATAATTCAGTCGCTGTGTTCTCTTATCTGTGAAGTCAGACTATCACCAGGCAGCCATCAGCTCGCTGCTGAGGAGGTTTGACTCAGTTTGCCCTGTACCATGTTATCAGGCAAGAGCACCACTGGAGCATATCTATTTTGGAGCTTTCTCTTTTTAGTTTTTTTTTTTTTTTTTTTTGTCTGCTTTGCTGTGTTTATGTTGTTTGGTTTGGCAGTAATTAAAAAATTACTACCATATAGGCTGGGTTTTTAGAGGAAAACCTGACAGGGAGCCATACAGGTCCTGTTGCTCTCTTTCATATATGTCTCTCTACTCCATGTACACATTACAAGTTTGCAAGTTACTCAGTTAGCAAGGGTAAAATTAACAACAAAATTCCCTAGACTAGAAAGACTAAACCTCTATGCCAAGTGTGTGGTTAGCGCGCACCCCAGCTTGGAAGTTCTGCTGAACATCTCAGCAGCATATTGATACCTACCCCTGCTCAATAAGGATGTGCAAGGGTAACCCTTAAGGTGTATACAGACATACTCAAATTATTTTTTAATAGTTAACTTAGAAATCTGACTATTTTTGGTCTCTCAAGGTTAAGGAGAGTTCCCAGGACCTCAGAGAAAAATACAAAGTGTCAGGGGCTGGGTATAACTCAGTGCAGGCAAGGGTTCCTAGATAGAACGAGGCCTTCCTTGGGACATACATATATATAACTCCACATCACAAAATGTCTTATCATCAAGGTACAGAAACATGGGAGACCCAAGTTCAACTTCCACTCCATTTACTCTATTGCACCTACTTCAAGACATCCTGAAAAAACGCTACACAACAGCTCTCTGGATATCAATTCTTCATTCAGAATTTACATTTCAAAATGGAGAATATATAGTTTTAATTTTTCTGTGACTCAGTCCATCTGTAAGCTGGAAGCCCCTTTGGCCACCAGCCTTTCGTGGTAGTTTGAGGCTTATGCTTTGAAAGCAACATACACTTCCTAAGTGGAAAATGTAAGTATTGTATACACATAGATGCAAGTGTACACACACGCATGCAGAAAGAGAAAAATGCTGGTAGGAAGAAGAAAAAGATTTCATTTTAAACCCACTTTTTTTTTTTTCTGTCAAAATAAGTTGCGTGTACTTTGTTCCACAGCAATAATGAACATCTTTTCAGCATGCCCGACAGGGCATATACTTTTGGACGTGAAGTCACAAAGCGCTGTGCCAGCAGCAAGACACTCCACTGAAGCAATCAGAATGTAAAAACATTGGTGGTGACCCTGGAAAGAAAAGCATTTTCCACTGAAAAAAAAAAAAAAGGAAATATTCTGTTCAAAAATGTATACAATAAGTAAAATTGTACCATGAAAAGTGATGTTTAAACTACTCAGAGCTGCATTCTGTGGACGAGCAACAAAGGCATTAATCAAAGCATACCTGCATAAATGCAAACACAACTGATGTTAACAATGGTACCACATACACACAAATAAAAGGTTGTCATAAACACAGTAGGTACCATTGTTATGCAGTATATTATTGTTTATGTATTTTTTTTTCTATTGCATCATTGTAAGTCCTTTATGCAAAACTCTTCCTACAAAGAATTGACTGTCCCTACATATCTGCAGGTCTGGCAATCAGGAGATAGTCCTGCAAATCAGTCAAAGCTTCTTCCTTTTCAATAAAAGATGCAACCTGGCATCCAACTCTTATTCATCATTAGTGGCAGAAGCTAGGTGAACAACTGTAGGGTTCTCTGCCAAGCAAGGTAGTTAAGTCTTTCCAGAAGGGGCATCTATCAGCTGCTTTGAAGGTCACAAGAAAGCAATCATCACTCGAAAACTGTTTCCATAGTTTGACCTCCTCCTGTTGTTTTGCTGCCACTCTCATAAAGCCAGATTCAGATTCTTTTCTGGATTCCAGACACAAAAAACAAGATGTTTTTTATCATCTACCACAGGGCCTTCAGAAAACAGCAAAAGGCAAGTCCCCTAAAGGTGTATGTGAGTTCTCCCTAAATGTCTTGTTGACTTCATGAGGTAAACTCACATGTATGAAGAGTGATCAGGCACAACTTGGTCACCAGCAGGATAGTGTGACATCATAGGCAAAAGGAAGGAAAATGTGGTGAAATCCTAGATTCACCCAATGAAATGTCAGTGCCATGTGGGAGAGCACGTTCAGCATTTCGCTGATGAGAGGGTGTTACAGCTGACATTTTAAAAAGTCTGACGGAGGTCAGGGCTGAGCATGATCTGGGCAGAAAAGCTTAAGAAGTTCTGGCAGGAAATGTTTTGTAAGCGTTCTCTCTCCTTCTTCCATCACTTATTGCTAAAGTCATCAATTTTTACAACGGTGGTTGGCTCATACTAAGGAATCACTATCTGCAAGCTCCTAAATACAAGTTGTGCCCACAGTACAAGTGCTTGAGACTAGCTGACCTTTTGAGTGTAAAGTTTTATTGTGCATTCAGATACTACTTTGAGTGCCCACAGTGAAGGCATGGCCTTTGAAATTAAGCCTCTTTCTAAATTCCTTGCAGTTGATTAAAATTCTAACAGTATGGAGACAAACAGTTTAAGAATATAATTTGGGGCCTAGCAAATCTATAATCTTTTCAACTGAGAAGATGGAGGAATCTCCTCTGTTCTGGCTTTATGTGGGACAACCTTTCAAAGACCATACAAGGCATTTTAGTGGCTTCTAATAAGCGCTGACTGTCAAATTCTGGCATCAATAACAGGAAATAGCAGGAAATAGAAGCACCAAGTCAGCAGTCCCAGCTAACCACATTTTGATAGTACATGCAGGAATAGAGGTCTCATCCTTAATTAGATCACAGAGAACAAAAAATTTTGCCTTCACCTGATTTTTTTTTCTGTGTTTAACATCATGAGCATCACACTTGGATTCATTTAGACACACTGATTCATTAGACGGCCCATGACCTTAAAAAATTAGATTACCAGGAAGGGGTAGTCTTATACCCGTTTCTTAGTCATAGAGATGACTCATGATATCCACCCACACTAACCTTTGTTCAGGCTCTCCAAGTATGCCAGGGCTTGTCAGCCTTTCACAAATGGAGTCCTTTGATTCCCTCAATGAGAGGAGGACATCAAGGAAGTCTGGTTGCAAGAGCGAGCTCCCTGTGCAAGAGGCAAAACAATAACAGTGACCTTGAGGAGCTGAGCACTTGTTTTCTCCAAGAGCACACTGTACAGCTAAAAGGAAGAGTCTCACATGACCTGAAGTGAGGTAAGAGTTCAAGCAGGCTGTGAGGCTGCTGCTTTGGGAAAATACTCTTGGAGGAGTTTCCACACTCAGTGAGTAGAAAGAGAGAATATAGGCATTTTCTTCTAGTTCTGAACATTGGGCCATATTCAGCGGGGAACAAAAGCACTAAAGCAAATATAAAAATAACAAGATGAAACCCCCCACATATTTGTTTTCCTGACCATCTTAGGAACTTCTACTATGGTTTTAAAGCCATGGCAAGAGATACCTCGAACTTCTGTGGTAAGTATTTGGGTATGGATACTTAAGGAAGACATTAAAAGCTGTTTTAGTAGTGCGTTGCTTTGGACAGAGTGACAAAAACACTCAGATCAACCATGACTTGAAGCAGCGAGACCCTTGAAAATTACTGCTTGGCAGTCTTTCAAAATGACCAGTAAAACCCTTGATGAACTCACCAAACTGCACTATAGACCATAGCATATGCTGGAGCCCTAAAATATTGCTACTTTGGAGAAAGAGATTAAGTAAGAAAAGCTGAAATTGAGATAGTTCGGTAAAGAATCTCTTTCCTTCTTTCTCTCTTTTTATATTTGTGCAGGAATTTTGCTTCAAATTGGCAATAGCCACTGCTAGCATTCCTGAATGCAGCCCTGACAAAGAGTGTGACTGGTAGAAGAGCTTCTCTCAACGTATTACTCAGTGTCATGCTTTATTGCATATATCCCAAACCACCAAGCAGCCTAGCCATCACCATAATTTTAATTTTCAGGTGGATCATAGGAATTAATGGATTGACTAGCAAGTGCGTGGATAACTTTGCAAAAAGCACATAACACAATACAATAAAAGAATACAAGGACAGGAGAACCTGGTGTTCTAGGGCAAGATGCTCCCAGTCTAAGAATGATGTTCATCAGTTTCCAGTAATTTGAGCAATGGCTTTACCACCTGCAAGCTAAATAACTTCTTCAAATCTTTTTGTGAGATGTATTTATTTCATGCAAACTTGAGTTTTAGAGAAAGACTTCAGACTCTACTTTGGAATATTTGATTATGGAGTTGGCCACTGTTGCAGCTGCACATTTAAACCATCTCCCCACCAATTCTCAGGACATCAGAGAAGTCAGAGTCTGAGCAGGCCTGCTGAAAAATATTAATGGGGAAAATCTGCATATGGAAATATGCAAATACATTAATATTTTAATTTAGTTATTTTTTCAATTAAATGATTCATGCTAAAAAGGATTTCTCATCAATTGGAAACAATATTCACTTCCTTTCAAATCAGAAGAAATTAAAACAAATATCATTCAGTTTTCCTGTTTATCTCCTTTGCCAAGGAGGGGGAATAGAGAATGGAAGAAGTAAAAAAAAAGAAAGAAAAAGAAAAAAAAAAACAAAAATTAACCATTTTCTCTGCAGTTCTATTTTGTTTTGAATCAGGAAAAAATTTACTTCAAATCCTTTCATTAGATGTATCAGAAAATTACACAAACTGTTCTCAGCAAAATGAAGGGCTGTCAGTTTGATTAAAGGTTTTGACAGGCGAGACTTTCTGTTACTTGTGTATTTCCTCATCTTAATTTTGAAGCTTAAATATATCTCAAATTAAGATCTTTACTAGAAGATGGTCCAGTTATTCATTTGCACCGGAATCATCATATCACAAACTTCAAACTCTCTCTTGGCCTTGGGATGAAAAGCTTTTTCATTTCCAAAATAGAGTCCTTTTTTTCCTAGTTGTCATATAGTTCATGCTACTCTTGTACATTTTAAAGATCACTTTCCTCAAGACAAAATTACATGCTCAGGACTGCAACTCCCATTCTGCCACGGCAGACATTTCATCTCGTAGAAATGATAGTGTATTTCATTTCCCTGAATATCACACTTCTATGACATACACAGTGGAGACACAAGGCAGAATAACCCAGAATTCAAGGAAGCTTTTCCTGAGATTTGGAGCAGGGATCAGAACGAGCTCTTCAGGAATATTACAGTATCTCCGCAATTTTGGTTAGAACTGCAGACGTTGTTAACTTATAAAATCTGATCTGCTTTTCCATCCATGATATGCTGTCAGCTCAACAAATTTATTGTCCGTCAGGCCATACACAGAGCTCTCCTTAAAGCTCTGACTTCTGACGTAATGTGAACACTTGCAAATCTCAGGTTTCACTTAAGAAGAAATGGAGAGAGAAGGAGAAGAGGGAAGGAGAGAAATACAGGAAAGGAGAAGAAAGAAAACAGAATGTGAGAAAGCAATAAATTAGGAAAGTGAGAGAGAGAAAGAGGAGGAAAGACAAAGAAAGAAACACACAGGAAGGAAGGATAAAGTATAAAGAAAGAAAAAGAAAGTCCAAAAGAACAAAAGTAGGGAAAGAAGTAAGGAAAGAGAAGAGCACTATGCATCAAGCTAACATTCTGACTATGTGCATGTCCCAAGGCAGCCTGTGCCCAGGCCTTCTGAGTCACATTTCAGAAACATTTACCTTTCGCTATTGCCCTGGGGTAGGACATGAAAGGGAATTCAGAACACCTAGAGATGGGCCTGTATTTCAGGCCTACATGCTATAATGTTGCTAAGAAAACCTGTTAATATATTATTTCCCCACATGCATGTACCTACACACGTTCAGAAAACCAGATCAAGTGATTTAACCAGTCATGGGGATGCAGGCTGAAGGGTTTGGGGGTTTTGGTGCCCTGGGGTAGGACATGAAAGGGAATTCAGAACACCTAGAGATGGGCCTGTATTTCAGGCCTACATGCTATAATGTTGCTAAGAAAACCTGTTAATATATTATTTCCCCACATGCATGTACCTACACACGTTCAGAAAACCAGATCAAGTGATTTAACCAGTCATGGGGATGCAGGCTGAAGGGTTTGGGGGTTTTGGTCTTTCTTTCTTTTTCTTTCTTTCTTTCTTTCTTTCTTTCTTTCTTTCTTTCTTTCTTTCTTTCTTTCTTTCTTTCTTTCTTTCTTTCTTTCTTTCTTTCTTTCTTTCTTTCTTTCTTTCTTTCTTTCTTTCTTTCTTTCTTTCTTTCTTTCTTTCTTTC